>CM062815.1:720315144-720915144 GCA_031772625.1 Pinus tabuliformis
TTCACAAATCTCTTGAAATGAAAATTGAGAGACATCTCCTTTTCCCACTAGGTTAAGACGATCAATCCATTCATCCTTTATAGCATTTAGGAGGAGAGTTTTTAATGTGTATGATCCTAAATTATGCAATTCAGATCTTTTGACATTATAAGTAAATCTCTCCACTAAATCTTGTAGGTTTTCATCCTCTTTATGGTTCATCTTAATTACTTGATTTCTAAGGTCATGATATATGAAATAATCTTTATATTTTTCCAAAAGTACTCATTTCGTATCATCCCATGTCCTTATAGAATTTGTTCCTAATTTCATGAACCATTTAAGATCTCTATCTTTCAATGTTTTTGGAAACAAATTCAATTTTTGAATGTGTAATGAGTATCCATAAGATCTACTAGTTATTTAAATTCCAAAAGAAAGGTTTCTGGTTCTTCTATTATCATACATTTGAAGTTAGGAAGTACGAATGGAGGGATGTTCTTCATATGAACATTGAAATTAGTTTCTTGAATGGGAAATCCAAAAGGATCTTCCTCATTGTCATCAGCTCTATCCATTTCTTCAACCTCTTTTTTTTCACCTCTTTTTCTACCTGCAAAAATAAGAATTCATGATTTGGAAGATGATGTGGCTCTTACTGCACCACATGATATAGTGGGGGTGGTAAGTAATGAAGTTTTTTCTTTTTTTCTTTTTAATGAATCTACTTCTAGGATGTACTAAAATGAAAATTAGTCTTGTGCAACTGAATGGATGCAACTAAGCATGAGATGCAATTGAAAGCTAACACCTATGTATACTTCCCTGACAACGACACAAAAATGTTGGGTAATTTAATTGATTGTTAAATTACTTGGATTTATATGTCAATCCAAGTACATGAGCTTGCAAAGTACACTACACCATATGTGCTAGAATATTAGCTTTCAATATTTATGCAGAACTTAAATGAGTTGGAAACTTCAAAAGGAAATTAGATTCTTTAATATAAACTATGAAAGTAGTAAGTTTTTGGAAAGGAAATTAATGTTAAACTGGAAAAAAAAACATAAATATTATTGATCTAAGAAAACATGATATTTTATCCTATAAAAGCATCAATATTTTGCTATAAAACTTACAAATTTTAATCTATGGAATCATTGCCATTTTAATCTAAGAAAGCATAAACATTTAATCTACATAAATCCTGAATTTTTAATCTATGATAAGAATAAACAATTAATCTATGTAAAGAAAAACATTCATGAGAATATGAAATACGTGGAAAGCATATATACTATTCTCACAAATCTCTAGGGGGGCCTCTTGAGTACTGTAAGATGTTTAAAACTCATATCAAGAGAAGAGATTTAAATCACCAATTTCATTTAGAGCTATGCCATATTAAAAAACTTATATTCAATGAAAAAAATAGAGTTATTCTCCTTCAATAAGAAGCAACAATTACAAATTAAGATCATCCTTGACATCTCTAATCATCCCCCGTCTCATCAAAGAGGCTGCAATTTATAGAATTTTTAGATAATTAACAAACTAAGAATTTTCTTTCTTGGGTTTTGGTCATGAGATCAAATCAAATAAAATTTCATGGATTTTTGGATCATACATCAACCCAGATCTGATAAAACTTATCTCTAGGCCATGAATTTGCTAAAGAATGGATTGTTCAGGCCTTTTTGTTGACTATGCATTAAATGAAAAATTGAAAAATTGTATATCCATGTAATATGAAAAATAAGGCTCTAAATATATTCAAAAATCTATCAAATGGTAACGAATTTGAGAAAAATGCTCGCTAGAATCCTAATTGGGCTTGTGCTGAGCAAAACCCATGTTTTTTTTTCTTCTGAAATTCACTTTCATTTGCTCAGAAAACACGTTTGAAGTTAACTCGTAAAAACTATTGCACTTTTCCCTTCATTTGATGTTGGAGGTCCACACGTGCGAGCTGGGTGGAATTTGACCAATACAAATCCATATTGGAGCTTCTAGAAACCAAGTCCAAGTGTTAGATTTCCTTCTAGAGTGGTGCTACTACCTCAAACATGGAGATAGCTATGAAAACTTGACAAAACTGTAGCAACTTGAACTTGCTAAATTGTCACTAGTAAAACCATGAAAAATTCTTCTTAATACATTAAAAATATTGAAAATAATAATAATAAACCATGTAAACATGTATGCGGGAATTTGGTATGGTTGTGAATAAATATGGTTGAAAATGATGACAATGGGTGAATGGAATGATGTGAAAATGGATGGTTTCATCAACAAAATTATGACAAATTGGAGGCCCCACAATGATGATCAAAGGCTTGATGTCATGTTATTCATGTGTTTTTGATGTTTGCAGAGGATCTATAGGCGTTATAGAATCATTGAAGACTAATGAAAAAGTTATAAGTAAAGAGGAGTTGATTTTCATTGAGTTAGAGTATCTTTTGTGGGAAGCAATTGTGCACAAAGAAAAGATAGAAGCATAGTCTCTGGGATGCTTATGTTATCGAAGTGATGATCATATTTGGGTGGCCTATACTGTCCTAGTAACGATAGCTTTACAAGGAAAATTTTGATTTATGCGCACATATAGTTTACCATGAGAATGTTCCATGGAATTTTCCCAAGTTTCTCCACATTCTAGAAGGTGATAAACTCAAATATAATGAGGATTAGTGCTCTGTATTGATTTCATCATTGATCATTGATAAAATTCCATAGTGTGACGAAAAATGGGTTAGATGGAGAAAGAGTGTGAGCTACAATATTGCAGATAGAGTGTAAATCAAAGATCAAATTTGGAGAAATATTGCAAACATGTGGAGAGTGCCTGTGGAGGCTAGATGATCAGATATTGTATGCATATTCTAGTGTTATGTTGTTATTTTCATGGAGATTAGACTCACTGTTATAATTGTTGATGAAGAAACTTTGGATTAGAGTTTACATTGTTGATATGTTTTTGTTGTAGGGGCTTCGTAAGAGAATTTATGGCTATAACATTGTGTTTATGTTTTTTTACATGGATATTTTTTTGTTATCAAATTTATGTATGTTGTTGATTTGTTGGGATGATGTATTGGTTGAGATTGTACTATAGAGATCCATATTGCAAAGACTGGTTGTGTTGTAGGCGTTTGATTCGGTTATTGATGATTTTATTGGCCATAATTTGAAAATAGAGGAAATGAGGTCCATGAGATGAGCTTGAAGGTTGAGGCCTTTAGCGATGAGTGGTGGCTTGTGTATTCAAGGTGTAGTGACATTCTTCAGGTAGTGGTATGAGAACTTGGAAGTGATGGGTTCCATCAAGTGGTGGTTGGATAGTCCAATGGAGGTTGGGAAAGACTTATTGGGATGGATGGAGTCCAGTAGGTGGTGGCCAACAAATTCGAAGGAGTGGTGACTCCTTACAAGTGGTGGCCAGCAAAGTTCATACAGGTTGTGGCTAGAGAAAGTAGTGGTTTATGTGATTGGAAAGTTTTGGCTTGCATACTGGAGGTGACCAATGATAATATACAAATAAAATTATTGCATATTAATAAGAAGAAGAAACCAGAGACTATTTGTTGACGATGGTTTTTACCATTTCAATTTCCACCTTACATCTGGTTTCCATATGTGTTTTTGATGGATTACTTTTTGATATGCTTCTGATAAGTGAACGAATTAGGATTTGTAAGAAAATGAAAAAATTGGTAAAACTTGATCATACGGAAAAATATTGATTCAACCTCCTCCCCCCCACCCTCTTAGTATTGTTCAAATTTTCTAACAAGTATGTTATGACCAAATAGGTTAGTTTCCTTTAACTTAGAAAGTCAAAAATCAAAGGGAGAAAATGACAACTGTATTATTTGTACATACCTGTCTTCACATAGTATTTTCTCCTTCCTTCATAGGTTCCTTTCATTTTTGTATCAATTTAAAACAATTAGAGATTCTAATTATTTAAGAAATTATTTTTCTTTTACTTTAATAACTTTTGTTAACATTCACGAAAGGAGAGTTCTAGTGGAAATTATTTAAACTTAATCATTTTTTTTTTAAGTTTCCTAGGTGTGCCTCCTCTCGTATACTAATGACCTTCTCGTGACTCACAACATCTCATGTGTTCACTATAATATAAAGATAATTTGAAAAATGTGTTTTGAAAAGTATCATCCTTGTTCATTCCATCATGCGCGCCATCAATAAAAAAGTATACACATGATATTAAAACATCCATATTATATAGTATCAAAAAACACCACTATACAACATTATACCACAAGAAAAACCCTTTTGTCTCCCATCAAAAAATGCATGTAAATTCCCATAAAAACCAACAAATAAATAAAAACCAACCTTAATATGTCAATATATATTCCCACAAAATAATGTGTAATTCAACATAGAAGGTATCAAAACATAGTACTGTAATCCAAAAAATATTATGTTAAGAGATATTGTGAAAAGGTGAGGAAAAATCCCAAAATAAAAGTCTTGAAACTAAACTCAAAGTTGTAAAAAAAAATCAACATGTAAATACCAACAATTATCAAACATCCTAAAAATAATCAAAATCCATATTTGGTGTTAGATGCAACCTTTATTTTCCCACTACTTTTTGTTGTCCTTTCTTTCAATTATGTGAGTCTACTTTAGCATATTTTTGTTAATGATGATGAGTATGTGAGATGATAGAATGGGAAGATTCCTAAGATGAGCCAGAATTAGTGGCCATTACCTCTTGTGTTCCTTTTCTTATCCTGGGTTCACGGGTTTTTACTTTTTCATGTAGTGCATAATGCGCATGTGAAGCCATAGAAAGAGAATGACGAGTTGGCTGTATAAATGGAGGTGATGGTGGAAGTGATAAAGAGATGGTTGGCCATCCTTGGTCTTGGTGCTAAGGAGGATGAATAATATATTTGAAACTATTATTGGTTGGGATGACAATGTGACTTATGCACGTGGAGAAACTAGAATGCAATACTAGGTGGTAGATTAGAAGGTGGAGGAGGTAGGTAGTATGCTTGATAGCGATGAAAGTTGAGGAAACTTGTGTGTAACAATTGATTAAACTCTTCAGAATCTACCTCAAATTAGTGTGTTGAATACCTAAGACTTTTATTCCCTCTTTTACATGGGTTTTACCCTCTTCCTCTATTATTTTTGTTTCGATTCTGACCAACTCTGTCAAAAATTCTCATGCATGCGCATAAATGTTGGATATGGTGCAGTTTCAGGAGGTTGTATGATTGAGATAACCTTCTTGGCAAGCCTTATCCTATGTTTCTATAGGTATCTCGGATTTCTCACAACTACACTCTTTCACCACCAAATTGAATGAACTTTCCCGAGTTAGTTCCTGGATGTGGTAGCTAGTAAGTTGACTTATCTTTCAGTGTCACATCATTGATGTACTACGTAAAATGATTGAGTATTAAAATGGAATACCATTTATCCTAGTAGGTGCCAAGTCAATGTATGTGATACTCATCTACAATGTGTTAATAATACACCGAAGTCTGAAACATTGACCATGTAGTAGCTTATGTGTTGTATCGACCATCAAAGAAGGCATAGCATTATGCCATATTGGCGCACACTTTCCTAAATAAGGAATGTGCTATCAATTTCTAGGCATATGTTCTTAAATGCATTTGTTTCCTATCATCCATGGAATATTTTTCATATCCTCCAAATTTGCCAGATGACATCAACATATGCTTCCATTAATGTCGCTTAAACTCTTAGGTAGCATACTGTATTTATATTGAGGTCGAACTTTATACCACATGGAGAATATAAGTTTGGTGTAAGTTATATACATAAACGTCTACAACAAATCGTTGAAATATATATGGATAGCCATGGACTAATGCACCAATGTTACTATGTTATTTCCTTTCTGATGTGTTTATTTATTATAACAACTTTGAGCCATGCAAATAAATAGGCCATGCATAACCTTGAGTTCGTAATCAAAAGGTAGGATCTTGGGTCCAATTGATAGCTTTTGAGCCTTGGATATGGTATTACCCCCAATTTTTTTGTATATATTATATAGTTTCTTGTGTCTTTAAAAGTTCTTAAGAAAATAAATGAACCATGAATATAACATTCAAACCTAAACTTTACAAAAGAGGCTTACTTATCCTTCATATCCATGAATCTGATTTCGAAACTATAAAGAGCCATAAATCATCATCATAATAGTACTATAATCAAGCATTGACCAAAAACATTTAGAGACTTGATGTATTTTCATGTCACACAAAACTAGGTAGATGCATTATCTGCACAACCGTAAAACACAAGAATCATCTTACATCACCCATAGAGAAAAAACCCTCCTACTATTTAATTTTATGTTTGCCATTTTATTTCTATTTAATTTTTTTTCTTTTTTAACAAGACACACAATAATTTGCTTAATGTTAAATTGCGTGTCGACAGCCCTTAACAAAAAACAATTTCAAACTATAAAATAATTTTCACTCGAAAATTTATAAGTCATTAAAGGTTTTCCATAGTCACCCTTTTGGTTATGTTTTTTCCCTATAACTATGAAAACCCTTATTATTATAAAACCTAATATTAATTAGCCTTTCTTTCCTTATTCATCCACGATTTTCCTATCATTATTATTTCATAAGAATTCAGTGTTGAAAATATTTGAACATATAATATTATTTTAAAATAACATCCTTTCTTTCCTTATTCATCCACGATTTCCCTATCATTATTATTTCACAAGAGTTCACTGCGGAAAATATTTGAACATATAATATTATTTTAAAATGACATCATTTAAAATTTAATATTAAAAAAATCATTAAAATAACTTCTCAAGCATCGTATTAAGTTTATAAATCTGTCGTGGACATTATGTTTATAAATGCCGACATCATATTATCTTATATAAATTTGTCGTCGCATAATGTCAATGTCGATTATATTATTTTATTACAAATCATATAGAGACATAATGAAATACTCCCTGACGGATCTCTGGACTACTACTCATTATTTTATTTAACATAATTTTTTCATTCACTTATATTATATAGAAACATGAAAAATAATTGTATTTAACATTTAAATCTATATACAATTTTTTTTACATTGTGCAGGTTGATCAAAGCTACCTGACACAACACTTGAACCTACAACCTTGCGTAGAAAAAAGATTGATTCTGCCCTGTTATAAAAAAGAATCACCCTTCTCTAAGCAAGCTCTCTTATGAGGCACACACTCCCACAAAAGTTAGGGTGGATTCCACAAGGTCAACCTTTATAAAGCACTCACTCCAATATATAGTGAATTCCATAAGGTTACTGTTAATAAAGCACTCACTCCAACAAAATATATAGTGAATTCCATAAGGTTACTGTTAAATAGATTCGAACAACTATGGAAAATATAAATATAGCCTCTATTTGCAATTTATATTTTCACGGTTAATAGTCAATTATGGTTAACTTTGTTTATTTTAGGGTTTAAAATATTTTTCTTAAAATTTATATATTTTGGATTTATAATATTTATCTATTGGGTTTAATATTATTCCCTTATATTTATATTGTCTTAGATTTTTATTATTAATCACTTGAATTAATTATTCCCTTTAATATTAATCACTTAAATTACTTTTAATTATTTCCTTAAGTTTAATATTATTTCCTTATATTTATAATACTTTAAGATTTTAAAATTAATACTTACATGTATTTCAATCTCTATGTCGCTGAAATATTCATGTTAAAGTTTCGAGAGCTCCCGTCACTTTCGGACAGTGTGGTCGCACATATTCATTATTTCATCATGCAATACCTAATTAAAGACTATTTGTATCGTGACAAGAGACAATTTCCTACTTTCTTTGTTTTGTGCAAAGTCCTATTTTTGGCCTATACATTTGACTTTTAAAGCTTTTGTCGATCTCACAGCGCCTGATTACATAAAATATCAACGGTGGTAGGTACCATCAATATTTCTCAACTTGTGAAATCTTCTTTTCTGCGCATAAAATGGGATAAACTTTATCTGTAAGGTTATATATATATATAAGTGGGAAAGATGCTTTTCTCAAAATATATATACATATAAAAGGTGGCAAAGCTGCTTTTGTTGAGAATAACGAAATGCTTTTACAAACCTCAAAATAAGATACGCATATTCCTTTATAGATTAAGTATCTTTATAAGTTATTGAATTCATCTGATTATGATAGGATGAATATCTTATCAAAGCACATGCACACAGTCATCAACTCATTTGATAATGCTAGGATGATTATCTTATCAAAAGTATCTTTAAAAGTCATCTAATTCATTTGATAATGATATCATGATTATCTTATCAAAGCATTTTTTTGTTGAATTCATTTAATAAAGATGTTAGCGTTATTATATTAATTTTTTATTAGTTATTAATAAAAAATGAGGAGTAATATTAATAGGATAGGATTAATATATAATTAGTATAATTATATAAATTAAATAGTTAATAAGTGTTGATATACATTAATTTATAATGGACATTAAAATATTTGTGCATGATACATTTCATAATGTTAAAATTAAAAAATTATAGAAGTTAAATAAATTGTAACTTTGTTTCAAATTATTATTATCATTATTATAAAAATAATAAATATATGCATTTAAAAAACATATGAGAAGATTTTTACATAGATATTCATGCTCACTTTATTATAGAGATTCATGCTCACTTTATAATAAGATTTATTATAATATTACGTGCCAATAATGACTTATCAATACTATATGCCTAAAAAACCATAACTCATTTCAAAATCAAAATATTTTATATAGATCTTATTTTAATTTAATTTTATAACATTTTTTTAATTAAATTGAAAATAACATAACTTAATTTTAAGATATTCTATTATTAAAAATAAATATTCTATAAAATTTAAATATTTAGAATTTATATCTAATAATTCATAAAATAAAAAATTTGAAAACATCATTTTTAAATAAATAAACATATTGCTATAATTTTTTTAAACTTATTATATAATTTTTTTTTTTAATAATTTATTAAACTAACAATTTTATATTTACATAAATATATTGATTTTTTAAATGTAATATAAAAAAATTACAACATGGAAAATTCAAGCCAGCCTTCTTAATTTTAATGCGAAGGACTGGAAAAATATTTCCAAAAAATAGAAATCACTGAAAGAACTTTGAAAATGGATATAATTGATGCTAATAAAAGTAATAGCTCTACTTATTAGTCCCTGCCTTCAGCATAGTAGGGACTATAGCGATCGATCGTCGATTCATTTCATATTAATTCAGGTGTACCATCCCATTTAACCAATGTTTTAAAAAAACATTTCGTGGTTTTTTTGTTTTATCGAAAGTTTTGTTTTGGAGGTCTTATTGCTGGGATATCGATTGATTTCATATTAATACGCCGTACTGATCCATTTAACCAATGTTTTCCCCGATATTGCAAGACGTCAACACGTTTTATTTCTGGCCGATATTGTGACATGCCAACACATTTGCATGGACCACAAGTGTCACTTACAAATGTGGTAAGTGTCTTGAGCTTCTTTACAGTGTTGGACAACCTCAAATGCTTTTGGAGAAGACGACGGGCTCCCGAGCTCTGAAGAAGAGGCGTAGCTGAACAGTAGTCTTACCCTACTGTGACAGAAGCATACGAAGAATATGCCTCTTCTGTACAGTGTTCCACAGTTTCAATCGGTTCTTGAGGCAGTGGGATGGTTTCCTCCAGTGGTGTATGTTGATTCTTCTCAGCAGTTGGTTGGAGGGCCTTCGTCCACCAGGTTGGGCAAGCTAGGCAGGCCTTCATACAGGCTAGCCTTTCTTTATTCCCTCAATCAGACATGATGCCCCAGGAGACTACCTGCAAAGGAATGATGTAAGGAAAGAATGAGATCTTTATATATGAGCGTGAAAGGATGTCAACGAGCCGCTAAATAATCAATATAATTCCCAATGGGAGAAAGATTATTCTCCTCAAGCAAGTAAGAGCAGGACGTAAGACCCAGGTGTGCTACCTGAATCGAAGATAAGACCAGTAGCTTATTTAAAAATGGAACATTTTTCATTGTTCAGAAGAAAGAGTGTAATATTTTACAAGCGATGCTTCTCTTTTTTATTTTATTTTGTATAACTGAGATGGGAAAAGGAATCAGAAAGGGTTGAGCCTCAGTACTTACCTCCCCCCTCCCTTGGTTGGTTTGCAACTTGTGTCTTCCGCTCCATTGCTACACGGGTATTTTTTGCCACTTTGCCTTTTTTCTTCCATGGACGTTGGAGTAGGAAATGTGTTGGTTCATCACCCTGCTATGAATCGTATTAGAACCGCAAAGAATGACACTGCATAATGTCTTCTATGGATTAAGGGACCTCAACTATGAGATCAATAGAGCTGGCACTCGTGAAAATGCAAGATAACCCGGATCTTGAGATTACTCATAGTTATTTCTTTCCAATTCTAATTCACTGGCAAAAGACCAAGGGCAATAATAACGTAATAAACAATTCCAGGTGAATCTAATGGCGGTGGATACCATTTATAGAAAACATCCTCAATTGAGGTACGAAGGGTAAGCACCGAACGAGTCCTCATTTTCTATTTTTGTTCAATAAATTTGCTTCTCTTGTGAGGCCAAGAATCCTCCTCTTAAATGGATTTTACTCTTACTTAAAAATACCCTCTCTGATCTATAAACTGAGGAGCCGCGGAGGCTAGTTAAAACTGAACCATCTACCCATAAATAAATAAGGCATTACCTAGATTCCACAGTGCCGCATTCTTATATTTTCACATTCTCACATTCCCATACCCATTCTATCTTTCACATGTTGAAATCCATACACACCTGCTACTGGTATCCATACCATGATCAACCTCCTTTGCCTCCAATATGAGTCGTGAGTTATGATTTCCTATCTCGTTTGTCCCACCATTCAAATAGCATACCCATGCTGCAAATAGCCTAGCATTAAATCTGTTACCCAACATTAAAGTTGTTGCCCAACATTAAAGCCTTAGTCTGACCATTCAAATGGCATACCCATGCTGTGAATAGCCCAACATTAAAGCCCTTTTACTTCACAGGGTGGCGTATGAAGCTATATCTCGTCATTTATTCTTATGAATTTGCATGCATTTGTTAGGTGATGATGCTATATCTCGTCCTTTGTTACAGGCGATGCATTTGTTACATGTGACAACATTACTTTGGACACATTTCTTACAAGCCACGCAGTTGTTACAAGCATGTTGAGTATGGATGGCTCGTTGCTCTCTTGGATACTATCCAAACGGTTATGCAATAGCACGTGTAATGCATGCAGGTGGTCCACGGTAGTTGGATCTCCCAATGGCTGCCACGGGTGTTCTATTCTATTCCATGAATTGGTTGTTTTTTAAATTATATTTCTTAATTTTTTTGTTGTGTATATCTTTTCATTTATTTAATATTTCTATTATATCATCATTGAAGTTTTATTATTAAAATTTATTATGAAAATACTAAAACATGCTATTTGCCTCAACATTTTTACACTACACCATAGGCATTTCCTTCGGCTTTTCCATGCTTTTGCATTATGTATGGCCCTAGCTTGTTGCTAGTTTTCCAAAAGTTCTGTTGTTCTTACAACATGCAACCTCTTTGTACTAGGTTGTAGCTGTTGGGCATGCAACCCCTAGAAGGCTTGGAACTACTGTTATTGTGATTTTTTTGGATATTTTAAATTTTCTCAATGGTAAAGTGTTCTGCATATGTTTTTAGCATTTTTACTCCTCCATATTTTGCATGTTTTTTCACTATGTATGGCTTGGGTATGTGCTTAAATTACTTCCTTAAGAGGGCTAAATGGTTTAAATTGGCATTGATGATGAAAACAAATCAATGTGAGCCCTGCAACCTGGTTTCTTGGACAGTGTTTCGGATACGATTTCATCAATAACACCAATAATGGGATATGAATGAACCATGTCACGTACTTGATTTGTGTCAATTTTTTTTTAATGAACTCTGCGATTACATTTTGACCAGAGTATAGTCCATACGAAGGCCTTCCACTTCAAACATTCCCTTAGATCCATGAAGAAATTTGTCATATACACCACGAATAGAATCTTTACATATACATATGCCAAAAATTTAGATAATTTTTAAGTGTACATACTAAAAATATGGTTTGAAGTTGCGTGGAAAAATGGGCACACAACTTAGAACATGGGAATAATGAAACCCCTGAATATCCAAAGCCCATGGTTTGAAGTTGCGTAGAAAAATGGGCATAAAAATTACAACGCATAAATAATGAAAGACTTGGATTTCAAGAGATGGTTTGAAGTTGCGAAGCAAAATGGGTGCACGACTTACAACACGGAAAGAACAGAAGACTTGAATCTCCAAATATTTACTTTGAACGGCTTGCAGTAAACAATTCTCTTTCTCATCATTCTCCAAAATAATAAGATTATTTTAAATAACCATTTTTTATTTTTTTTTTAACATACCTGTGACAACATTTCTTATGGGCGATGCATTTGTTACATGTGACAACATTTCTTACAGGCCACGCAGTTGTTACAAGTAAGATGAGTATGGATGGCTCGTGGCTATCTTGGAGACTATCCAAACGGTTATGCAATAGCACGTGTAATGTATGCAGGTGGTCCACGGTAGTTAGATCTCCCAATGGCGGTTATGGGTGTTCTATTTTATTCCATGAATTGGTTGTTTTTTAAATTATATTTCTTAATTTTTTTGTTGTGTATATCTTTTTATTTATTTAATATTTCTATTATATCATCATTGAAGTTTTATTATTAAAATTTATTATGAAAATACTAAAACATGCTATTTACCTCAACATTTTTACACTACACCAGAGGCATTTCCTTCGGCTTTTCCACGCTTTTGCATTATGTATGGCCCTAGCTTGTTGCTGGTTGTCCTAAAGTTCTGTTGTCCTTACAACATGCAGCCTCTCTGTACTAGGTTGTAGCTGTTGGGCACGCAACCCCTAGAAGGCTTGGAACTACTGTTATTGTGAATTTTTTGGATATTTTTTATTTTCTCAACGGTAAAGTGTTCTGCATATGTTTTTAGCATTTTTACTCTATGCTTGAGGCATTTCCTCCATCTTTTGCATGCTTTTGCACTATGTATGGCTCGGGTAGTGTTGTTGGTTGTCTTGAAGTTTTGTCAAGCAATTCCGGTGACTGCAATTTCATAAAAACTTAATTGACATTGTGCGAAACTAAGCACAAAATTGGTCCAAACTCCTAAATACTCATTTTATAATTGTTTAGTGTTTATTGGCAATACGACAGGGACTACCGCTATGCAGTTTCCCTTGTTTATGTAGGAAGGAAATCTGTTTATTTGGGTCTTATTTTCTTTCATTATTTTATGTTTCTTTGTTTTGATGAGTGGGAAATGTTGTGGAGTGTTTGAGACGATTATAGTTAACGATAAAAGGTTTTGTGGTTTTATTATTCCTAATAAGTTAATTTTGATTTTTTATATATATAATTTTTTAATGGTACAAAAATATTGTGATTAATAGTGTTTTATTGATTTGATTTTTTTGTTTTATTATATTGTTTTTAATAATAAATATGAATGATATTAAAATTAGTTTGAAAATTTGAGATATGATTTTCATATTTATGAATTTTGATAGAAATTTAAATATAGCTTATTATCCAAATCAAATTTCACACACATTATTTTATTATTGATCTCAACAGTTACAATATATAGTAGTTAGCATACTAATTTCAACACCTATAAATCATGACTTCAACTCATTACATAACAACTTCAGACCATCTTTCACATTCTTTGCAGAATTGATGCTTCTCCATCCGGAGCACCACGGGTCAATCTCTATAATGAACCATCCTATTTACATACCCCCATCTGTTAATGATGGTGGTGCCACATCCATCAAATAGTTGGTTGTGGATATCTTTAATATGGAGAAACTGAGAAATTGTTTTCAATCTTCTACCTAGTTAAAATTGAAAGGCTAACTTATGGATTTGGAAAGAAAATGTTTTCAATTTTATATTTTATTAAAATTGAAAGATTTTCAAAAAAAAATTCTTAAGGTGTTTTGGGCTTCATGTCTTTAATTAATTCCAAAACTTGATGTCTTTACCTTCCTTTGTTGATTTGGTTTCATCTACATCTTTGGTAGATGTATTCACCGAAAGATAAAATTCTATATAAATTATTAATGTTAATAAATTGGAAAAAACTATGGAAACATATCTTTTAAGAAAGAATAATTTTTTTATATAAAATTTACTATTATAACACAACAAAAAATTTAGATGATCTGACATTATAGTAGACATTTGTTTTTAAAAAATCACGGAGTACATTAAGCATTAATGTGGGGTAGATATCTTTACATTATAAAACCATAGCGAAAACAATGATAATCAAAAAATTTAGATGATGTGACATTATAGTAGACCTTTGTTTTACAAAAATCATGGAGTACATTAAGCATTAATGTGTGGCAGATATATTTACATTATAAAACCATAACGATAACCATGATAATGGTTTTGTAGAATTATAAAATTATTATACACTCATTATGTTCCTATAGTGTTAACACGTTTCTCCATCAATAATTTCATTATGGTAAAGATTTGTTTTACAAAAATCATGGAGTACATTAAGCATTAATGTGTAGTAAATATCTTTACATTATAAAATAATAGTGATAACAATAATAATGATTTTGTAGAATTATAAAATTATTATACGCTCATTATGTAAGTTTTAGGGAAAGGCTGAAAATATTATGCATAATGATTGTTTTTGAGCTGAAAATCAGTATTAGATTTCTAATCACTATATGGTACACTATTAAATTCTTCTACAATGTTATATAACAATTACTTTAATATTAAATCATAGTGATAACAATAATAATGATTTTGTAGAATTATAAAATTATTATACGCTCATTATGTTCCTATAGTGATAACAAGTTTCTCCATCAATAATTTTTAGGGGAAGGGTGAAGATAGTGTGATAATATTTATGCAAAATGATCACTTTCAAGCTGAAAATCACTATTAGAGTCTTAATCACTACACCATAGGTACACTAATAAATTCTTCTACAATATTATATAACAATGACATGGGTACACTAATAAATTCTTCTACAATGTTATATAACAATGACTTTAATATTAAATAGCAATTTTAAAAAGCTTAACATGTCTTAACTTAATTTTTCATATTAAAGTTCCCAGAACTTACATCTATTTCCATTATTGTGCTAGCACATGTTCATTATTTCATAATATGAAAGAGTTCCAATGGGGAGCGCCTTCAGAGACCTACCAGCATCTTCCAGCTAGAGATGATAGCCTATCAGAGCAACCAACCAGCAGCGCATGGAGTGATTTGACGGACGAAGAACCAGCAACTAATAGCACACATCCTGGACCAATGATCTTTCAGCTTCTGGATCCTGCCACTCAGATATTGCGCCACGCCTCACCTTTTTTCATGCGTGAAGGTATACTAGCCTATGCTTTCCATCGCTAAGATCATTGCTACATGTCATCCGCAGATGCTTCATACATGCATGCACGTTGTAGGGTGGACAAGCACTTGTTTAAGGTGTTCACTTCATAAGGGTCCGTAAGTTTTATATCCTTTTATTCTTTGACGCGCACGGCTTTCTGCCCTCCTGGCCCCTTCTTCTCCGTTCGTCTGGTCTGGGGAGCCTTACGTCTGTTATCCCATGCCTTAGTCTGAATCGATGTCCTTTCGCAATTTTTTACGCCTCAGTAAGTATCTCTCGCATAATGTTGGATGGATGCTCGGTGCATGTGTTCTCTGGCCTCACGCTCGTGGTGGTCACTCGCGTTTGAGGTTAGTACCCGGGTTCCATTCTGTGCCTTTTGGATTTCTCTTTTAAAAAATATATATAAAGCTGGTTCATATCACGTTGTTATGCTTTGTAAAAGGACTTCAAACCATAATTTCATGATTCAAGTTCCATAAGTATTTATCAGCTGGAATTGGAATATCCTTTTATATGTCTGAGTTCGATACAGTAATCTTCATGAGTTTTTTCTAGCCTTCTTCGTCTTTAGAACCCACCCTCAAGATGTTAAAGGATCTTTTACATAAATTTAGAAAGCTCATAGTCTTATAAAAGCCGTGTACAGACATAAGGTTCAGAATTGGTGATTGGTGGTGTATTTTTGAGGTTTATTGCTGCTGTTATGCATGTAATGAGTCTCCTTCATCTTAGTTTAGCTCTCAGAAGTCTCGCAATCGAATCCTCCCAATTCTCCTGGCGCGGCACAACAGCTCCCCCCATGTCGGAAATTCTTTCCGATGATCGGTTTTTTCCCTGACTTTTACCTAAAATTTCAAATTGGCATCGGGATTGGAATCCTCTGTCCTTCAATATCCAGTCATTTACCTAGTATATCTACAAAATCCTAGGAACATCCTTTTTGTGGTCAAATCGACGGCCAGATGACATCATTCATAAAGTTTTAGATGTTGAACCGTTCTGAAGATTGATCCTGAGATGGTACAGGCATTAATCCTGGAATGTCGTGTATATGCCCTTTTTGACTTCCCGATTATTCTACATTCCTACCTTGGTGTTAGGACGACATTTTCCATCACCTTTGTCTATCCAGGTATTTTTTCCATCTAGGTGTTCCTGCTGACGGAAGCCAGAGGCCTTTAAAGTTTTAGTACTCTTCTGGATTTGGTAACTGACCAAAAAATCACCAAAATCCAAGGCAAGATCTTTTGGAGGCGTATGGACGGGGAGCCCGATGCCCCTGCCACGGAGGACCTGATCCGGGCCACCATGGAAGCTAAGAGGGCATGGGAGAATGCCACGTTGTTGGGAGACTGGCAAACGACTTTGGATGACGTGGTTGTAAAACCATCTATCCAAGGTACCGATATGCAAAAGTCCCATAGGGAAGAGACTGTGGAACAAAAGAGGCAAGGACCTCATGAGCACCAAAATTGCTATAACAAGACCCGAAAACCTGTTAAAATTACTGCTCCACCTTCGACAATAAAGATTGATAGTGTGCATCTGACTCAAAGGATCGAGAGTTTATAGAACCTTGCCCTTATAGGTAGATGGCACTTCCCCGAAATGACTGATGCTGATATGAGGAAATGGCTAGCAACCCATTGGAAACCAGTGATAGGATATATTCCTATTATATCAAGCCTTATGAAGGAGTGGTATTGCTTCCACTTTCTAAATGTTGCTGATGCTGATGCAATTCAAAAATGTCCGTGGGTCTTCAAAAGGAGTTTCCTTGCTCTGTATAGGTGGTATATTGGCTTCGACCCGCTGAAAAATACACCCTCAAACAATCTCATATGGGTGAAATGTCCAAATCTTCCCTTAGAGCTATGGTCAAAGGAAACCCTCGAGGAGATTGGTAATTCTATAGGTAGATTTATCTATGTTGATCCATGGTGTTTAGGAGAAAAGGATAAAAGAATAGCTTGGATCCTCATAGAAAAATCATACAGGGGGGGATATCTAGATCATATTGAGATCGCTTGGAGAGATTAGATAATCAAGTAAAGTTTGGATTTCTGGGGCACACCGTTCAGATGCGCAGCTTGTCATAAAACTAGCCATTTAATAAAAAATTCTCCCAATCACAAGTTTCATAAAAAAAGGCTTCTCAGACAAAAGGCGTGGAGATAGGTTTTACCGACTAGTCCTTCCTCCAGAGAGTTGCTGGAAGGCCACCTTCTTAAATCTACAGTATCCCCGCACGTATTAACACAAGATCCCCCTCTGTCCCCTAGAACTAGACCTGGCTACCCTGATAATTTCAATAGCCCCCTGAACAACAGTCCTATAGAGTTTCAATGCTCTCCTATCCCGGAACCAAGAGACGATCAAGCTATTCCTTCCCCGAGTCCCATGCGGGTAAAGGATTTCTCAGTTGGTTCTATCCCCATTCCTATTTCGTCTTCATCACCTCCCCCTGATCATAGTCTCTTATCCCATATAAAAGGAAAAGAACCTTGTGTGTCGGTTACCCCTGTAAACTCCCCTGCATCATCCCCTATCAATCCTTATGATAGTGATTTGGATTTTTTACTCAACTGAAGGTCTCTTGAATTGGAGCCTTTAACGATCCATAAACCTAGGAACCAGGCGTCGCCTCTCATCAGCCCGGAATCTGCAAAAAATATAATTGTAAGAAAAAAGAGTCGAGGTGGCAGCAGACATTTTAGAGGAAGAACTACTGTCACAGACAGAGGGGTTAGAAATCTTTCTTTGGTTGAGGTTCCTATTTATGATATGCCAGATCCACAGCCTCTTAGAGCAAGCATGGCTGGTGAATCATCCAAATGACTTCTATTATTTCTATGAATATCAGGGGTCTTGGCGTTGATCCCAAATTTATAACGCTGAAGAATTTTTTCTTCTCTTCCAGGCCCGGAATAATTCTTATCCAGGAAACTATGCACAGTCGAGAAGCCACCATTTCTTACTTCAGGAAAATGCTTCCATCTTGGTATATGGTAGCTACAGAGGCTCGAGGTTTATCAGGGGGTCTAGAAACTCTATGGGATCCTTCGCGAATAAGAGCTAAAGCATATAAATGTTTTGCTGGGATCATCATATCGGCATCCATCAGGGGCAAAGATATTCCTATTAATATCTTAAACATTTATGTGCCATACAAAAATAGAGCTCCTTATTGGGAAAATATTTTCTCATCAGATATGTTTGATATTGAACATCTCCTAATTGCAGGTGATTTAAATGTAACACTGAGCTCGGAAGAGTGCTGGGGTTATGGGAAGAAAAAGGACCCGCTTGCTGATTACATAAAGCTTGAGCTGCTAAACAAAAATATGGTGGATATCGCCCCTCCGGAGATGAAGCCGACATGGACAAATGGCAGAACTGATAAGGCCTATATTGCTAAAAGAATTGATCGTTTCCTTGTACATATCAGTATTCTAGATAAGATGGGCATGCCCTTTACAGCAGTGGAAAATGTATTGGTATCGGATCACAGACCTATCCTTTTATCTTGGCCGGAAAAGGATTTCAGAAAGGGATATCCCTTCAAGTTCAACAGAACTCTCTTACAGGATCCAGCATTTAATGAATATATTTCCAGTGCATGGAAAGAGCTAACAGCAAAGGATAAGCTTCCCCCTTTTTTAACATTCAGAGACAAGATGACAGAGATGAGAAAACTAGTGAAGAAATGGCAAATTCAAAAAAGGCAGAAAGATAAGCGGGATCTTCAGTCAGTCCAACAGGAGCTGGACACTCTTTTGAAATTATCAGATTCTAACTCATGCTCTTTCAGTCTGAAATGTAGCATAAGAGAACTGGAAAGGAAAAATTTAAATTGCTGAAGCAAGAGGAATCTTTTTGGAGGCTTAAAAGCAGGGCTTTATGGCTTCAGGAAGGCGACAAAAACACTAAGTTTTTTCATAACTATGCAAACGCCAGACGGGTTAAAAACTCCATATGGAAGATAAGGGATGAAAATGGAGGTTTTGTTGTTTCTCAAGAAGATATTACAAAGCAGGCTGTCAGTTATTTCAAGAAACAATACAGCAGAGGGAAAGACATTGCCTTCCGGGACACTCTATGGGGTATTGAGTTGATTCCTCAAATGTTTGATGATGAGAAGAATGAGGCCCTGTTCCAGCCAATCACTGAAGATGAGCTTCTCGGAATTATGAAGTCTTTCAAGAAAGACAAGAGCCCCAACCCAGATGGCTGGACAATTGAGTTCTTCATCCACTTTTTTGACCTCATCAAACAGGATCTTCTGAGGATGGTGGAAGCGTCCAGGATGTCTGGTAGCATTCACCATATTACTACTTCTACTCTGATTGCCCTTATCCCAAAAAAGGGTGTGCCAGACTCCTTTCATGACTTTAGACCAATTTCTCTATGCAATATCTCTTTCAAAATCATCACAAAGGTTATTGCTGAGAGAATCAAAGAAACGCTGGCTTCCTGCTTATCATCGAATCAACATGCTTTTCTGAAGGGACGCAATATTTTGGATGCCGTGGCCAATACTCAGGAGTGCCTGCACTCCATGTCCTCTCAAAATATAGAAGCTGCCATTATGAAAATTGATTTGCAAAAAGCTTACGATTGCTTAGATTGGGGGTTTATTGAAAGTCTTTTGGCAAAGATTGGCCTGAAATCCAACTCCATTCGATGGATCATGGCTTGTGTAGTTAATGTAAACTATGCGGTTATCATCAACGGTATTCCCTCTCATTTTTTTCAAGCAGAGAGAGGCTTGCGTCAGGGATGCCCCCTCTCGCCTCTTTTGTTCATTCTGGCCATGAATTCCCTGAGCACCCACATCAACAAAGCGGTTGCTGAAAACAAGTGCAAACCTATTAAGATCTGCAGGCACAACTTCATTTCGCACAACCTCTTTGTTGATGATGTCCTCTTATTTGCAATGTTATGCAGAACATCATGGATATGCTTAAAAGATATTCTCGAAAGATTCCAAAGAGCGTCGGGGCTTTTTATAAACAAAGCGAAATCTTTTCTATACCACAATGATACCAATATGGAAATGGTAAATTGGATTTCTCAGCTTTTTGGTATAGAGTCAAAATCGCTTAAGGAAGGCCTCATATATTTAGGTTTTCATCTCAAAGCTAAAGCTTACTCAAGGAACGACTGGCAATGGCTGATTGATAGATTTTTTAAGAAGATATTGGCATGGGAACATAGATGTCTATCCTTGGCAGGCAGAGCCATCCTTTCTCAATCTGTTTTGTTATAGTTGGCGGTTTTCTGAGCACATTCATTTATCCTTCTAGCTAGCATTATTCAAAACATGACCAAGATCACAGCTAACTTTATTTGGGGAGCCAAATCTGAACAGAGAAAATTCCATCTCTCCAAAATGGACAGCATTTCATTGCCTAAGCATCTTGGGGGCTGGGGACTAATGGATCTGAGGCTTTTTGGGAAAGCCCTCGTTTGCAAATCGCTTTGGAGAGGAATATTTGGGGATGGTCCATGGAGTATTACGGTAAAGCAAAAATATATGAAAGGCAAAGGAATAGAATATTGGTTCAGAACAGGTGCAATTGGAACTAAACAAGGATCTGCCATATGGCTCAGCTTCAGGAAGGTCGAGAAATATTTTTTGAAGAATCTAGAATGGAGGATGTTCTCTCGGAAAAATATCTTAATTGGTTTGGATCCTATTGCATGCTCTCAGGGAAGCATATCCATTCCCGAAAATATCATCTTTACCTTTCATAGGATTGGTCATTTTACATGGGACAAGCTCATTTCTGATTGGAGCGGCCTTTCGCCCTTATGGAAGGACGCCTCTGATATCAGTTTGCCAGCCGATTTGTGGTCATCCTGGAACAATGTCAAAGCCGCTTTAGTATCAAGTGGGATTCTACGTGCAGGGTTAAAAGACCACTTAACATGGTCACTATCAAATACTCATATGACAGCTCAAGTAAAAGACATTTATTCTGATATTGTTGCTGCAAAGGCCTCGTCTTCAAGATCAAAATTCCCGATGGCTTTCTGGAAATTTGGCTGCCCTCTTAAGATGATTCTCTTCTCATGGTTGGTGTATAACAATAAGAACCTGACATGGGATAACTTGAGGAAGAGGAGCTGGCATGGCCCAAGTAGGTGCTCGATGTGTGAAGCTGACGAGGAGACAAATCTTCATATGTTCTTCCAATGCAAGGCTTCCCAACAAATCTGGTATGAATTAGCCACCTCTTTTGGTTTTCCTCATATTGTTTTTGTTTCTATCCATGCAGCGTTCGAGTGGTGGTGCAGGCAAAAGGAGCCTATGCATATTCTGGTAGTCATTATGTTATGGAGTGCGTGGAAATGGAGAAATTACAAGATTTTCAAAGACTCAAAGATCCCTTACAAGTCTATATTGCATAATATTTATGCAATCTATGGTTCAGTCCCAAGAAAGCCGCCCAAATAAGTTATGGGTTAATCTTATGGCCGTTGTGTCTTTTTTGTTCTCAGCATATCTATCGTTTTTGCTTTTTTTGGCTCATATATAGGCTACATAGGTTTCTTTCGGCATCTGCTATCATGTGTACATTGCTTTGAATCTGTGACTGTTCCTCTCAGTCTTTATCTCTTTTTTCTGCTATATGTTTTATGTGCTGGGTGTTTCTCTTTGCACACCTGTATATTTATGGCTGTTGGGATAATCTTTTTATTGTAGCCTCTTGGACTGCTCCATTTTGTATCTTATCAAGGTTTTTATATTATCTTAATATAAATCTATTGACGCTTTTCTTCTGAAAAATTATTTCATAATACGAGAATTCAAAAAGGTGTTTTTGAATTGTCACACAAAACACTCACTCTCACAATTTCTTCCTTTTTGTTATGTGCAGAGACCATACTTTTTATTTTTCGTCCTTCACGGTGGACTTTTAATGTTTTTATCAATCACAAACAAAAAGAGGGCGATTTTTCGATTTCACCACTGCGAATCATATCATTTCAATAGTGGCAGAGAGTGGCAGATAGAATCAATATCTCACAACTAGTCGATATCTTCTTTTAAGTAGGGCATAAAGTGGGAAATTTTGATTTCAGTAGGGCATAAAGTGGGAAATTTTGATTTTTGTAAATAATGAAATGCTTTACAAAACTCAAAATCATAATATGCAAATTCGTTCATAGGTTAAGCATAAGCATCTTTATAAGATATGAAATTCAGTTCGTGGAATATTGTTTTATCAATTTAAGATAAAGGAAACAAAACAAAACTAAAAAGGAAGGTAGGGATATGTGCGTATCTTTAAAAATTATTAAATTCATTTAATAATGATACAATGGTTATATTATCAAAGTACTTTTATAAGTTATTAAATTAAATTTAGGGATATGGATTAACTACCTTTAAAAGTTATTGACTTTATTTGATAAATAATAGAATGGTTATATTATCAAAGTATCTTTATAAGTTTTTTGTTTTCCTGGTAAATAGAAATTACATTAATGAGAATGGTTATATTATCAAAGTATCTTTATAAGTTTTTTGTTTTTTGGTAAATAGAAATTACATTAATGAGAAAAAGTTACATGTAGGTTGGATAAATTTAAGATATTTTTGGACTAGCAAGTGTTTTTGTAAATAATAGATAATTGAAAATTGGGGACAACAATCATGATTATATAGAAAACTCCTTGAATATTAAAGATTTCAAGAGTAGAAATGTCTCTAGATTTAAAGATTTTCCTTATGCTTATTACATGCTTGATTAAATGGTTTCTTGCTCTAAAGACTCTTTTAGAGTGGAGAGAGATTCAAAATCACCAAATTTGGGGATTTGGTCAGATTTGAGGTACCTTTCAGAGTCGAATTTCTTCTTTTTTGGGGACTTTTCCCAAATAATCTTTCTCTTTGTGGAAAGGGTGTTCTTGAGATGATTCCTTAGTATTCATTAGAAAGTCCCTAATACGATTCTTGTATTCATGATAGTATCTGCGGCAAAACGGGACATGTTCATAATCTCAGGACTCCTTCTAAACACTATATTGATAATAAATATCTATGGAGGATGGAAAATACTAGGAGATATTAATGTCAGAACAGAGTTGAGCGTATGATGTGTACCTTCCTCTCTTAGTAGCCTTAGATACTTTGACAAAGTTGTTGATGCATTCAAGGGTGTCATCCTCCCAATATTCCTTGGGAAGAGAAAAAGGACTAAGCCACACCCGAGGCAGTAAAGAAATATTCATTCTTCACATTATAATTTTCTTTCCAAAATAGCATGAAGAGCCCTACATTGTTGAAAAATGTTGCCCTCTTTCAAAAACCATTGATTTATCTTTGAAATTGGAGAAAACGACGACGAAGAATCATTTTTCCTATAAGTTATTTAATTTATTTGATACTGATAAAACGATTATTGATTACTTTATTAGTTAAGATTAAATTTTGAGATAAATATATAAAAACATTTAAATTCACATTTTTAGAAATTTCTTTTCAAATAATTAGGTTAATAATTTTATGTTTGAATTTTATGTATGGATGAATTAAGTATGATTTTTAAAAATATATATAAGTTTGAAAATCTTGAAAGTGAAAAAGTATCACTAATGTTTGATGCAAGGTGGTCCAATTATTGATACCTTAAAAAATATGGAAATCACAAGACCCGTTTGATGAATCAACTTTATAGGAATGTGACAAGATCTATCTACATAAGTAATTAAGACAATCTCTATATAGTTTAAGTGCTAAAGACTAAGAGAAATATTGTCTAAATATTAGAAACTAATAAGTTCAAACCATTCAAATGGCATTGAACATAGGCACAAGAGATTCCTTAAGTCATTTAGGTAGAATTAGTAGCCTCATGACTATTAGTTTATTATGATTAAAGCTTTAAATCGAAAATTTTTAGATTTAATACATACAACACTTAGAGGTCTCTACCTATTTATCTTGAAATGCAACATGTTTCTTTGAGTTGTCTTACTTTCCTCTTTTTTCTTCTAGGTTTATTTTTTAGCTTGTTCTCATTATTTAGATGTGTTATGACGTGTTATGAGTATGTAATATCATATAGAAATTATAATTGGTAGTAAGAGGTTTTGTGGTTCCATCATAAATTTAGACGTGTTATGAGTATGTAATATCATATAGAAGTTTTAATTGATAGTAAAAGGTTTTGTGGTTCCATCATAAATGTCATTACTTTATTTTAAGGTGGTAAAAACCTCCTCATCTTTACTATATGATAATGATGAAATTACTTCATATTGAGATAAAAAGTAAATTAATAATCAAGATAAATTAATTATTTTATTTAATTATTTGGTTCTTAAACTCAAAAGTATTTTGGAAATAAGAACGCCATGCTTATTTTTTTTTTATGATTTAAGTCATTCAATAGCAATGCTATTAAAATAATTTAAGAAATGAGATCTATTATCTATGTAACTAGAGAACTCGAAGATAAACAATTTCTAATTTCATATCCTATTAGAATAAAAAAATTTACAAATTCGTTTTTCCTAAAGTGCTTTGAGTTTGGATTTTATATCTTTAATTTATCCTAAACCTAGGCATCTTTCCCTTCCTTTCTTGATATGGTTTTATCTACATCTTTTGGATCCATTACGAGGTAAATATGATTTTGCAAAAGTTTACAATGTTAAATATGGGGTAAAAAAAAGTTATAAAAAAGGTCTTCCAAAAGAGTTGAGGTCTTTGCATATGTTTTAGCAAAGATTTATTATAATTAAAATATTTGGATAACCAAGAAAAATATTTTTATTCAATATTTGACATCCATAATGAAGCATTAATGTATACATATTTAAATTGCATCAATACATATTATATAATAAGGCATAGTGTATTATATTTTGTTAAACATTAGTGTGTATATATCTATGCATTAAAATCTTAGTGACAACCATGGTAAATAATAGTATTTTTAAAGATAGAAGTATTGATGGTTTAATAAGGGTTCAATGTTCTTAGTAGTGACAACAATGGTAATGGTAATATAATGGTAATGGTAATGATAATAGTATTTTAAAGATAAAAGTATTGAGAGTTTAATAAGGGTTCAATGTTCTTAGTATAGGCATGATAATTTATGATTCATAATTAAGCATAGATTAGTATGTGCAAACATGTAAGGTACATTAGTGAATGATAAAATAACATGAAAAAATAATGTTGGTTGTATTTAAGGAGGTGTTCTAAAATCCATTATCGGCATGTTGTAATGGAGAGTTAGATAAATGAAGCATTAAATATAAAATTAAATTTTAAAAAAATGTTGGCTTAATTAACATTACATACAATATGAAGGAGATATTATAGTATTTATTAGATCATAAAGTGTTAAATCTAAAATTTAACAAAATGTAAAGAATAAATGTTCAGTAAAAAGTAAAAATACTAATAATAAGTTAGGTTAAATTCAATTTGATATATTACAATTTTTTTTATTAATATAATTACAGACAACTTAAAAAAAAAATTGTTACATGCATATCAAGGTATGATAAATTTAGATAATGTTAACTCATTTTTGTAACCATGATATTTTAGAACTTTGTGTTTATATTTAGTTAATAATGATATAAAGACTTAATACTTATAATAAACTCTCTCTCTCTCTCTCTCTCTCTCTCTCTATATATATATATATATATATATATATATATATATATATATGAATATGGATGGCATTCATATATGTATGTAGCTATGTGTTTTATGAAATAAAAATATTTCAATACATAAAGATGTGTAATATGTGTAAAATTTTCTTCAAGTTTTACCTTCAAAAGAGTTTTGCATTTTGAGAATTTTGATCTCTCTCACGTAAATTGAACATATATCAATAATTAAAATGCATCAATATGTAACAAAAATTAATGCACTACTTTATACAAATGATGAAAATGCACCAACATGTTTGAGCACTATAATTTGCATCTTTTTTTATTTGATCCTTTTTGCATGTATGATAATGTATCTTTCTATTTCTTATTTGTTTAATAAAATTTTGAATTAATTTTTATAATAATATTGATTGTATATTTTAATTAATGAGTTTGGACATCATTGTGGCACATATATATTATATCATCTAAACAAGTATATCAATTGATTACCATTATGTTCATTGTAATAATGTAAATCACCCACATTTTTCATTAGAAACATGGCATTTTACAATAAGATATAGTCTAATGGAATGGGTTTAAATGATAAACAAAATGTCAAAAATAATGTCATAAATATCGATAACTCATTATCAATATACATGAAACAATTCATCCATATTATTCAAATCGCTATCTTTACAAATAAAATTCCAAAAATATGAAACTTCTCACATTCAATCATATTGATCATCATTCATTTCTTGAGACATTGTCAATGATCGAGTTGCTTGAACGCGTATTCTTCATCACCAACTAGGGTATTGGACTTAGGTCACCTATAATTACTAGTTGATTAGCTTGATTTTATTCGACCTACCCATTATCCATGTCAGACCACCCAGTAACTCCTCAAAAACAATTCGTTGATCTTCATTCAGGTTGGTCTTTATTATATACATGAGGGAGAGACTATTCATTTCATCTCTCGGTGACTATTCATATTCTCTATTATTTATTTACATCAATTTCACTTATTCACCCAATCCTGATGATTAGGTATCAACATTCCCCCCTTTAATCTGAAGGGATGCTGGTAAGTCCAAGCATCGTTCTGAATATTTCAATCTTTTCTCTTCCAAGTGCTTTGGTGAAGATGTCTTCAATTTGCTCATTAGTGGAAAAATGGCGGAGATGGATTGTTTTGGCCTTAACATGATGTCGAATCATATGATATTTAGTATTGATGTGCTTCGTTCGATCATGGAACATTCGATTCTTGGCCAATTTTATTGTTGAGGTATTGTTGATCATGAGTGGAGTTGATTGTACTTGTTTTACCTGCAAATCTTCAAGAATTTTTCTGAGCCACACAATTTCTTTTGTTGCCTCAGTTGTTGCCACATATTCTACTTCTGTTGTGGAATCTTCTGGAACTAATTGTTTGCGTGATATCTAGGAGACAGCTCCTAATCCAAGACTCATAGCATAACTTGAAGTAGATACCCCAGTTTCTTTGTCTCCATTGAAGTCTGAATCATAGTATCTAATCAAGCTGAAGTCGTCCACCTGTGTATATTTGATATCAAAGTCTTGAGTTCCCTTCAAGTAACTTAGAACTCTTTTTGTAGCAAACCAATGTCCCTCACAAGGTTTTTGCATAAACCTGGAGAGGATTCCAACAACGAATGAAATGTCTAGTCTGGTAGTAGTTAGGTAGTTGAGACTTCCTACAAGCTGTCTATACTTTGTTGCATCCTCAAATTCTTTTCCTTCAATGGAAGTGAGCTTTAAGTTTTGTTCCATTGGAGTAGTAAGAGGATTGCATTCTGTCATGCCAAACCTGTTCAACAGATCTCCAATGTACTTCTTTTGAGAAAGAAATATGGACTTCGGATGTTGAGTTTCTTCAATACCAAGATAGTAATGAACATAGCCAAAATCAGTCATTTCAAAACTTTTCCTCAATTCCTTCTTTATGGATGCAATGTAGCTTTCATTTTTCCTTGTCATCAAAAGATCATCTGCATATACCACATGATATACAATTGTTTTGCCAACTTTCTTGACAAATAAAGTTGCATCATCAGGATCATAATGTTTGAAATTGAGTTTCAGAAGATGCTCAGTTAGTTTTTCATACCAGGCTTTCGGTGCTTGTTTTAGGCCATACAAGGATTTCACAAGTTTGCATACTTTATATTCATGTCCTTTCACAACAAATCCTTCCGGTTGGGACACAAAAACATTCTCTTTTAGATCTCCATTCGAGAAAGCAGTTTTTACATCCATTTGATGGACTTTCCAACCGTTCTGAGCTGCTAGGGCAAAGAGTGTCCGGATGGTAGCCCATTTTTCTATGGGGGAAAATGTCTCCTCATAATCGATCCCTTCCTTCTGTGCAAAACCTTTTGCCACAAGCATGGCTTTGTGCTTGTCAAGTGAGCCATCTGCTTTATACTTGTCCTTGTAGACCCACTTGCAGCCAATTGGTTTGGCTCCTAATGGAGGATCAACTAGCTTCCAAGTGCCATTCTTTATCAGGGCATCATACTCCTTTTGCATCACTTCTATCCATTCATCATGAGAAGCAGCTTCTTTGAAGGAAGTTGGTTCGAAATCTGTAGACAAATTCAATTCACAATCATAAGAAACATCCAATCAACAAGTGAATCAAAGTCATCTACATCACCTCCATTTTTCCGCTTTGAATTTCTAGTTCCTGTCTTTCCAACCTCATCAGGATGAACACTTTCAAATTTCTTTATCAACCACTTTGGGGACCTTTCTCAGATGGTTTAGGCTGCTCTATTGATTGAGCTGGGACTGAATCAAGATTGAGTCTCCCAATTCTATCAATCACATCACTTAAAGCATCATCCATTGTTGGAGTTTCATATAGGGGAGAGAGTTCTTCAGAAGAAGATTCCACATATTGATCTAGTATAGGAATCCCCCCTTCAAGATGTGGAATCTAATTATCAAATTCTTGAAATGATTTTGCATTTGCGAATCTATCCAAGCGATCAAGTTTCTGCTCAACAACATTGCTAGTTTTGGATGATTCAAGAAATATTACATCTCTAGATACAACAAACTTTTTATTGACTTTATCATAGAGACGGTATGCTTTGGAGGTGTTTGAATACCCCAGGAAGATACACTTACGACTTCTTGCACCATGTTTGCTTCTATGTACCTTTGGTATCAAGGCATAATAGGTGGAACCAAAGACCCTGAGATGCTTTACCAAAGGAACGTGCCCATACCACATTTTATACGGAGTCTTGTTTCTAATAGCATTAGATGGAAATCTATTCTTTATATAAACAGCACATAGAACCGCATCAGTCCAAATCATCAATTTTACATTTTTGAAAAACATCATGGAGCGTACCATATTTGAGATTGTCCTATTCATTCTTTCAGCTACAACATTCTGTTGGGGATTATAAGGCACAATTGTTTGATGTTTGATCCCATGTTAGCGAAGATAGTTTTGAAATTCATTTGAAGTGTATTCTTTTCCATTATCAGTGCGAATAGAGCCAATATGAGATTGTGCATCATTTTCAATCCATTTATGAAAGTTTTTGAATGTTTGAAAAGATTTGTTCTTCAATAAATAAACCCAACACATTCTGGTGTAGTCATCAATAAATGTCATCATATATTTATTTCCATTTGCAGAAGGAATAGGCATTGGACCACATAAATCTGAATGAATGAGTTCAAGTTTTCTATGTGCTCTTGAATGTGAATCATGGAAAGACTGTTTGCTATGCTTTCCTAGAATGCAAGCATCACATTGCTTAAGTTTCCTAGGAATTGTAGGAAAACTAGCAACACCATTTTTCTTCAACAGGCAGAGGCTGTCATAGTTCAAATGTCCAAATCTATCATGCCATAATAAACTTGATGGAAGTGTGCCTTCTTCATAATGAGAATTGTATGAGAAATGTTGTGCACGAGCAGAGGTACCTTGCAGCGTGAGAAGCCTTTCTTCTTCTATTCCCCTCATGACAAGTGAGTGGTCAGATGTTTTTCTCACCTCAAGCTTGCCATCAAACATATGAATGGAGTGACCTTGCTCGCAGATGTGGACTAAGGACAGCAAGTTTCTCTTCAGCTTTTGTAAGGCTTTGAAAGCAGTTGAAAATGGCGAAATATGGCGACTCACCTCTTCACTTATAGATGTTGAAATTAATGCATAGCATTTTTTGTTCTTATTTTCCCAAATGGCAAGCTCTTTGTCTGAGGTAGGCTATTATGGCTCTTTGTCTCCATCTCCAACACATACTCCTTTTCACAACTCATTGAAAATGAGGGTGTGTTTTATCATCCTGGACCACTCAGGATAGTTCTCCTTGCCAGTGAAAACTATTCCCACAATGGATATGATTGAGTGCATTGTAAATCTAAGTGCTGTAAAAACGCTTCTATTGGCAAAAATGTGCTCTTGTGGAGAAAAAAAAATTTGCTGCTAAAAAAAATACTTTTTCTGATAGAAAAAATACTTATGTTGTGCACTTCATATATTATATGCCCATTATATATCGATCACATATGGCTCAACATATAAAATATTTCAACTGATTTTTTTTTTTTAATGGTGTCTTTTCTCAATACATGCACCATGGATACCAGACATATTTATGAGCCAATGCAAAAAAAATCCAATGCACCAAATAAAAAGCATTCAGAATATGCATACACAGTCTTCAAAAATGTTTAATGCACAATTTATCACTATCCAAACATCTCCACAGGTGAGGCTCTACCGCGCAAAGGCTCCGTACATGTTGCTATGTCTCGCAACTTCTGCAGCTCTCACAAATTCTCCTCGGAGATTCCTTTTAGCAACTCCTCCACAAGTTTTGCGAAGTCTAGCATAAAAACTACTGGGAGATAACCATTCAGAGGTTTTGCACTGAAAATTTGATGAAGATATCGCATTGTGGTTTGACCACGTAGTCGGATATGCGGTTGAAACCAACGGTGCCGTACAAATTACAGGCTGGAAATTTTGAAAAATGGTGCTAAAAATTGCAGAAACCCTTCTCTTGAAAACCGAAAGCACATATGCTAATCCAATGCATTTGAAGCTATGACTAAGTAAATTTAAATCAGTACTAGCATGGCTTCCCACTCCTATAACCATATGCAGGGATATATAAACTCAAGTCTGGATATCCGCGTTGGGAAATAGTTCGCATTCCAAATGGGGTCAATTCGTTCTGAATGAGAGGTAATGGATGTATTACCAATGGGTATTGTTTGGAAGCAGCCAGATATTCAAGAACAACACACAAGTAATGGGGTGAAGTAATGGAGAGGTATTAACTGTGAATACCAGAGAGTATTACCTACAGTATTAACTATTAACCGTGACTGTTCGAGGGTGAAATGAACAACAGAGGCAACATAATATGGGGTGGAGTTCTCACAGTAAAATGAAGTGTAATATGGGGCGGAGTCATCACAATAAAAATTGAGAGTAAGATCAAGACCGAATAGGTATGGACAATGCTTAGTACAGTTACAATATACAACATCGGTCACTAGAACATAAAAGCGCATATGACAGTGGTTCAGGAATGTGGGTGCAAGCCTTAGGAGCATGGAAAAGGTGTGAGTTCTACAAAATAGGCAAGAATCTAACACCAAGATTTACAGAAAACCTAATTTTGGGGGATGGCTCTGATACCATGTTAGACCAGGTAGTAACTCCTCAAAAAAAATTCATTGATCTTCATTCAGGTTGGTCTTTATTATATACATGAGGGAGAGGTTGTTCATTTCATCTCTCGGTGACTATTCATATTCTCTATTATTTATTTACATCAATTTCACTTATTCACCCAATCCTGATGATTAGGTGTCAATAATCCATACACAAATATAGAGATAAATTGTATCAATATTTATTGTACAAGGTTATAGAAATCATCAAACTTACCATGTGAATGATTTGTGAAAAATATACATTCTTTTGCAGTCATAAGGTATCTTATGTGGTCTTTCAATATATATTATCCTAACTTTAGTCCATACTTTGCTTCCTTGATCATTCATAAAATTCCATTGTGTGACGAAAATTGGGTTAGATGGAGAAAGAGTGTGAGCTATAATATTGTAGATAGAGTGCAAATTAGAGATCAAAATTGGAGAAATATTTCAAACACGTGGAGAGTGCCTGTGAAGGTTAGATGATCAGATCTTATGCACATATTCTAGTGTTATGTTGCTATTTTCATGGAGATTAGACACATTGTTATAATTGTTGATGAAGAAACTTTGGATTAGAGTTTACATTTTTTATACGTTTTTGTTGTAGGAGTTGCATTGGAGAATTTATGGATATAACATTGTGTTTACGTTTTGTGACATGGATATTTATTTGTTATCAAATTTATATATGTTGTTGATTGTGTTGGGCTGATGTATTGGTTGAGATTGTACAATAGAGATCCATATTGCAAATATTGGTTGTGTTGTAGGTGTTTAATTCAGTTATTCATGATTTTATTGTATGAATGGGCCATAATCTGAAAATAGTTGAAATGAAGTCCATGAGATGAGCTTGAAGGTTGGGGCCTTCAGTGGATGAGTGGTGGCTTGTGTATTCAGGGTGTAGTGACATCCTTTAGGTAGTTGTATGAGAACTTGGAAGTGATTGGTTCCATCCAGTGGTGGTTGGATAGTCCAATGGGGGTTGGGCAAGACTTATAGGGATGGGTGGATTCTAGTAGGTGCTGCACAACAAATTTGAATGAGTGGTGGTTTCCTATAAGTGGTAGCCTGTAAAGTTCATACAAGTTCTGGCTAAAGCGAGTAGTGGTTCACGTGATTGGAAAGTTTTGGCTTGCACACTGGTGGTGACCACTGATAAAATGTAAATAAAATTATTGCATATTAATAAAAAGAAGAAAACAGACACTATTTCTCGACGATGGTTTTTACAGTTTCAGTGTCCACCTTACATCTGGTTTCTTTATGTGTTGATGATAGATTACTTTTTGATATGCTTCTCATAAGTGAATGAATTAGGATTTGTAAGAAAATAAAAAATAAAAATGGTAAAACTTGATCATAAGGAAAAATATTGATTCACCCCCCTCCCGCCCTCTTAGTATTGTTCAAATTTTCCAACAAGTATGCTATGACCAAATAGGTTAGCTTCCTTTAATTCAAAAATTCCAAAATCAAATGGAAAAAATGACAACTTTATGATTTGTACATACCTCTCTTCACATAGTATTTTCTACCTCCTTCACAGGCTCCTTTCATTTTTGTATGAATTTGAAACAATTAGAGAATCTAATTATTTAAGAAATTAGTTTTTTCTTTTACTTTAATAACTTTTGTTATCATTGAGGAAAGGAGAGTTTTAATGGAAATTATTTAATTTTAATCATTTTTTTTTTAAAGTTTGGTAGGCGACCCCCCCCCATACTAATGACCTTCTTGTGACTCCCAACATATCATGTTTTCACAATAATATAAAAATAAGTTGAAAAATGTGTTTTGAAAAGTATCCTCCTTGTTCCTTCCATCATACGTGCCATCAATAAAAAGTATACACATGATATTAAAACATCCATATTATATAGTCTCAAAAAAACACCACTATACAACATTATACCAAAAGAACAATGCTTGTGCCTCCCATCAAAACATGCATGTAACTTCGCATAAAAAACAGCACATAAATAAAACTCAAACTTAATATGTCAATATACATTCCCACAAAATAATGTGTAACTCATCATATAAGGTATCAAAACATGGTACTGTAATCCAAAAAATATTATGTTGAGAGATATAGTGAAAAAGTGTGCCAAAATCCCAAAATTAAAGTGTTGAAACTAAACTCAAAGTTGTAAAAAAAAACCAACATGTAAAATCCAACAACCATAAAACATCATAAACATAATCAAAATCCATATTTGTTGTGAGATGCAACCTTTATTTTCCCACTGCTTTTTGTTGTCCTTTCTTTCTATTGTGTGAGTCTACTTTAGCATATTTTTGTTCGTGATGATGAGCATGTGAGATGATAGAAGGAGAATATTCGTAAAATGAGCCAGACTTAGTGGCCATTACCTCTTTTGTTCCTTTTCTTATCTTGGGTTCAGGGTTTTTTACTTTTCGATATAGTGCAGGATGGGCATGTGAAGCCATAGAAAGAGAATGATGAGTTGGATGTATAAGTGGAGGTAGTGGTGGAAGTGGTAAAGTGATGGATGACAATCCTTGGGTTTGGTGCTAAGGAGGATGAATAATATATTTCCAACTATTATTGGTTGGGATGACAGTGTGACTTAATGCACATGGAGAAACTAGGATGTAATACTAGGTGGTAGATTAGAAGTGGAGGAGGCAGGTAGTATGCTTATTAGCCATGAAAGTTGAAGAAACATTTGTGTAAAAATTGATTAAAATCTTCAAAATCTACCTCAAAGTGTGTTGAAGACCTAAGCTTTTTATTTCCTCTTTTCCATGGGTTTTACACTCTTCCTCTATTATTTTTGTTTCGGTTGTGACCAACTCTGTCGAAAGATATCATGCTTGCTCCATGCACATAAATGGTGGATACCGTGCAGTTTTAGGAGTTTGTTGGTTGAGCGAACCTTTTTGGCAAGCCTTCTCTAATGTTTGTATAGGTATCTCAGATTTCTCAAGCTACACTCTCTCGCCACCAAATTGAATGAACTTTCGCCAGTTTGTTCCATGATGTGATAGCTAGTAAGTCAGCTTATCTTTCTGTGTCACATCATTGATGTACTACGTGAAATGAATAAGTACTAAAAAGGCATACCATTTATCCTAGTAGGTGCCATGTCAATGTATGTCATACTCGTCTACAATGTGTTAACAATACGTCAATGTTCGAAACGTTGGCCATGTAGTAGCTTATGTGTCATATCGAATCATCACAAAAGGCATGACACTATGCCATATTGGCACACACTTTCCTATGTATGGAATGTGCTATCAATTTCTAGGAATTTGTGCTTAAATGCATTTTGTTTCCCATCATCAGTGGAATATTTTTCATATCCTCCAAATCTACCAAATGACATCAACATCTGCTTCCGTTAATGTGGCTTAAAATCTTGGGTAACATACTGTATTTATATTGAGGCCAAACTTTATAACACATGGAAAATATAAGTTTGGTGTCATTTATATACATATATGTCTACAACAAACCATTGAAATATATATGGATAGCCATGGACCAATGCACCAATGTTACTATGTTATTCCCTTTGTCATGTGTTTATTTATTATGACAACTTTGAGGCATGCAAATAAATATGCCATGACATAACCTTCAGTTAATATTTAAAAGGTAGGATCTTGGGTCCAATGGATAGCTTTTGAGCCTTGGATATGTTATTACCCCCCCCCCCCCCCCCCAAAAAAAAAAAAAATTGTATATATTATGTGTCTTTAAAGGTTCTTAAGTAAGAAAATAAATGAATCATGAGTATAACACTCAAACATAAACTTTATAAAAGACGTTGATTTATCCTTTATATCCATGAATCTAATTTGGGAACTATAAAAAGCCATAAACTATCATCATAATAGTACTTTAATCAATCATTGACGAGAGATATTTTAGAGATTTGATGTTTTTTCATGTCACATAGAGCTAGATTCATACACAAAGCTAGATTCATATTCTGCACAACCCTAAAGCGCAAAATTCTTCTTACATCACCCACAGAAAAAAAACCCCACCGACCATTTAATTTCGTGTTTACCATTTTATTTCCATTTATTTTTTTTCTTTTTAAACAAAAGTTAAAAAGACACATAATAGTTTCTGTCAACAACTCTTAACAAAAACATTTAAACTATAAAATAATTTTCATTTAAAAATTTATAAGCCATTAAAATCTTTTTCGTTTATTGTTTCTTCCCTATAACTATAAAAACCTAATATTAATTAGCTTTTTTTCCTTATTCATCCACAATTTCCCTATTATTATGAAAACCTAATATTAATTAACCTTTCTTTTCTTATTCATCCACTATTTCCTTATCATTATTATTTCACAAAAATTCACTGATGAACATATAATATCATAAAAATAACTTCTCACGTATCGTGTTATCTTTATAAATCTGTCATGGGCAAATGTCCACATCATATTATCTTTTATAAATTTGTCGTCGGATAATATCGAATATATTATTTTATTACAAATCCTATAGAGTCATAATGAAATACTCCTTCAAGCATCTCTTGAATACTTCTCATTATTTTAACATATTTTTTTTCATTCACTTATGTTATATAGAAAAATGAAAAATAATTGTATTTAACATTTAAATCTATACACAAAACTTTTTACATTCTGCAGGTTGATCAAAGCTACCTGTACACGACAGTTGAACCTACAACCTTCTGTAGAATAAAGATTGATTCTGCGCTATTATAAAATAAAACACCCTTCTCTAATCAAGCTCTCGTATGAGGCACACACTCCCAGAAAGGATAGGTGGATTCTGTAAGGTGACTTTTATCAGATTAAAATTACTCTATGAGACCATCAGTTCTTTGTTTTTAGCTCTTTGTAATTCAGTGTTTTTTGTTTCAAATTGATGATGAGCTGACCCAACTTTCCAACAATCTTTTCGCTAAAAAGATAATGCCAAGAAACTAATACTGTTCAATAGATTCAAACAACTATACAAAATACAAATATTAGTATCTATTTGCAATTTATACTTCCATGGTCAACAATGCAATTTCAAAAGCAGATCGGGTTGTGAAGAACTGGGTGAAACTTGAGAAGAATTTGTAATGTTTTTTTGCCACACAAAAATGCAAAAAAATGTCAAGAGTAGAGTTTTATGGAGGGAATAATAATAAATTATGTAGGTGTATCATTTATCAACATGCAAGAAGTGGATTTCCAAATAATTTTTTGAGAATAGAATATTTTTTTTGAACAATTGAGAAGATTAATTAAGCAGAGAGGCTTATGGAGTGGAGAGATTCATTCTACAGCTAGTATGATGTGTAACTTTATGGTTCAGTTATCAAAATTGAAATTTTGTTTATATTAGTCAAAATTAAAATTTAAAAAAATCTAAAAATAAAAAAATTAAATAACTATACAAAAAATTTAAATAATATCAGCTCATACAAAATTTGCACCTGAAAAAATTGAATCTTTCTGGGGTCATATTATATTCTTATTTAAAATGGATCCGGGTCTTTATGCTTAATTTTATATGTTAAAATTATGACTAACTACCTGTATTTATAAGTTTTCATATAAGGATGGTAGATTTGATTATTTGTATCATAATATTGTATTTTGGAATATTTAGAAAATTTAATAGATTTAAATAAATCGAATAGTTAATTTTATTTATGTTTATCAAAGTTAAGAATAGAATGTTTCTGGAATATTCGGAAATCTGTAATATTTATATAGAATGATCATTGTACAATGTCATATTACAATGACTTTAATGTTAAATGGCAATTCTGTAAAAGTTAGCAAGATTTTTCATGTTAAAATTCACAGGACTTGCATCTATTTCAATGTTAAAGTTTCTGGAGCTCCCGTCACTTTCAGACAGTGTGGTCGCACATATCCATTATTTCATCATGCAAGACCTAATTGAAGGCTATTTGTATCGTGACAAGACACAATTTCCTACTTTTTGTTTTGTGCAAAGTCCTATTTTTGGCCTGTGCAGGTGACTTTTAAAGCTTTTGTCGATCTCACAGCTCCTGATTACATAAAATATCAATGGTGGTAGGTACCATCAACATCTCTCAACTTGTGAAATCTTCTTTTCTGCGCATAAAGTGGGATAAACATTATCTGCAAGGTTTTATATATATAAAACTGGGAAAGATGCTTTTCTCAAAATATATATATATATATATATATATATATAAAAGTGGGAAACCTGCTTTTGGTTGAGAAGAATGAAATGCTTTTACAAACCTCAAAATAAGATACGCATATTCCTTTATAGATTACGTATCTTTATAAGTTATTGAATTCATTCGATGATGATAGGATGAGTATGTTATCAAATCACATGCACAAAGTCATCGAATTCATTTGAGAATGATAGGATGATTATCTTATCAAAGTATTTTTTTCCTTAAATTTATTTAAGGAAGATGTGATAGTTATCTTATCAATTTTTTAATTAGTTATTAATAAATTATGAGTAGCAGAATTAATAAAATATGATTAGTATATAATTAGTATCGTTATATAAATTAAATGGTTAGTAAATGTTGATAGATATTAATTCATAATAGATATCAAAACACTTAGTTTATGATATATCTTATATTGTTAAAAATAAAAAAATCATAAAAGTTAAAAAAATTGTAATTTTATTTCAAATTATTATTATCATTATTATTAAAAGAATAAATATATGAGCTAAACATATATGCATTTAAAAAACATATGATAATATTTTTACATGGAGATTCATGTTCACTTTATTATGGAGATTTTTAACTTGTAAGTAGGATTTATTACAATACTATGTGCCAATATTATGGCTTATCAATACCACATGTCTAGGAAATCATAACTCATTTCTAAAATAGTGAGAAAATCTATCGTAACCTAGTTTTTAGACCAAAAGTGAGGACAACCATCACTGGTTGCTATCACTAATGTAGGATAACCCATCATTCTTGTTCAAGGAAAACCATTAACAGTACATTGAGGAAAACGAGCTCTTTAATAAACAAAAACAATTTTAAGACATAGTCTAGACCCAAACCATAACTCATTTCACCCTCAAAGTATTTTATATAGATTTTATTTTATTTTTATTTTAGAACATTTTTTTAATTAAATTGAAAATAACATAACTTAATTTTTAGATAAATTTTAGTTCGTTATATTAATTATTATTAAAAATATAATATACATATTTTATAAAAATTGAATATTTACGACGATGACGACGACGATGATGATGATGATGGCGACGACGACGACGATGACGATGACGATGATGATGAACATCCACTGAGACCAAGCTTTGGTCTATCGGACCTAAAAAAACGAATTATTTAGTTTGACTTAAGATTTTATTCCTATGCTCAAAAGGCTTGGAGAGAAGCCTCTCGAGCTCATTGTAATTTTGACAACGTAAAAGGCTAGGAAGGTCACTATTGCAACAAAATATTTTGAAACTAAGATCTAATGTGGTTGTATGCGGGGCACTCTAAGGGGGAGTGATTTTCATCCTCTATGTTTGTATTCTCGTAGAGATGGCAGAACCTTTCCATCCATGGTGTTTTAGGAACCGCCCAATGACATGTTTCACTCTGGAGCTCATGAGAGTTCATTCTAATCTTGGCTATACTAATTTTCTTCTTTGAGCTAGTTAAAACAGAGAGATACTTTTGATCTTCGAGGGTGGGGTTGATGACGTCCTTATAATATCTTAATTTTCTTTTAGCTGCTAAATCTTTCTCACACCACATTTTTCTTTGAACTTAGAAGTAACAATATTTTTAATGTTATTAATATTTTGCAATGCAACATTCTCGTTGATCTCCCAATGGTTTAACCGAGCCCTGGTGTCTTTATACCAAACTTTTTTGAGCCTTAGGTGGTTTTGGCTAGAATTTAAAGCTAGCTTAGGAAGGCTATGGTCTCCTATGTTATTGAGTTGTGTTTGTACAACAGAAGCCTGGTCATAGCTAGGCTCTCGATAAGGGAAACACCCACTTCTATAAGGAGAATAAGATAGGGTGTGTTGCTTTTAATTTTGAGGTTATACATTATAAAATGCTTTTGGATTTGCTCAATCTTTCTTTAGGATTCTCTAGAGATGCTACAACCCCAAACCTCACATCCACATAAGATAACCGGAGTGATTAAAGTTTCAAAGAGGAACTTCATTCTATCCCACATTATGAGGTTTGCCATTTTACAATTATTTTCAAGACCAGAATAATCTTTCCATTCCCCCGTTAATCATTTTCTCAATGCTATAGTTCTAGTTGAGCTTGTGATGAATATCAATTCCTAGGCACTTGTAGGAAAACACTTCCTCGAAGTTACTATTGTCATATATAAAATTAGCATAAGTGTCCTTCTTGGATCTGATAATCATAACTTTTGTTTTGTCAGTGTTAACAATCATACCCATGGTAGAACAAAAATCCTATAAAAATAAAAAATTTAGGATAATATAATATATATTTTATAAAAATTAAATATTTACCTCCCCTCCCCCCCCCCCACACACACACACACATATATATATATATATTTGATTAAAAAAATTGAAAATTTAAAAACATCATTTTAAAATAAATATATTGATATAATTTTTTTAAAATAATTTATTAAATTGATAAATTTAAATTTATATATTGATTTTTTATAAATATAATATTAGAAAGAAAACTTATAATGAGAGGAATTCAAGAATTATTAGTCATTAATTTGTTTCTATAGTTTGAGGAAGACTAGCTTTTTGACAAACAAAAACAATTTTACGACATACTCTAGACCCAAACTATAAGTCATTAACTTGTTTCCATAAGTTAAGAAAGACGAACCCTTTGAAAAACAAAAACAATTTTACTACATACTCTAAACCCAAACCAAAACACCGAATCTAGCAATTATATGATTGAATACGAAAGTTGCAGCAGTTTTGTCATCTGCCAAAAATGTAGGCATCGCCTCGGCCCACCTAGTAAAATAATCTACCGCTAGGATAATATACGCATGCCTCCCGGCCAAGTGAGGGTTACATGTGATAAATTCAATACCCCACTTTGCGAAAGGACTGACAGCAAGTATAGGGTGGAGAGGAACGGGTGGAGCATGCATCTTATGATCAAAAATTTGATAATTGTGGCATTTCCGGACTGCATATATACAATCTTTGAATAAGGATGGCCAAAAATAACCAGCGCCCAATATCTTTTGGGCTGTGGCATACCCAAACATATGACCGCCACATGCTCTAGAGTGACAGTCATTCAGAACCTTTTTAACTTCTTCATGAGTTAGACAACGTCGGAAAACACAATCCGCCCCATGACGATAAAGTGTATCACCAATAATATTGTATTGTTGGGATTGGAAACATATTTTTTGTCGTTGAGATCATGAGATTTCAGGCCAAAAAGATTGGTTTTGGAGATAAACAATAATATCTCCATACCAAGGGTCAAGAGTACTGATAAGAAAAAAGGATTCATCCGCAATGGGTTGCTTTGCCACAGTTTCAGTATCATTATGTGGGAAATCACACATCAGTTCAGCAAAAACCAAAGATTTCTTTGCCTTGGATTTTTCAAATTCCAAGTCAAATTCCTGCAGGATAACTATCCATTTGGAATACTTGCCCCCTAGCAATTGTTTATTCAAGATATAAATCATAGGGTTATAGTCAGAAATTACCGTGGTTTTGCGTAATAAGATGTATTGACGAAATCTTTGGACAACATGAACAGCTGCCAAGCCCAATTTCTCCACATGCGAATATTTAAGCTCAGTCGGATGCAGAGTGTGACTAAGATAGTAAATCACATGTTCATTGTTGAATTTATCTTCCTGAACTAAAACCATCCCAATGGTGGAATGAGAAGTGGCAAGGTACAAAACGTAATCCTGGTTGTAATTGGGAGGATGCAGTAACGGTGCATGGGTTAATGCATGTTTAAGTGCATTGAAAGATTTATGAGCAATCTCATCCCAAAAGAATGGAGTATTCAGTTTCAAAAACCTGGTAAAACCTTTTGTTATCTTGACGTAGTTAGGAATGAAACGATGTAAAAAGTTTGCTTTCCCTTGCAAACTTTGGAGTTGGCGAAGAGTCGAAGGAGGAGGTAGATTGACGATAGCTTCAACCTTCGAGGGATCGACATGAATGCTAGCTTTTGAAATGACAAATCCTAGTAAGCAACCCATTTCTACACAGAATACACATTTGTGTGGATTCAACCTAATTCAATAATGCCTACATCTCATAAAGATAGCTCATAAATGAGTGAGATGATCATCTCTACGCAATGAATGGGCAGGTAAATCATCGAGATAAGGCTGCAAAATATGCTTGATGTCATGAAATGCGTAAGACATAGCCCTTTGAAAATTTGCTCCAACGTTCTTCAATCCAAAAGGTAATTTGCAATAAGAAAATGTCCCCCATGGACAAATGAAAGTTGTTTTAGGTTGATCAGCAGGGAGTATGTTGATTTGATTGTAACCGGAAAAACCATCCATAAAGGAGAACATTTCACTGCCGGCACAATCATCAATAATTTGATCGATATAGGGGGTTGGATAATTGTCTTTAGGACAAGCTCGATTAATATCCCTATAGTCGATACATATTCTTATCGTTCCTTGTTTTTTGTTAACAGGAACAATATTTGATACCCAATCTATTAAAGGAATTGGATAAATGAAACCTGCATGAAGTAATTTCTCAACTTCAGCTTTAATAGCAGCAGCTTTTCTTGGATGTATCTGACGTAAACGTTGTCGGACAGGTTTAGCATCTATGTATGTGTTAATTTGATGGACAACAATTGATGGATCGGTTCCTGGCATTTATTCATATGACTAGGCAAACACGTCACGAAATTATTGAAATAGGGCTTTATAAATTTGGATTTCATCATCCGTATAAGAAGCACCTATATGAATGTTTTCAATAATTCCGGGCTTAACTGAAATGTCAATAGTAACCATTCGAGAAATATTTCCCAAATTTAGCTCAGAATTAGAATGTTGCAATGGATTTTGTGGTTCTTTGAAATAGTCAGTAGTAAAAATAGATGAAAAAACATTTTCAAAATGATCAAGCTCAGGTAAAAACGAAGATCGGTGATGAAGATCTTCCTATTGTAAATCATCAACAGACGAAAGTTCACGAACTTGCTCATCAGTATGAATAAGATCATAAAGTGTTGTTGTAGATGAGGTTGATAGTGAAAGTGATTCCCCATGGACCACATTCATTGGATTAGTTTCGGTTGAACAAGAATCAGAAAATGACTGTACAGCCTAATATGCAATTTCAAAGGGACTCAAAGGCATCGCGCCACTAAATCAATCTAGCTCAGAACTGGAAGACACGATCCAAGGATCATCAAAAGCAATAGTGTTCGATGAAATCATATGAATAGTTACAATAGAAGGAAATACGTTAGGATGAGGGAAGGAAAAAGTTCCTAGTAAACCAGAATCTTTAATCAAACCTACTCCAACATCCTTGTAAGGGATAGTTGTTTTACCGATGTGCTGAATCAGTGAATACTATCTGTAGAGGCTGGGTTGGATGAGAAATAAGTCAGCTGGTCTATTGTAATGATATTTCCATTATGAGGAAACTTGATAAGTCGAAAAACCAATGAAACAATAGCATTCATAGCATAAGACCAACTGTGACCCAGGAGAAGGTTGTAATCTAGAGGGGCATCAGTCACTTCCACATCTATATCTATGGTTTTGCCTTCAACCCCTATAGGTAAATCTTGCAAAATACCAAAAGGATGGAACCCTCCACCATCAAAAGCCTTTAGAATTGTTGGAGACTGATTGAGTGTGGGAGAACCCAGCGATCTCGAACACTGGATCAACATAATACATGTAGAAGCCCCTTCATCAATCACAGTCCGAAAGCAAGGTCTGTTTTTTACTAACACTGGAATCTGGAAAGCCATTTGATGAGGAAGGTGGGGTGTACTATTCTCTAAATCGAAGATTATTAGGTTTGAATCCTGTATATCGACAGCTCCTATAGCAGACAATAGTAATTTACACTATGCTGGGTACGATTGCAGCACTTCCCAAGCCGACATTGCTAAAGGGGAAATAGCTAAGTCTTTAACAATGTTATAATTCTGAGAAGCTCTCTCACGTGGATTGAATGCTAATTTTTGAAGTATACCTTTAGCAGGCGGTTTGATTACTAAGTCAAGGTTGGGTTTCTCAATCTGTAGTGGATCGGAACCAGGAGGAGGTGAAGTTGATGTGTTTGAATTAGAATATTCTGCCGCTTTACCACCAATAGGATTTTTACTACCATAATCTTATGATCGCATCACAATCCTGACATGAGACATCATCATAATGGGTTCTTATGAGGCATTCGAGGAAGAACCAATCATCTTACTGTCTTGAGTAGGAAAAGGATCCTTCAAGATAACAGGCATTTGAGAACCTTTAATGATTTTCGAAACCTCTACTCGATGAGGGCAGTCTTTGGTAAAATGAAACTCGTCGCAAATGAAACAAGGATAGAGAGGTTTACGTTTTCATCAGTAGATTCATTTTTATCTATTTTATCTTTTGAATTTTGTTTGTTTTTCTTCTTCCCCTTCTTTTTACTACCGGATTTTGATTTGATCGTAGATGAGTCTATGACATGAATGTCAGCAGAAATTTCAGGGGAAGAATCTCCTGTCGGGGAATCAGGTAAAGTTATTATAGGAGAATAATTCTTTGAAGATTTATTCTTACTTTTAGTACTAACTGAACCAATCATACCATCAGTGGCATGAGACCCTGAAGGAGCTACAGTTATTTGACCGTGTTTTAGAAGATCAGGGATTTTTTCATGTAAAGTACCTGACTGCGTATAGATGAGGTCAAGGTACTGAGCCTGAGCAATGACTTGCTCTTCAGTGACAACTCCTCCCTTAGCTACATCTTCAGTGATTTTGGGTAACAATGATTTAATGAACCATTCCGCTAAAATTTGATCCAGAATGAAAACTTTCACTAAACGCATTCTACGTCACCATTCATGAATATGATCAGAAATATATGTGGATGTGGATTGTTTTAGTGAAGTTAACAGTTCCATGCCATTGTTGTATCTTACAAGCAACTGAAAATGAGTTAAGAAAGAAGTGGCTAACTGATTGAAATTATAAAAAGAGGCTTGTGGTAATTCAATGTACCATTTGGTGGCAAGACCAATAAGAGTTCATTGAAAAATACACAATCGAATTGAATCATCAATGATTGAATTAATTGCACACCAGAGGTGATAAGTCATAACATGATTTGACGGATCCTCTCCTAACTTCCCCTTGAATTTTAGGATATCACTGGGCAACTTACTAGGCATTGGTGGCCAATACAGAAGATAGTAAATTGGATCGTTCATAACGCGTGACAAATCAAGTAAATAGAAAGTTTCAATAAATGGTAACTGACAGTTAGGGTTGCGAAAACCTTGAGTAACACGATTTTCTCTAGGAGGAGGATATCCAAGATAACCTGGAATTGGATTTTCATTAGGAATGTTATAACCTCCCGGGAAACTAGGATTAACACGACAAAACTGGGGTTGTTGAGGTTGTTGATAAGTATAGCCAGGATATGGTTGATATTGATAAATTAGGTTTTGTACAATAGGACCGAATTGATACTGTCCCTGGTACGGTTGATAAGTGAATTGCGGTTGATTTGTGACAATCGTACTTGGACCAGCTTGTCCTGCAAGCATCTGGATCGAAGTCTAAACTGTAGGTCCTGACTGTGGCACAGAGACTTGAGGAGTTTGTACTAATGTAGGGATAGTAGAAATTGGAGCTATAGATACTCCAGAAACAGGTGTGGTAGGTTGAATAGAAGTTGTAGTAGCAGTTTGAGGCAGAGTCTGAGGCAGGGAAAATTTTAAGAACCCCTCTAAATTTACATGTATAATAAATGGGTGAATCTCCATGGTATATAGGAAAAATGGAAGCCGATTTTACCAATAATATGATATGTATATATAATTTTTTGGCGAATCTCTCACCAGGCATGGCGAATATTTTACTCAATTATAAAATCTTGTGTTTATTGAATACACAAATGAAATCATTGCATTTCTTTAAAATATCTTTTGAAATCAAAATTACCGAAATTACATATCGATAACCTAGTGGGTGTAGGATAAAGTTCACCCGTGCCATTCACAGAAAGCATGAGAAAAAACCTAATACTATATATAAAACCAAGAAAAATTCATATTCATCACTTCTAGGGACCTCGTAACCACCCTGCCAATACACAAGTATGTTCCTATTTGCAATTAGAAAAATTACCCAAATTACTATCTGTTTACTCCAGCATATGTTGGAAAGTTATAGAAGGATGACTAGTGCAATCAATCCATTCCTTTTAGCCCTGGATTTGAAAATTACCCAATTTGCTATCTGTTTACTCCAGCATATGTTGGAAAGTTATAGAAGGATGACTAGTGCAATCAATCCATTCCTTTTAGCCCTGGATTTGTTTCAGTTTAAAACATAAGTATACAAATATACTTGTCAAATGTCTATGCTTTAACCATTCACCTTATGATGTTTTTACAATATAATTTCCTAAGTCTATTTAATATCTTCATTTTCATAAAAACCAACCTATATCCATCTTAACTCCACATCTACCACTCTTAGGGGGATGAAATCTATTTATCCCTCTGAGCACTTGGTAGACCCAGAATTAAGATGGATCTAAGATGATAGAATTTCCCCTTTAAATAGTCTATGCTCACATGAATACCGTGGTATTACCATGGGTCAATACCATGGGTTATCATAAACCTGGAGCTTAAAAATTACTATTAGTAATTTATAAAAATTAATATAATTAATAGTTGATTTTTATTATATTTTTTATTTTAACCAAGCTAAAATGTTTAACATACATTAAATTACAACATCCATTTTTACTCTTGATCGGATCAAATATTTTTCACTCTATGCTAGTTTTCATATCACGATATTTGATACCTGTCGTGGGTTAGTAGATCCAGAGTAAAGATGGATCTATGTTGGTTTAATTCCCCCATTTAAATAGGCTACATTCCAGGTGAATACCATGGGTCAATACCATGTGCCATTTTGGTGAATACCATGGGTCAACACCATGTGCCATTTTTATTTTTATTAATACTAATATTAGGGTTAATAATGTTTTTTGCATGGTATTAATAACAATCTAGTCCATGGTATTTGTCCCATAGTATTTTGCCCATAGGTTTCACCTAAATATAACGCATTTTTTAGTGTTTGTAAATATAAGGTGACTTATGGAGTAAATATAAAAAAATGTTTTATTTGTTTACCATACCTCTCGTTTATTTATATTTTTATTAATTTACCATACCTCTTTTACAAATATGGTATTTGGCCCATAGGATTCACTTAAATGAAACCTCTTTCTTGAGCCTTCATAAATAGAACGAGGGTTATGGACTAAATATAAAAAGAGGTTTTATTTATTTACCATGCATCTAGTTTATTATATTTTTATTTATTTACCATACCTTTTGAGTAAGTATAAAAGGACGTTTTATTTATTTACCATACCTCCACTTTACTTATATTTTTAATATAAAAAGAGGTTTTATTTATTTACCATGCGTCTAGTTTATTTATATTTTTATTTATTTACCATACCTTTTGAGTAAGTATAAAAAGACGTTTTATTTATTTACCATACCTCCACTTTACTTATATTTTTATTTGTTTACACCCTTGCATGTATATAAGGTGACTTATGGAGTAATTATAAAAAATGTTTTATTTATTTACCATACCTCTCATTTATTTATATTTTTATTAATTTACCATACCTCTTTTATAAATATGGTATTTGGGCCTTTGATCCATAGGATTCACTTAAATAAAACCAATTCTTGAAAATGGGCAAATTGATTCACTTAAATAAAACCTATTCTTGAAAATGGGCAAATGGATTCACTTAAATAAAACCTATTCTTGAAAATGGGTGAATGGAAGGTTGTAACTCCTAATTTCAAGGGATAAATTTACCTTTTTTACCCTCTCCCTTAAAATAAGGTGGGCTATTTGAGGTGATTTGTAAAAATGTACTATGATACAAATTATTCGCCCACTAAAAATTTAAAACCCCTTAATTTCGCCAAAGGGCAAACATTCACCCCTAAAATTTTCTATGGTCCGAGGTAAGTTAGGCCTAGGCTGCTGAACTAAACCAGGTGTAGAGGTTTGAACAATAGGTTGGACAGTTTTATGGGTTGGACCAGAAACCAAAGGTTGTCCAGGTTGATTAGATATCTGCACATTAGGTTGCATAGTGTATTGAGTCTGAGACGGATCCCATGCCATATTCATTCCAGAGTATGGACCCACAAAAGGTTGTGCATATGGAGGACCATAACCTTGTTGAACGTAGGGCTGATAATTAAGCGGAACATTTCCAGCTCCTTGTAAAAATGATTGACCAGAAGGTGGTTGGAAACCTTGAGTTGGGTACTGAACTTGAGGTTGATAACCTTGAGGCACATACTGAAATTGGGTTGACCTTGAGGTATGTACTGAAACTGGGGTTGACCTTGAGGTATGTATTGAGTCTGGGGTTGATCTTGAGGTATGTACTGTCTTGAAGGTATGTACTGTCCTTGAAGTTGCCCCACAGGCGGTAACTGACTACCTTGAGGTTGAGGATTTGGAATACTACCAGACATCATAAGGATTTCTTCTGCGTTCAACACTTGAGTTCCATTACTACCAGTTAATAATTCATGTTCAGTTGGTCGAGGAGATGCTCCTGAAAAAGTACCAATGAGTGACTGGTACCCCGAAGGAACAGAAGGACCACCATATAAAAATGTTTCCAGTGATTGGGAAAACATAAATGACTGTCTTGACATGATCGATGAAGGATAATAACCTCTTGGTGTAGGACGAAAAGGAATTCGAGGTGGTGAAAAAATAATACCCGGGTTTTCTAAAAAAATTGTCAATGATACGTACTAAGCATCACTCCTAAAAGGACTGTAGAATATTGATTCATGCTCCCTAAGATTTAAAGTCTGTTGGTTTTCAGGAAGAGTTAAATCTTCATCTGGACTAACAAGTTCTTCAATAGAAATGAGGCCAGAAGGAAGATTTTGAGTAATGATATTTCCTACCCTAGGTGAACCAGGACAACTAAAAGTTGGAGAAGCAAATCCTGGAGTTGGAGTCGCAGCAAGTTCAGTGTCAGGCTCAGAAATTTCAGGTTCTTCAGCTAATTCACTAGAAGGAAAAATACTATCAATAACTTCGGAAAATGAAATTGGCTCTTGAATATACTCTGTTGTTTGTATTTGATAATCAGGATGAACAACTCTACTGTCACTAGGTGATACAAGAGCTCGTAGCCCTTTAAGCTGGCTTGGTGTATACTCATGAGGTTTCCCCTAAAGTCTACGAGACTGTCTCGGTAATTCAGCCACGATTAAATGTTAATTAATCACACGCAAACAAGGAAAATTTCAATAAAACCACCTAAAATCTCTAAAATAACAAACAATTGAATCACACGCCTAAAAAATCTAAGCGTTCAAACCACACACAAATAGTAACTTCCTGTACCGAAAACACTAGTTGGTGATGAAATCCAATGTAGTAGAAGTTTAATACAAAAAGGGCGGTTGGAACAGTTACCCCGACAACCTGCTTAATGAAACAGACTAGCACAAGTTTCTTCACAAAACCATCTCGAGTGAAGAGAACCCCCAAGAGAGTCCAAGTGAGTCTAGTCGACGTCTACTCCAGGTACAGTGAGATCCTTCCTTCACCATCACCTTAGCAAATAATCTTACGTTTATGGACACTAAGGTTACCAACAACAACAAATACAACTGGGGGAACAGTCTACGCTCTAATCTACGCTCAACGGCAGAGTAACAAAGCTCAATCCCCTTGAAGGCTCCTCGTCATGGTCAATCCGAGGTTTACCAACAAGTGACCCCAGGCTCTTCGACAATGGTTAATTCGAGGTTTACCTTTTATAATACATGGAAATATTCTATCTTTCCCAATGAAACAGAATTGATTGTCTCAAAGGTTTGGACATGATCTCGTGATTGACTCATTTAAGAGAAGCTTCTCAGAATGTATCAATTACAATTGGATTTATTTCCTACCACAAGATATATCTACTTGTTTGTTTTAACTATCTTGGAGGGTTAATTACTCCCTACTCCAAGATACTAGCCTAAGATATATTGGTAATAAGAGCCCTAGAAATAGAAAAGATTACTAGATCAATTTTAATGAAGCATTGCTTTTATGGGCTGTTCTTTAAGTCAATAGGTATGGAAATGAAACTTTGATGGTGTGAAGACTCGACTCCAATAACAGTAAAAATATGCACCTAAAATGATAAGCAATTCATTTTTCTTTCAATGAAATTTTGGCTAAAAGAAAGAGTTTGAGAATGCAATTCCTTAAGAAACAATTCTTTCTTTCAACATGGAAATGGAAAGAATTTTTTTTTGTCTTTTTCAATAAGAACTCAAAATGAGACTAATAATTAATGCTCAAAATAAATCCCTTTCCTTTTTCAAAATTCGAAACTATAAAAAACAATTTTCTTCAAAAGAGATCTACAAGTTCTAGAAAAACAATCAAAACTACAAAAACTAATTTTGAGATCTAAAAACTTTTAAAAATCTAGTTGAATAAAAAGCTCCAATTCTTTTACAAGACGTTTTACTTAGTTGTTTAGTAAACTAAGGATTCATTTGTTAATAATAACAAATCAACCAAAAAACATCCAGATATGTTTTCTTTTGTAAAAATGAAATTCAAAACTTATAACAAAGTTTGTTCAAAGATTTGCAAAGAGAAAACTAAATCTATTTCTCACAAAGGATAGATTTCACAACCAAGCCAGACTCATTAGGAAGGCCAAAAGACACCATGGAAATCTAAGGTTTCTCAAGCTTCTGATCTTTGAGTCACTACAGAGACCAAGTGAAAACCACTCTAGGCATGCAAAACTTCTAGAAAATCATCTAAAACAAAAATACTATCGGAACTTACTCACAAGAGATTTCTGACAGGAAAAATACAGATCTGGGTAGACACTAAAAACCCTAAATGAAACCTAAACTTAACCGAAAGAAGATATTTTAGGTTTTTCAAAAACAATTATAGGGTTCGTAGGTTTCCAAAAGAAACAAGTGCAGTCTCGCTCTATTTACTAAAGGAAAAATGCGGAGATGCTCGCACAGTCTGTAAAGAGAAAGTGCGGTCCCTTGAAAAATTCGGAAAAAACTAAAAAAAATCTAGATTCTAAAAACTACCCAAGCCAGCATACATCAATCAAAAACCAGAAATGAAAACAAGTTTCTCAAGTCAAAACAAAGGAAAACCAAAAATTAAAAACCCTCCCTAATGGAGTCGCCAATTTGTTGGCCGGATAAATCGATCTTGTGGATAAGACTGATCTCCCTAGTATCAGAAGATAGTCTAGGAACAAATAGACAAACAAATCTATCTTTCTCTAGACATATACGATTTATAAATAAATACTATAAAGGTGTTAAGACCCTACCTTAGATCCAATGCTTGTTCGTAGTAGCCATCGTTCAATCGTTCAAAAGAGTTGCTTTTGAGGACCTACAATCACAAACAAGCAAACATTAAATAGCACCTGCATAGAAAATATCATAAACCTTGTCTATTATGGTGATCAATGAATCCATCAAATAAACCATAAATCAACAGCTTATTGAGAAAAACAAGCTTATTTGTATTAACTTTGAAGTAGAAGAACCTTACAACCTTTTTCAGCCTTGATTTTGAACAAGCTCTTCCAAGGGTCCGAAACAGGAATTTCCTTTACTTTGACAAGCCTTGCACTCTTCGAAATGAGATCATAGAGGTATGTAATCTCTCCTCATAAAAACTCAACTAAGAATACTAAGTTCCAACAAAATTTCACCTCAAAAAAATTCAGCTTCTAACCTCTCCATTAACCAGCGCAATGCTTCTTTTTATAGTGTAGGGGAGGAGATTACACGTCCACCTATGAAGGGATAGAATCATCCTTCAAAGGGATAAGCTCCTTACATCAAGGGGTTATCTCCTTAAGGTATGGGATGCATGAACCTTAAGAGAGCGAACTTGCCACCTCAAGATTCTTTCAAGAAACTTCTAGAAATGACTGAAAGTGAGTTCTTAGAATGTACTCACGCCTTGTTAACTTTTACAGGGGTTCGCACCCATAACACAGAGACAGAGTAGTCAAGTGCGCAGGAGACATGACCATTAGGTGCGGGACCGTAGGTAATGGAAAGAGAAAGTGCGGAACTAGAGTTTTAGAGACTTTTGATGGCTTTCTCTTATTTTCAAGGCTTGATATGAGGAACCGAGGCTTAAGACTTGCAAAGGAGGAAAGTATGAGTGGTAATGGACTCACACAGATTGCAGAATGTCATGGTGACAATTTTTTAGTGCATCATGTACTTCATCCAATAATGCATTAATGACAGGAATGTGAAATTTATCTTTAATAGTGAGCTTGTTGAGCTCCCTATAATTTGGACACATGCACCATGATCTATCTATCTTATGCACCAATACTACTAAAGAAGAGAAATAAATTTGACTAGGTTGAATTATACCAGGCTCTAGCATTTCTGCAACCATACATTCAATTTCACTCGTAAGCATGATCATGATCACGAATAGGTGGAAGGCCTTTGGGAGTCTCAAAAAACTTGGAATGTTTGTCCAAGACTTTTTGGAGATCTGGAGAAACAGATGATTTCAATGTGGGAACCTCTAGAGAACATAATTGTGTAATTACGCCTCATTGTTCTTTCTTTATAAGATTTGTCATTATGTCCATGGTATTGGACGTGATTCTTTTCAGTCCATGGTATTGGATGCTTCGGGATGTATAAATATGTATTGTAATATTGAAAGGAATATAATGAAAAATCAAGCTGGTAGTCCCAATTTTGGGATCTAGGGGAAAATCTCTGTGTATATGTGTTTTATGTGTTATGCTCTCGTATTGTTTATTTTTTGTGTTTTAGAATTCATATGTACATAATCTCTGTACGGGGTTAAAACCTACATTTGGTATCAGAGTTGTTTTTTCTTCAAGGGGATGCCTTTGTTGCTGAGGAGTTTCACTGGGGCCTGTGGCAGACCTTGTTCAGTGGGAGATCTTCGAGATCGATTCTGGAGGTGAAAGAAGATGGCCAACAGTGGAAAGATAGAGACCAAGAAATTTAATGGTCAGAGTTTTGAGTTGTGGAAACTCAAGATGGAGGATTTGTTTGTGATAAAGATCAGTGGATCATGGTAGATCCAGGTATTAAACCAATGGGAGTGTCTGATGAAGAATGGAAGAAGTTGTATCAAAAGGCAAAGAGCACAATACGATTATGTGTCTTAGATTCAGTATTGTTGAATGTATCAGGGGAATCTACAGCGAAGGCTTCATGAAACAATTTAGGGACTTTGTACCAATATAAGTCTCTGGTGAATAAACTGTTCCTACGAAAAAGCTATATAACCTAAGGATGAAAGATGGAGACTCGGTGATAGAGAATCTAAATGCGTTTAATACTATGGTAAGTTAGTTATCGTCTGTTGATATCAAAATTTCATATGAAGATAAGTACATTAGTTTGTTGTGTTCTCTACCAAATTCGTGGGATACTCTAGTTATTGGAATAGGTAGCAACACAACTGCCTTGTAGTTTGATGAAATAGTCTCATCCTTGCTAATGGAGGAGATGAGAAGAAAAATATGGAGATCCAGAATGATGATGCCTTGTCTGTACGAGGACAATCCCAAAATAGAAGCAAAAGTAAGTCATGGAGTGGGAGATCTAAATCTAGAGGGAGATCTAAATATCTAGGAAAACCTATAAAGGTAGTGTGCTAGAAATATGGAAAGGAAGGGCACTACAAAAGGGACTGTAAATCTAAAGCTCCTAAGAAAGGAAAGGGATCTGATGATGCTTCATCTACAGAGGTGGAAACCACCTCAAATGAAGGTAGGGATGTGTACTTGGCTTCTTCAAGTACACATGTAGATCATGAGGCATGGTTGATTGACTCAGGTGCATCCTTTCAGTTCACTCCCCATGTTATGAAACCAGCTCACAAAAGGATAGAAAAGATAGGTCAATACCTTAGAATTCAACCTGTTCAAGGGGGCCACCTCCTTTACATTACACAAATGAAAAATTCTTGGATGATGCAAATGAAAATACCTCCTTTCTATATATAGGAGTCTAAGGGGTCATAATATAATCAGAGCCGACATAACAATAATAATGTAAGGGCATAATAATAACAATAGTGGGCTTCTATGGGGCACAATAGTAACAATATGGGGACTACATGGGTACAAAACGATAATAAGTGGATTGTACTAATAACAATAAGGGGTTACACTAGTAGTATAGGGGCCTAACACCCCATAGAGAGTGGTTCTGCGGGTGAGAAATATGATGGTGGTGATGTCTTCTTAGGGGATGATAGGAAGGCTAGAATCATTGGTCGCCGAAAAGTAAAGTTGAAGTTGTAAGGTGGAAGGTTTAGAATGCTTCCAGGTGTTCTACATATTCCTGCATTGGCCAGAAATCTAATTTCTGTAAGCAAGCTGGATGATGCAGATGTAAAAATAGTGTTTGAGAAGGATATCTGATGGTTCGGGGAGCACTGGTATTGATGCGAGGAGTTTGGATTGGAACTTTGTATAAGATGCAAGGTAGCACTATTGTTGATGGGTGCAACAGTTCTGTGGTTCCTGAAAGTGGAGCAGAAAATCTAGTGGTCACTAGAGAGAAGACCACGCTGTGGCATCAAAGGCTTGGATGCATTGGATAGAAGGGACTTCGAATACTTCATGGTAAAGGTATGGTAGAAGGTATGAGTAATAGCTCTCTGGATTTTGGTTTGTGTGAAAATTATGTATATGGGAAGCATAATCGGGTGAGTTTCCCCTCTTGTAGTAAGAGGGCGAAACATATGTTAGAGCTTGTGCACAGTGATGTGTTTGGACCTGTGAAGGTTCCATCACTCGGTAAGTCTATGTACTATGTATCATTTATAGATGACTTCTCAAGGAATACATGGATATATTTCCTTAATAAGAAATCTGAAGTCTTTGACATGTTTAAAAAATTTAAGGCTCTGGTGGAAAACCGGACAGAGAAGAAGATAAAGGTGATGAGGACAGATAACGGTGGAGAGTTTTGCAGTAAGGAATTTGAACAATTTTGTAAGAAGTGTGGTATAGCACAGTAGAAGACTACTCCACATACACCTCAGCAAAATGGAGTTGCATAAAGAATGAACAAGACGTTGATGGAAAGGGCAAGAAGCATGCTTTGTGGTGTCGGGTTAAGACAAGAATTCCGGGTAGAGGTGATGGAGACAGCATGTTACCTGGTCAATAGATCACCTTCATTAGCGTTGGAGGATAAGACTCCACAAGAGGTGTAGACTGGTAAGAAACCCTCTCTTTCACATCTGAGGGTATTTGGATGTGATGCATATGTATATGTTCCAAAGGAGAAACCAACCAAGTTGGATAATAAATCTGAAAAGTGCATTTTTATTGGGTATAAGGATAGTTTAAAGGGTTATAAGCTTTGGAACCCAGTAACAAGGAAGGTTGTGTACAGTCGAGATGTGGTGTTCAAAGAGGTGAAAGATGTTATTAAACATGAAGTCCAACCAAAGGAACCTGAGAAGGTACAATTTGAGCTAAAGGAGGAAGAAACAGACTCTACAACAGAGGAGGAATCAGAAGATGAAGAGCCACAAACTCTGGGTGTGAGAAGATCAGTTCGAGAAAGAAGGCAGCCAGAAAGGTATAGTCCATCTGCTTTCTGTTCAAATTTTTCTTTATCTATTATTGACGATGATCCCAGAACTGTGAAGGAAGCAGTAGATTCAGAGGATGGAAAACTCTAGAAAGAGGCCATGGTTGATGAAATGGTATCTTTGCACAAAAATGAGACTTGCGATCTAGTGGAGTTGTAGGCTGGAAGGAAACCCATTGGCAGCAAATGGGTGTTCAAGAAGAAGACAAATGTAGAAGGAAAGATGGACAGATACAAAGGTCGGTTGGTAGCAAAAGGTTATTCCGAGGTGTTAGGAATTGATTTTGGTGATATATTTTCTTGTGTTGCCAAGGTAACTTCTATTAGATTACTTTTATCTATTCTTGTTGCTTTTGATTTTGAGGTAGAACAGATGGATGTGAAGAAAACATTTCTTCACATGGATCTGGAAGAGGAGATCTACATGAAGCAACCTGAAGGCTTTGCGGTGAAGGGTAATAAAGAATTGATATGCAGTTTAAAGAAGTCTCTATATGGGTTAAAATAGTCACCAAGGATGTGGTATCAGAAATTTGATACATTTATACGGGGACTTGGCTTCACCAAAATCAAAGCAGATCACTATCTGTATTTTAAATTAATTGGTGACCATGTTATTTATCTGGTCTTGTATGTGGATGATATGTTGCTGGTTGGAAATGAAAAAGAAATTATCTAGGATTTGAAGACCCATTTTTCCTACAAATTCGACATGAAAGATCTTGGTGCTGCAAACTATATTTTGGGCATGGAAATTATAAGATATTAGACAAAGAGGAAGCTCTAGTTAAACCAGAGTAAGTATGTCGAGACAATATTGCAGAGGTTTAATACGCAGGATAGTAAACCAGTGAAGGTTCCTATTCGTGCAGGTGTAAAGTTATCTATGGAACAATGTCCCAAGACATAAGAAGAGGAAGAGTACATGTCACATGTTCCATATGCAAGTGTAGTTAGTAGCTTGATGTATGTGATGGTATATACTAGACCAAACATTACACATGCAGTGGGAGTATTGAGCAGGTTTATGTGAAAACTAGGGAAGGAGCACTCGACAACAGTGAAGCAGGTTTTCAGGTATTTGCATGACTAGTGATTATGGTTTGTGCTACCAAGGAAGACCATTATTGGACAGATTATTGGATATTGGTGGCTTTGTTGATGCAGACTAGGTTGTAGATCTAGATCAGAGAATATCTACAAGTGGGTATGTGCTTAACCTATTTGGAGGTGCAGTCTGTTGGATGAGTAAGAAACAATCTATAGTGGCACTATCAACTCCAAAGGCAGAATACATGGCAGCCACTCATGCAAGCAAGGAAGCAGTTTGGTTGCAGAGATTGTGTTCAAATATGGGGTTAGTACAGGAAGCTATAAGGATAGACTGTAACAGCCAAAGTGCAATTTTCTTGGTAAAGAACCCTGCATATCATTCAAAGACAAAGCACATTGATGTTCAGTATCACTTTGTGAGGGATATGATAGAAGACAAAAAGGTGTTGTTGGTAAAGGTGGACACTTTGAAGAATACTGTAGATGCATTGACAAAATTTGTGAGCTCTGAGAAGCTCTCTTGGTGTAGAAAAAAATGGGCGTTGCAGGGCTGGATAAATGACTAAGCTCTCTTGTGGCCCCCTGTGGAAAGAAAACAACAAATGGGAGAATGTTGGGTTGTTATATTCTTTCCATGACTAGCCCATGTAGTTAATCGGGGGGTTAGAATGGGGGCGGAGCCACCCCTTCGTTGCGCCGATTGCGTAGCGGGGGGAGTCACAAGGGGTTTGAGGGGTGTAGGTAACCCTACTCTATAGGGTCCGGGGCAGCGCCCAAAAAAATTTTGGTTTTGGACTTTATGTTAGGTTAGGTGGACCTACCTATGGTTGTGTGCATGATTTTCCCACATGGTTTTGGACGCGATGGTTTTCAGTCCATGGTATTGGATGCTTCGGCATGTATAAATATGTATTGTAACATTGAAAGGAATATAATGAAAAATCAAGCTGGTAGTCCCGATTTTGGGGTCCAGGGGAAATCCCTATATATATGTGTTTTATGTGTTGTGCTCTTGCACTGTTTATTTTCTGTGTTTTAGAATTCGTATGCAGGTAATTTCTATACGGGGTTAAAACCTACACAGAGGAGAAGCTTGGTGAGAAGATCAACTTCGAAGGAAGTTGATTGGTTGCAGGTGTAGAAGCTCACACAAAGGAAGAGAATATGGCTATGGAAAGTCATATGGAAGGTTCAAAAGAAGGCTACAAGATGATGGAGAAGGATGCTCAAACAATCTAGGGGAAATAGATGAGCCAAGCAGAGACTGACAAGGAAATAGCTGAGATAAGAGAAGAAATCGATGTGTTAGTAATGTTGTTAGAGGAGAACCGAAGACAAGGTTGGTTCTTGAAGAGGAAGCCAGTGAAGTGGCCTAAGTTGTAGAGGAAGTTGCAACAAGAACAGGTAAAGTCGTTGATGAAGAACCTCAGAGAAGCAGAAGCAGAAATGGAAGTTTCCATTTGTAGACTAGAACAAGATGAAATGTTGGGTGAAGAGGATAATGGGAGATCAGCTGAAGATCTCATGGACCATTGGCATAGTTCAAAACAATTTGAAGATATGCCGACAAGGGAAGCAGATGAGGCAATGGAGCCTTGAGATTTTAATTCTCATAGTTCGTGTATGTTTGCAGGACATGCAGAGGATGATGTATAGTCTAGTGAAACTGTCACAAATAGGAATGAAGCTCTTGAGGTGAATTATGATGGAGAATGCATTTTAGAGGAAGAAGGTGTTGATTTAGTGTAGGAGAAAGAGTTCATAGATGAAATTCTGTTTGGTGTAATACAGCCAGATGAAGTTGATATCGACCAGAAGTCTAATGAAAATGCCATAGTGGTATTCCAAGAAGGTAAGCAAATTAATTTGTCTGATGAAATTGATGAAAGAACTTTGCAATATGATAGTGTAGAAAATAGGATAACTCAGGAGGATTGCCAGAAAAATAATGAAGTTTAGAATGCAAGTTGTGATGAATTGATGGAGAGATTTCATATGGAATTAGAATTCTTGGAAAGATTTGTCAAGGAACCTGAAGGAGAAATGAAGCTTTCATAACCTGATAAAGAAAAGGAAATGGTTACTATGCATGATAAGGATGAACTGTCTCTAACATATATAGTGTTAAGTAAATGTTTAGACTCTTAAGTTAATGATGTGATTGTAGGTATGGAAGATAGCATTAACAAATATGATGCTAAAATTAGAGAAATTGAGCAGAGATTATTTGAAGGTGAGATGAAAGATCAGGAAAAATAAGGAAGTTATGTCCTTAGAGACATGAAGGAGACAGAAGTATTAATTCAGCAAGATGAAGATGGAAGGAACTAGCAATTTAAAAGAGATGATCAACAACATGAGAATGAATTTGAGGAAGGCATTAGATTGCAGAAGTATAGCAACAGGCAACAGAATGAATAATAAGAGATTAGTCCGGCAGTACAAAGAAAGACAGGTGAAGATTGAAGATACAGATGGAGAATGAAGAAAAGGGTCAAGTGGAAGCTATTGCAACAAAGGTGAAAGGGCAAGTTGATGAATGAGTTTAGGGAACTTGAACAAATTGATATTCATTTGTTAGAGAATGAGAGACTCAAAGGAATGGAGTCACAACAAGAAGGATCTGCTGAAATCTAGAAGATCTATAATGGAAGATTGGTGCTTGAAGCATCAAAAGGGGATGAAAGGTATTGTATTAAAAAAGCTGATGATTGTTGTATGATTGCAGGTCATGTAAACTTGAGGGAAGCCAAGCAGTTATTAGAAACTGCTATATTAACAGGTGAAGAGATGACTACTCACAGTTACATGAAGAATAAAGAGAAAAGTTACAGTCAAGTGAAGGAAGATGTTCAGTCAAATGACATCCAAAGGATAAGTCAAAAGGATGATGGCAAAGGAATTATTGAGATCAAAGGAATGTTTGGAAAGGAAGAGATCCATTCATATGAACATAGGACAAACAATTTTCTCAGGAAAACTGATGAAGCTAATACAAAGAAAATGGAGAATCTTATGGTGTATTTAGGAAGTGGGAGTCAATTGGAAGAGTTGATGATGAAATTATTTAAGGAGACCTTGGTGTCTCGTAGCTTTGAAACTAATATTTTGTGTGGAAATGCAGAATACGCTGAATTAAGAAAACTGTTTAATGTTGTCATAAGTGAAGGGAAAAGAAAAGATATGATTTTTCAGAAGTTAGAAGAAGAAAATTCACATAATATTGTGATGTAGGGGAAAGAGTAGTTGTTAAACATAGCTGTAGTGAAGTATGAAGATATTAGACAACTACTAAAGACTGAAGCCAAAGGAGAACATCTACTGAAGGTTCATATAGAAGACTTTGTAGATATTAAATAGTTATTGAAGATTATTGACCTTGAAGAAAGCCAGAGTAAAGAAGGACTAAAGATAGATGTTGTAGACAATGAAGTTAGTAAAGATTGTGCAGAGCTTTTTGGAGAAATTCCAAATGAGGTGGCAGATTTGTGGCATGAGTTAAGTCTTTTGAAGAAAAGGCAAGGATAAGTGATTAGATTGTACAACCAGAACTGAATGAGAATGAAAAAGTTGTCATGAATGCCAAATATGGGAAATAAGATGTCAGAAATGTTGGCATAATGAGGAAACAGGGTAAAGCCTTTGTGTTTAATGAATTTATTGATTCTGGTGAAGATTTATATGCAAGAACAAGGCAATGTGAAGTGAATTTGAAACAAGGAATTGATTATAAAGATCAGATCGAAGTAAGGAAGGATGAGATCGGAATGTCTCAAAAAGATGGAATGACGTTGAAATTATAATGTGGAACTGTTGAACTAGAGATGAGTTCAAGGGATGATAGTAACAATAATACTATTGTGCTACATGGAGTTATTGATGAAGAAGGGGTTGAAGATGACATATCAGAAGTAGACAAGTGTGATTCCATGATCCTTAAGGGTGCAAAAATTAAGTTACAAGAAGAAGAGGTATTCCAAGTATCTAAGCAAGCAGGAAGAATTCTTAGTTTTCAAGAAATTTGTGAAATTGCAGGCATACTGATAATTGAAGTAAGAAGAGGTGAAGCCATGAATGAGAAACAAAAAGAAGGAACTAGAATTATTGCAGGGGATCAATGGAGAAGGTATTTGAACATTTCAGAAATGTATATGGAAAAATATTGGCACAGGGATTATGATGTTCTTATTCAGGAACACAATTAGTTGCAGAAGAATAGTATTCATCATCTGAGTAGTGAAGTGGACAAAGAAATTGATGAATTGTGGAGACTCATACAACAACATTCCAATAAACTAAATAAAGGAGAAAAGGAGAAAGGAAGATTGGCTGGAAAGAATGGTACAGGTAAGGTAATGGTAAATTGCAAATTAAAGTGTGGAAGCGTGATATAAATTATGATGATGAGCAAAATGGAGTAAGTTATCTTAAGAAGACAATAACAGAAAATGAGAGCATAGCTAATGGAACAATGCAGCATAAAGTATGGAGACTTGAAGGACAACAAACAACAACAGTAACCAAGGACAGACTACCGAACAAAGTATGGGATCCAGGAGGACATAGATCAAAAGCACATGATCGGGAGATCATGATTATTTTAACCTTGGGAGTTTGGTGCAGAGCATCTAGGTCTAGCTCAGAATGTGATGGTGTGGTCACATGTTGTGGCTAATGAAAGTTTGGAGGAAGAATTGGTTATTTAATTTACATTAATTTCAAATTATGCAATTGGTTAATTGTTTCCTAATTCTAAACAGAATTGGGAATAAAATGGCAAGTGACCCTCCCTGCATGGAGATCAAGCCAATTAGCTATATTGATTAGTTAGAGTAGGATTTAATTTCTTAAAATAATGTGGGGATTTACTTCATTTGTGGAAGGAAACTGTTAGATAGAACATATATGTAATTTCCTTTCTTTTCTAGAAGGGGGATCGAGAGATAGAGAGAGAGAATTCATGAGGGAATTGTAAGCCTATGGGAAGATTAGGAACGTAGGCGACTAATTGAAGAATCAGGCCAAAGAGAAAGGATTCAGGAGAGCAGAATAGTATGTGGATTGTAATTGAAACAGAGGTCTTCTAATTTGTGTAATCAGTAAAGGTGAGACTCTGTAATCGTTTTATGTTGAATGAATGATATTATTGTGTTTATGATTGATTATCGAGCCAACGGAACCCTTTGTATGTTTTCGGATTCTTTGTATTCAGGCTGGGTGATTATCCCTTTATTTTGTTATGTTTAATGCCTAAATCGTATGTTTGATAGAAGTCAGGGGCTTTCTTTTAAATATCATTGTTTGATATGGGTCGACAAAGTCTCTTTTACATAGTTTTGGTCCCATAAGTGAAAATCCCATTTACACTAAGAATCGTCGCAAAACACAGAACCGGAACCGAAATCTGGATTTGGAATATTATAAAAGGTGGCTTTTATCCATATCGGGTCCGTAAGAATAACGGATCAGTGCTTTAGAGCAGACAGAGCTTGGCTTGGAGGAATGCGACTATACGATATGCGATTAAATCGTAGCCATTAGATCGCAATCAACCATGGCCATTGGGTCGCATAGGCGGTTTCGAAATAGTGCATGGTATTTTGGGTGGCAGAAGGATTGTAAGTGGTATTGAATGGTGATCACTCGATCCCATTCACCCTTCAAGACGTAGCAACGAGGGTGAACAAGGAAACCGCTTTATTGGGCGGTTAATCCCCATACAAATTTTCTGCCAGAAATAAGATGTGGGACATCGGATCCGCTACACGCAGATCGACGATGGAGAATTGGCGATAGTTTAAATAGTTGGAATCAATGTTGACCATTGAATCGGAGATGTATTGAATGGTGGAGATCAGTCTGTCAGAGATCGGAGATATGGAGTGACAGTGGGAATGCGATGGACCAAAGGATGGATCTGTTGATATTTATAGAGGCAGGCCTATAATATTTGAGATCCGGACCAAGGGTTCCAACGGGGTTTTTTCTTTGTATTTCATTTGTTCCCGTTATTTCCAATATATTTATTGTCTTGGGTTTTTATGGTAAAAGTGGGGTTTTAAAGGCTAAAACACATTTTCAAATTCTCTTGATAGTGTAATGGCTCCGATAAAGTGTAAGTCCATGGTTTAGAGGCTTAAAGCCTCAACGACCGCTTTTGATAGCTTAAGTGGTCCCGTTTTTAAAGGAAAAGCACTAAGTTACGCTTCTGACATGTATATGTGGGCATCGAGCTTTAAAAGGTTTTATGGGTGAAATAGTCCCAATAAGGTGTGAGGGTGTAGCAACTTTATGGTTGCATCAAATTGTCTCCATATTATTTCAATATGAAAATCAACGATAGTAAAACATGGTCAACCATGTTTATTTTAGAGTTTATAGTATTTATCTTATGGATTATATATCTAAGGTTTATAATATTAATCCCATGGATTTAATATTGCTCCTTTGGGTTTATTAATCCCTTATGTTTATAATATTAATCTATTGAGTTGAATAAATTCCTTGAATATATTAATCTGTTGGCTCCATTAATCGTTAGATAAAATTAATTAATAATGAATAAAAAATAATAATTAATGAATTAATTATTAATTTATTTTTATTGAATTAATTTATTAATAATAAGTTATTAATTATCAATTAACTAATAATAATATAAACCATATTAATTAATAAGAATAAATGGAAGGTTTTATTAAATAGCAATATTTATAAAAAAATTATTTATTAATTAATAATAAATATATCATGAACAAGATTTAATTAACCATATTTATATTAATAAATATTTAATTAATTAATAATATTTTTGCTAATATAACTGTGTATGTACTTAATATAAACTTTAAACATATATCAACCAACCACGTGTAATTATGCTAGTTATATAAAATGATCACTGCACAATGTCATATTACAATGACTTTAATGTTAAATGACAATTTTGTAAAACATATCATATGTCAACAAGATTTTTCACAGAACTTGCATCTATTTCAATCTCTCTGTCTATGGAATTTTCGTGTTAAAGTTTCCAGAGCTCCCGTCACTTTCAGACAGTGTGGTGTCACATTCATTATTTCATCATGCAAGTGTATTTTTATGGTGACAAGCGACGATTTCCTACTTTCTTTGTTTTCTGCAAAGTCCTATTTTTGGCCTGTCGACGTGACTTTTAAATCTTTGTCGATCTCACAACTCCTGATTGCATAAAATGTCAATGGTGGTTGGTACCATCAATATCTCACAACTTGTGAAATTTTCCATCAATATCGGTAGCTTTATAATATATATATATATAAAGTGGGAAAGCTGCTTTTGTTGAGAAGAATGAAATGCTTTTACAAACCTCATCAAAGTAAGATACGCATATACCTTTATAGATTAAGTATCTTTATAAGTTATTGAATTTATTTGATGATGATAGGATGAGTATCTTATCAAATCACATGTACAAAGTCATCAAATTCATTTGATAATGATATGATTATTATTTTATCAAACTATTTTTTTTTTAATTTATTTAATAAAATATTATGTTATATATTATTTTTTATTAGTTATTAATAAAAAATGAGTAGTAATATTAATAGGATAGGATTAACATATAATTAATATAATTATATAAATTAAATGGTTAATTAGTGTGGATAGATATTAATTCATAATAGATATTAAAATACTTAGTGCATGATACATCTCATATTGTTAAAATTAAAAATTTTATAGAAGTTAAATAAACTGTAACTTTATTTCCAATTATTATTGTCATTATTATAAAAAGAATGAATATATGCATTAGAAATATATGTATTTAAAAAACACATTAGAAGATTTTTACATAGATTCATGCACACTTTATCATAAAGATTCATGCACACTTTATCATAAAGATTCATACTCACTTTATAATAATATTTATTATAATATTATGTGTCAATATTATGGCTTATCAATACTATATTCTTAGAAAACCATAATTCATTTTAAAATCAAAATATTTTATATCAATTTTATTTTAATTTAATTATAATATATTTTTTAATTAAATTGAAAATAATATAATTTAATTTTAAGATAAATTTTAGTTCTCTATATTAATTATTACTAAAAATAAATATTCTATACAAATTAAATATTTAAGATTTATATATTAATTATTTATAAAAACACAAAATTTGAAAACATCATTTTAAAATAAATAAACATATTAAAAAAAACTTATTAATATAATTTATTTTTTTAAATAATTTATTAAAGTGATAATTTTAAATTTACATAAATATATTGATTTTTATTTTAAATGAAATATAAAAAAAATATTAGAAGGAAAAAAAATTACAAAATAAGAAGTTCAAGCAAGCCTTGCTTAATTTAAATGCAAAGGATTAGAAAAAATATTTCCAAAAACTTAGAAATCAGTGAAAGAACTTTGAAAATGGATACAAGTGATGCCAATAAAAGTAATAGCTCTACCACTATCCGTTTATTACGATTGAAATTTTAGATTAAAGGATTCTAGATTGATGATATAGAGTATTCAAATATCTACTTTATTTTATGTATAAAGGAAATCTGATTATTTGTGTCTTATTTTATTTTTTATTTTTGTTTGTTTGTGTCTTTAATTAGGATTTTATCAGCGGGAAATGTCGTGAAGTGTTTGATACAGTTATAGTTAATGATAAAAGGTTTTGTGGTTTTATTATTACGAATAAGTTTGATTTGTGGTAAAAATATTTTTCCTTTGTTGTTTTTTTCTTTTATATGGTAATGATATTTCTTTATATGGTAATGATAATATTGAGATCAATAGTAATGGTTTATTAGTTTGATTATTTGGTTTGATTATATTGTTTTTAAATTTAAATAATTTGCAAATAAAAATTTTGTGTATAATAAATATGAATGATATTAAAAGTAGTTTGAAAAATTGAGATATGATATTTTTATATGTGATGAATTTTGATAGAAATTTAAATAGAGTAGTGAGAGATACTGGTTGCATAATACATAAATTAATTACACAGATATTATTTTATTATTGATTTCAACAGTTATAATATATATCGCTTAACATATTAACTTCCACACTTATAGATCACGAGTCTAACTCATTACATAAGAATCAACACATTCTAGACTCACACTGACACCTATACATGATATGGAAGCATTACTTTCAACACTTTCCTATAATGTTTACATGGAAAACATTAAAGACACATACAACAACAACAATATGATATTTGTCTGAGTGGTCTTCATCAACACTCACATCCACTTTTGAATCTTGCAAACACCAAGCTTTCACCACCAGATCTTCAAGTTATCGTTCGACCTCCATTTAAAACATAAGTTGTTGAGACCATCTTTCTTGTTCTTTGCATAATTGACGCTTCTCGACCTCACGGAGCACGACGAGTTAGTCTCGATACTAAACCATCCTATTGATATACCTCCATCTGTCGCTGATGGTCTTACCACCATCAAATAGTTGAGGCTTCCCTAAAAGTAATAACCAGAAAATGTTTTCAATCTTCTACCTGGTTAAAATTGAAAAGCTAACTTATCAATTTGGAAAGAAAATGTTTTCAATCTTCTATCTTATTAAAATTGAAAGATTTTCGAAATATTTTTTCTTAAAGTGTTTTGGGTTTCATGTCTTTAATTGGTTCCAAAACTTGATGTCTTTACCTTCCCTTTTTCATTTGGTTTAATCTATATCTTTGGTAGATATATTCACCATCAAAAAGATAAATTATTAATATTAATAAATTAAAAAAGATTATACATGAAAAAATTATGAAAACCTATCTCTAAAGAAAAAACAAATTTTTATATAAAATTTAGTAGAAATCTACTATAACAAAACAAATTTTTTTAATAATATGACATTATAGTAGAGATTTGTTTTAAAAAATGATGGAGTACACCAAACATTAATGTCTGGTATATATCTTTAACTATAAAATCATAGTGATAACAACCGTAATGGTTTTGTAGAATTATAAAATTATTATACACTCATTATGCTCCTAGAGCGATAACAAGTTTCTCCATCGATAATTTTTAGAAGGCTCAAAATAGTGTGATAATATTTGTGCAAAATGATGGCTTTCAAGCTGAAAATCACTATTATATTCCTAATCACTACACCATGGGTACGCTATTAAATTCTTCTACAATGTTATATGACCATGACATTAATATTAAATAGCAATTTTAAAAAGTTTAACATATCTTAACTAAATGTTTCATATTAAAGTTCCAGAACTTCCATCCATTTCCATTATTGTGCTAGCACATGTTCATTATTTCATAAAGCAAGAATTGTGAAAGGAGTTTTTTAATAGTCACACACAACACTCACTCTGACAATTTCTTTCTTTTTGTTATGTGCAGAGTCCATACTTTTTCTTTTTCGTCCTGCACGGTGGACTTTAATGTTTTTATCAATCACAAACAAAAAGAAAGGGCGATATCTCGATTTCACCACTGCTAATCACATAATTTCAATAGTGGCAGAGAGTGGCAGCGAGAATCAATATCTCACAACTAATCAATATCTTCTTTTATGTTATAAGTAGGGCATAGCGTCGGAAATTTTGATTTTTTTTTTTTTTTAAATAATGAAATGCTTCACAAATCTGAAAATCATGATATGCATATTCGTTCATATATTAAACATAAGCGTCTTTATAAGATATGAAATTCAGTTCTTGGAATATTTTTTTATCAATTTAAGATAAAGAAAACAAAACAAAACTAAAAAGGAAGGTAGGGATATGTACTAAGTATCTTTAAAAGGTATTAAATTCATTTAATAATGATACAATGGTTATGTTATCAAAGTACCTTTATAAGTTACTCAATTTAATTTAGGGATATGGATTAACTATTTTTAAAAGTTATTGAATTTATTTGATAAATAATATAATGGTTATATTATTAAAGTATTTTTACAAGTTATTTTTATTTTTATTTTTTTAATTTTTTTGGTTAAAAAGAAATTTTATTAATAAGAAAAAGCTATGTGTAGGCTGGATAAATTCAAGAGATTTTTGGACTAGCAAGTTTCTTTTTTAAATAATAGACAATTGAAAATTGAGTACAATAATCATGATTATATAGAAAATTCCTTGAATATTGAAGATTTCAAGGGTTGAAATGCCTTTAACATTAGCCTCATTTCCTTTAAGCTCATTAAATTTTCATCATTTTTTTGGACTAGTGTATTATTTCTCTTACATCTTCATTTTTTGGCTTCTTTGTCTTGCCTAGAGACCACATTGAAATCCTTCTTTTGAACCCTGAGACTGGATGGTGAAGAACTTGAGCCGAGTTGGATTCTTTCCTTGTTTCAAAGATAGACATTTTACAAATCCTATCATAACAATTTGGTATGTCCTTCATATATTTTCGATGCCATTATTCTACAAGGGAAATTGATTATGGGTCATCCATCTCCATATCTTCTGGAAGGGATTATTCTTAAGCTTCTTCTATAAGGGAGCTAACAATTTCTTGTGGTGATGGATTTTGTTTGTGCTTTTTAGCAGACTTGTGCAATGAACCTCTGTAGGATTCGATATAGGGTTATCGGATTTTCCTTATGCTGATTATATGCTTGATTGAATGGTTTCTTACTCTTAAGACTACTTTAGAGTGGAGAGAGATTCGAAATCACCAAATATGGGGATTTAGTCAGGATTTGAGGTACCCTTAGGAGTCAAATTTCTTCTTCTTCTTTGGGGGACTTTTCCCAAATCAACTTTCTCTTTGTGGTAAGGGTGTTCTTGAGAGGATTCCTTAGTACTCATTAGAAAGTCCCTAATAAGATTCTTGTATTCGTGATAGTATCTGCAGCGAAAAGGGGACATGTTCATAATCTAGGGACTCCTTCTAAACACTATCTTGATAATAAATATCTATGGAGGATGGAAAATACTAAGAGATATTCATGTAAGAACATAGTTGAGTGTATGATGTGTACCTTCCTCTCTTAGTAGCCTCGTATACTTTGACAAAGTTGTTGATGCATTCAATGGTGCCCTCCTCCCAATATTCCTTGGGAAGAGAAAAAAGATTAAGCCACACCTGAGGCAGTAAAGAAATATTTGTTCTTCACATTGAATTTTTCTTTCCAAAATAGCATGAAGAGCCCTACATTGTTGAAAAATGTGTCCCTCCTTCAAAAGCCATTGATTTATCTTTGAAATTGGAGAAAATGATGATGACGAATCCTTTTGCCTATTAGTTATTTAACTCATTTGATACTGATACAACAATTATTTTATTGATTACTTTATTAGTTAAGATTAAATTTTGAGATAAATATATAAACACATTTTAATTCACCTTTTTTTAAATGTTCTTTTTAAATAATTAGGTTAGTAATTTTATGTTTGAATTTTATGTATGGATGAATTAATTATGACTTTTAAAAAAAATGTAACTATGAAAATCTTGAAAGTGAAAAAGTATCACTAATTTTTTATGCAAGGTGGTCCAATTGTTGATACCTTGGAAAATATGGAAATCATGGAACCCGTTTGAAAAATAAACTTTGTAGGGATGTGGCAAGATCTATCTACATAAGTAATTCAAAGAATCTCTATATAGTTTAAGTGCTAAATACTAAGAAAAATATTGTCTAAAGAATAGAAACTAACAATTTCAATCCATTCAAATGGCCTTGAACATGGGCACAAGAGATTCCTTTAGTCATTTAGGTAGAAGTATTAGCCCCATGACTATTGATTTATTATGATTAAGGATTTAGATCGAAAAGTTTTAGATTTAATACATACAACACTTAGAGGTCTCTACCTCTTTATGTAGATATGCAACATATTTATTTGAGTTGTCTTACTTTCCTCTTTTTTTATTATATGTTTATTTTTTAACTCTATGGATGAATTAAGTATGATTTTAAAAAAAATGTATCTTTGAAAATCTTGAAAGTGAAAAAAGTATCACTCAGTTTTTATGCGAGGTGGTCCAATTGTTGATACCTTGAAAAATATTGAAATCACGAGAGTTGTTTGAAAAATCAATTTTATAGGAATGTGGCAAGATCTATCTACATAAGTAATTCAAACAATCTCTATATAGTTTAAGTGCTACAAACTAAGAGAAATATTGTCTAAATATTAGAAACTAATAATTTCAATCCATTCAAATGACCTTGAACATGGGCACAAGAGATTCCTTTAGTCATTTAGGTAGAAGTGGTAGCCCCATGACTATTGGTTTATTCTGATTAAGGGTTTAGATAAGAAAGTTTTAAATTTAAAACATACAACACTTAGAGATCTCTAACTATTTATCTAGATATGCAACATGTTTCTTTGAATTCTCTTACTTTCCTCTTTTTTATTTTATTTTTGTTTTTTACCTCTTTCTTATTATTTAAACCTGTTATGAGTATATAATATCATATAAAAATTATAATCTAAGAAGTTTTGTGGTTCCATCATAAATATCATTACTTTATTTTAAGTTGGTAAAAAGCTTCCCATATTTTTTTATATGATAATAATGAGATTACTTCACATTGAGATAAAAATTAGATTAATTAACTTCAATGAAGATAAATTAATTAATTTTTTTTTTTTTTTTTTTTTATTTCGTTACTAAACTTAAAAGTATTTTGGAAATAAGAATACCATGCTTATTTTGTTTTTGATGAGTTAACTCATTGCAAATGCCAATGCTATTAAAATTATTTTAAAAATGAGATCTATTCTCTAAGTAACTAGAGGACTCGAGAACAAACTATTTTTAATTTTATAACTTATTAGAATAAAAAAATTTACAAATTTGTTTGTATATCTTATTAGAATAAAAAAAATTGCGAATTCGTTTTTCCTAAAGTGCTTTGAGTTTGGGTTTTATATCTTTAATTTTTCCTGAACCTTGGCATCTTTCCCTTCCTTTCTTGATATGGTTTTAACTACATCTTTTGGATCCATTAGGAGGTAAATATGATTTTGCAAAGGTTTTCAATGTTAAATATTGGATTAAAAAAGAGTGATGAAAAAAGTCTTCCAAGAAACTTGAGGTTTTTGCATAGATTTTAGCAAAAAAAATTATTATAATTAAAATATTTAGATAACCTAAGGTTTTAGAAAAATATTTCTTTTCAATATTTGACATCCATAATGGACCGCTAATGTATACATATTTAAATTGAATCAATACACATTATATAATATAAAGCATTGGTGACTTACATTATTATAATTAAAATATTTAGATAACCTAAGGTTTTAGAAAAATATTTCTTTTCAATATTTGACATCCATAATGGACCGCTAATGTATACATATTTAAATTGAATCAATACACATTATATAATATAAAGCATTGGTGACTTACATTTTGTTAAACATTAGTGTGTATATATTTATACACTGAAATCTTAGTGACAACGAAGGTATACACTGAAACCTTAGTGACAACGAAGGTAAGGGTAATGATAATAATAATATCTTTAAAGATAAAAGCATTGATGTTTTAATAAAGGGAATCAATGTGCTTAATATAATATGCTTAATATAGGCATGATAATTTATGATTCATAATTAAGCATACACTAGCATGTACAAACATGTAACATACATTAGTGAAGGATAAAATAACATGAAAAACTAATGTTGTTTGTACCTAAATAAATGCTCTAAAACCATTATGGGGCACGTTGTAATGGAGAGTTATATAAATGAAGCATTAGATATAAAATTAAATTTAAAAAATAATATTTTCTCAATTAATATTATATACGATATGAGGTAGATGTTATAATATTTATTAGATTATAAAGTATTAAATCTAAAATTTAACAAATTATAAAGAATAAATGTTTAATAAAAAATAACAAATTATAAAGAATAAATGTTTAATAAAAAATAAAAATACAAATAATAAGTAATATTTAATTCAATTTAATATATTACAATTTTTTTTATTAATAAAATTATAAATAATTTAAAAAAAATTGTTATATGCATATCAAGTTAAAATAAATTTAGATAATGTTGATTCATTTTTGTAACCATGATATTTTAGAACTTCGTGTTTATATTCAGTTAATACTCATAAAAAGACTTAATACTTATAATAAACCTTTTTTCTATCATATGTGTGTGTGATGAAAAACAAATATTTCAATACATAGAGATGTGTTATATGTGTAAAATTTTCTTCAAGTTTTACATTCAAAAGAGTTTTTCACTTTCAGGAATTTGATCTTTCAGATAAATTGAACATGTATCAATAATTGAAATGCATCATGATGTAACAAAAATAAATGCATTACTTTATACAAATCATGAAAATGCACCAACATGTTTGAGCACCATAATTTACATCTTTTTATTGGATCCTTTTTGCATGTATGGTAATGTATCTTTCTATTTCTTATTTTTTAATAAATTTTGAATTATTTTTTATAATAATATTGATTTGATATTTTAATTAATGAGTTTTGACATCATTATGGAACATATATATTATATCATCTAAACAAGTATATCAATTAAGTATATCAATTGATTACCATTATGTTCATTGCAATAATGTAAATCACCCACATTTTCATTAGAAACATGGCATTTTACAACAAGATATAGTCTAATGGAATGGGTTTATATGATAAACAAAACGTCATAAATAATGTCATAAATATCGATAACTCGTTATCAGTATACCACATGAAACAATTTATCCATATTATTAAAATGATTATCTTTACAAACAAAATTAAAAAAATATGAAACTTCTCATATTTAGTCATATTTATCATGATTCATTTCTTGAGACATTATCAATGATCGAGTTGCTTGAACATGTATTATTCATCACCAACCAAGGTATTGGACTTAGGTTACCTACAATTTTTAGTTGATTAGTTTGATTTTATTCAACCTACACATTGTCTATACACAAATATAGAGATAAATTGTGTCAATATTTATTGTACAAGGTTATAGAAATCATCAAACTTACCATATGAATGATTCGTGAAAAAGATACATTATTTTACAGTCATAAGGTATCTTATGTGGTCTTTGAACATATCTTCTCCTAACTTCAGTGCATACTTCGCTTCCTTGATCATTCATAAAATGCCACAGTGTGACGAAAAATGGGCTAGATGGAGAAAGAGTGTGAGCTACAATATTGCAGATAGAGTGAAAATCAAAGATCAAATTTGGAGCAATATTATAGACACATGAAGAGTGCCTATGGAGGTTAGATGATCAAATCTTGTGCACGTATTCTACTGTTATGTTGCTATTTTCATGGAGATTAGACACATTGTTATAATTGTTAATGAGAAAACATTGGATTAGAGTTTAAATTTTTGATACATTTTTGTTGTAGGAGTTTCATTGGAGAATTTATGGCTATAACATTGCATTTATGTTTTGTGACATCGATATTTGTTTGTTATCAAATTTATGTATGTTGTTGTTTGTGTTCGTTTGATGTATTGGTTGAGATTGTACTATAGAGATCCATATTGCAAAGATTGGTTGTGTTGTAGGTGTTTGATTCAGTTATTGATGTTTTATTGTATGCATGGGCCATAATTTGAAAATAGATGAAATGAGGTCCATGAGATGAGCTTGAAGGTTGGGGCCTTCAATGGATGAGTGGTGGCTTGCATATTCAGGGCATAGTGACATCCTTTAGGTAGTGATATGATAACTTGGAAGTGGTGGGTTCCATTGAGTGGTGGTTGGATAGTCCAATGGTTGTTGGGCAAGAATTATTGGGACAGGTGGATTCTAGGCGGCCAACAAATTCGAAGAAGTGGTGTCTTCCTACAAGTGGTAGCCTGCAAAGTTCATACAGGTTGTGGCTAGAGCGAGCAGTGGTTCGCATGATTGTGAAGTTTTGGCTTACACACTCATGGTGACCAATGATAAGATGCAAAGAAAATTATTGCATATTAATAATAAGAAGAAAACAGAGACTATTTGTCGACGATGGTTCTTACAATTTTAGTTTCCACCTTACATCTGGTTTCTCTATGTGTTGATGATGGATTACTTTTTGATATGCTTATCATAAGTGGATGAATTAGGATTTGTAATAAAATGAAAAAATTGGTAAGACTTGATCATAAGGAAAAATATCGATTCATGCCCCCGCCCTCTTAGTATTGTTCAAATTTTCTAACAAGTATGCTACGACCAAATAGGTTAGCTTCATTTAATTAAAAATGTCCAAAATCAAAGGGAAAAAATGACAACTTTATGATTTGTACATACCTCTATTCACATAGTATTTTCTCCTTCCTTCATAGGCTCCTTTCATTTTTGTATGAATTTGAAACAATTAGAGAATCTAATTATTTAAGAAATTAATTTTTATCTTACTTTAATAGCTTTTGTTATCATTGAGGAAAGGAGAGTTCTAATGGAAACTATTTAAACTTAATCATTGTTTTTTAAAGTTCGGTAGGTGCCACTCCCCCACCCCCTCTCGTATACTAATCACCTTCTTGTGACTCCCAACATCTCACGTGTTCACAATAATATAAAAATAAGTTGATAAAAATATGTTTTGAAAAGTTTCCTCCTTGTTCCTTCAATCATATGTGCCACCAATAGAAAGTATACACATGATATTAAAACATCCATATTATATAGTCTAAAAAAACACCACTATACAACACTATACCACAAGAAAAACGCTTGTGCCTCCCATCAAAACATGCATGTAACTTCCCATAAAACACAACACATAAATAAAACTCAACCTTAATATGTCAATATATATTCCCATTAAATAGTGTGTAATTCATCATAGAAGGTATGAAAATGTAGTACTGTAATCCAAAAAATATTGTGTTGAGAGATATTGTGAAAAAGTGTGCCAAAATCCCAAAATTAAAGTGTTGAAACTAAACTCAAAGTTGCAAAAAAAAAAAAAACATGTAAAAACCAACCATTATCAAACATCCTGAAAATAATCAAAATCCATATTTGTCATGAGATGCAACCTTTATTTTCCCACTACTTTCTATTGTACTTTCTTTCTATTGTGTGAGTCTACTTTAGCATATTTTTGTTCATGATGATGAGCATGTGAGATGATAGAATGCAAATATCCCGAAAATGAGCTAGACTTAGTGGACATTAATTCTTTTGTTCCTTTTCTTATCTTGGGTGTAGGGGTTTTTGCTTTTCCATGTAGTGCAGAATGGGCATGTGAAGCCATAGAAAGAGAATGATGAGTTGGATGTATAAGCGGAGGTAGTGATGGAAGTGGTAAAGTGTTGGATGACCATGCTTGGGCCTAGTGCTAAGGAGGATGAATAATATATTTCCAACTATTATTGGTAGGGATGACAATGTGACTTAATGCACATGGTGAAACTAGGATGCAATACAAGGTGGTAGATTAGAAGGTAGAGAACGCAAGTAGTATGCTTGCTAGCCATGAAATTTGAGGAAACATGTGTGTAACAATTGATTAAACTCTTCAGAATCTACCTCAAACTGTGTTGAAGACCTAAGCCTTTTATTTCTTCTTTTCCATGGGTTTTACTCTCTTCCTCTATTATTTTTGTTTCAGTTGTGACCAACTTTGTCAAAAAATATCATGCTTTCTCCACACATATAAATGTTGGATATGGTGTGGTTTCAGGAGGTTGTATGGTTGAGCGAACCTTCTTGGCAAGCCTTCTCCGACATTTGTATAGGTATCTCAGATTTCTCACAACTACACTCTTTTGCCACCAAATTGAATCAACTTTCCCGAGTTTGTTCCTCGATGCAGTACCTAGTAAGTCAACTTATCTTTTTGTGTCACATTGTTGATGTACTACGTGAAATGACTAGGTATTAAAATGGCATACCATTTATCCTAGTAGGTGCCAAGTCAATGTATGTGATACTCATCTACAGTGTGTTAACAATACACCAAAGTTTAAAACTTTGGCCATGTAGTAGCTTATGTGTCATATTGACTCATCAAGGAAAGCACAACATTATGCCATATTGATGCACACTTTCCTATGCATGGAATGTGTTATCAATTTCTAGGAATTTGTGCTTAAATGAATTTGTTTCCCATCATCATTGAATATTTTTCATATACTCCAAATCTACGAGATGACATAAACAGCTGCTTCCATTAATGTGGCTTAAAATCTTGGGTAACATACTATATTTATATTGAGGCCAAACTTTATACCACATGGACAATATAAGTTTGGTGTCATTTATATGTCTACAACAAACCATTGAAATATATATGGATAGCCATGGACCAATGCACCAATGTTACTATGTTATTTCCTTTGTGATGTGCTTATTTATTACAACTACTTTGAGGCATGCAAATAAATATGCCATGACATAACCTTCAATTAATATTTAAAAGGTAAGATCTCGAGTCCAATGGATAGATTCTGAGCCTTGGATATGTTATTACCCCCCAAAAAAGTTTGCATATATTATGTGTCCTTAAAGGTTCTTAAGTAAGAAAATAAATGAACCATGAGTATAACACTCAAACATAAACTTTATAAAAGAGGCTTATGTATCCTTTGTATCCATGAATCTGATTTGGGAACTATAAAAAGCCACAAACCATCATCATAATAGTACTTTAATCAACATTGACCAATGATATTTTAGAGATTTAATGTTTTTTCATGTCACACAAAACCCTAAAACACAAAATGCATCTTACATCACCTATAAAAAAAAAGCCCACCTATCATTTAATTTTGTGTTTACTATTTTATATCTATTTAATTTTTTTTCTTTTAAGAAAGAGTTAACAAGACAGACAAACTAAGTTTGTGTCAACCACTCTTAACAAAAAAAATTCAACTATAAAATAATTTTCATTTAAAAATTTATAGAGCATTAAATTTTTTCCATGATCACCCTTTTGTTTATTGTTTTTTCCCATAACTATAAAAACCTAATATTCATTAGCCCTTTTTCCCTTATTCATCCGAGATTTCCCTATTATTATGAAAACCCAATATCACCCCACCTTTCTTTTTCTTATTCATCCTTATTCATCCGAGATTTCCCTATTATTATGAAAACCCAATATCACCCAACCTTTCTTTTTCTTATTCATCCACTATTTCCCTATCATTATTATTTCACAAGAATTCACTGTTGAAAATATTTGAACATATAATATTATATTAAAAAGACATTATTTAAAATTTAATATTTAAAAATATCATAAGAATAACTTCTCAGGCATCGTATTATCTTTATAAATTTGTCATGGGCAAATGTCCACATTATATTATCTTTTATAATTTTTTCGTCGGATAATGTCGAATATATTATTTTATTACAAATCCTATAGAGTCATAATGAAGTACTACTTCAACATCTCTGGAATGCTTCTAATTATTTTATTTAACAATTTCTTTTTATTCACTTATATTATATAGAAAAATGAAAAATATTTGTATTTAACATTTAAATCTACCTACAAAACTTTTTACATTCTGCAGGTTGATCATGCTACCTGTACACAACAATTGAACCTACATCCTTGCGTAGAACAAAGATTGATTCTGCGGTATTATAAAAAAAAAAAAACACCCTTCTCTAAGCAAACTCTCGTACGAGGCACACACTTCTACAAAAGATAGGGTGGATTCCATAAGGTCAAACCTTAAAAGGCACTCACTCCAACAAAATGTATAGTTAATTCCATAATGTTACTGCTCAATAGATTCAAACAACTATGGAACATACAAATATTAGCCTCTATTTCCAATTTATAATTCCATGGTCAACAATGCAATTTCAAAAGCAGATCGGATTGCGAAGAACTCGGTGAAACTTGAGGAGGATTTGTAATGTTTCTTTGCCAAGAGTAGAGTTTGATGGAGGGAATAATAATAAATTATTTAGGTATCATTTATCAACATGCACGAAGTGGATTTCCGTGCATTTCCAAATAATTTTTTTGAAAATAGAATATTTTTTAAATAATTGAGAAAATTAATTGAGCTAAGAGGAGCTCAGAGATTAGATGTATAATTTTATCGTTCAGTTATCGAAATTAAAATTTTGTTTATATTGACAAAAAAAACAATTATTCTGGCTTCATATTATATTCATATTTAAAATTGATCTATGCTGATCTTTATGGCCCATTTTTTATTAAAATTACAACTAATTAACTCTATTTATAAATTTTCATATACAAAAGGTAGATTTAGTTATTTGTATCATAATATTGTATTTTGGAATATTTGGAAAATTTAATAGATTTAAATGAAATCTCTATGCTGATCTTTATGGCCCATTTTTTATTAAAATTACAACTAATTAACTCTATTTATAAATTTTCATATACAAAAGGTAGATTTAGTTATTTGTATCATAATATTGTATTTTGGAATATTTGGAAAATTTAATAGATTTAAATGAAATCAAATAGTTAATTTTATTTATGTTTATCAAAGCTCAGAATAGAATGTTCCTGGAATATTCGGAAATCTCTAATATTTATATAGAATGATCACTGTACAATGTCATATTACAATGACTTTAATGTTAAATGGCAATTTTGTAAAAGTTAGCAAGATTTTTCACGTTAAAACTCACAGAACTTGCATCTATTTCAAGGTTAAAGTTTCTAGAGCTCCCGTCACTTTCAGACAGTGTGGTCGCACATATCCATTATATCATCAGGCAAGACCTAATTAAAGGCTATTTGTATCTTGACAAGAGACAATTTCCTACTTTCTTTGTTTTGTGCAGAGGCCTGTGCAGGTGACTTTTAAAGCTTTTGTCGATCTCACAGCTCCTGATTACATAAAATATCAATGATGGTAGGTACCATCGATATCTCGCAACTTGTGAAATCTTATCTTCTGTGCATAAAATGGGATAAACATTATCTGCAGGATCAACTTTAACATTTAAGATTTAATATATATATATATATATATATATATATATATAAAAGGCATGAAGTAGGAAAGCTTGTGAAATGCTTTATAAACATCAAAATAAGATAGGCATATTCCTTTATAGATTAAGTATCTTTGTAAGTTATTGAATTCATTTGATGATGATAGGATGAATATCTTATCAATGCACAAAGTCATCAAATTCATTTGATAACGATAGGATGATTATCTTTCTAATTTATTTAATAAATATGTGATAGTTATTTTATTTATTTTTTAATTACTTATTAATAAATAATGAGCAACGGAATTAATACAATATGATTAGTATATAATTAGTATAGTTATATAAATTAAATGGTTAGTAATTGTTGATAGATATTAATTCATAATAGATATCAAAACACTTAGTTCATGATACATCTCATATTGTTAAAATTAAAAAAATTATAAAAGTTAAAAAAAATGTAATTTTATTTCAAATTATTATTATCATTATTATTAAAAGAATAAATATATGAGCTAAACATATATGCATTTAAAAATCAAATGATAATATTTTTACATGGAGATTCATGTTCACTTTATCATGGAGATTTTTAACTTGTAAATATGATTTATTACATACTATGTGCCAATATTATGGCTTATCAATACCACATGTCTAGGAAATCATAACTCATTTCTAAAATAGTGGGAAAATCTATGGTAACCCAGTTGTTAGACCAAAAGTGAGGACAACCATCATTAGCTACTATCACTAATGTAGGATAACCCATCATTCTTGTTCAAGGAAAACCATTAACTGTACGTTAAGGAAAACGAGCCCTTTGATAAACAAAAACAATTTTAAGACGTACTCTAGACCCAAACCATAACTCATCTTACACTCAAAGTATTTTATATAGATTTTATTTTATTTTTATTTTATAACATTTTTTTAATTAAATTTAAAATAACATAACTTGATTTTAAGATAAATTTTAGTACTTTATATTAACTATTACTAATAATATGATATATATATTTTATAAAAATTAAATATTTACAACGATGATAATGATGATGCTGATGATGATGAACGTCCACTGAGACCAAAATTTGATCTATCAGACCTAAAGAAACGAATTATTTAGTTTGATTTAAGTTTTATTCCTATGCTCAAAAGGCTTGCACAGAAGCCTCTCGAGCTCACTGTAATTTTGACAACGTAAAAGGCTAGGAAGGTTAGTTTTGCAACAAAGATTTTGAAACTAAGATCTAATGTGGTTGTATGTGGGGCACTTTAAGAGGGAGTGATTTTCATCCTCTATGTTTGTATTCTCATAGAGATGGCATAACCTTTACATCCATGGTGTTTTAGGAACCACCCAACGACTCGTTTCACTATGGAGCTCATGAGAGTTTGTTCTAACTTTGGCTATATTAATTTTCTTCCTTCCGCTAGTTAAACCAGAGAGATACTTTTGATCTTCTAGGGTGGGGTTGATGACCTCCTTATAATATCTTAATTTTCTTTTAGCTGCTAAATCTTTCTCACACCACATTTTTTCTTTGAACTTACAAGTAACAATATTTTTAATGTTATTAATGTTTTGCAATGCAACATTCTCGTCAATCTCCCAATGGTCTAACTAGGCCCTGGTGTCTTTATACCAACCTTGTTTGAGCCTTAGGCAGTTTTGGCTGGAATTTAAAGCTAGCTTAGGAAGTCTATGGTCTCCTATGTTATTGAGTTGTGTTTGTACAGCAGAAGCCTGGTCATAGCTAGGCTTTCAATAAGGGAAAGACCCACTTCTATAAGGAGAATAGGATAGGGTGTGTTTCTTTTAATTTTGAGGTTATACATTATAAAACGCTTCTGGATTTGCTCAATCTTTCTCCAGGATTCTCTAGAGATGCTACAACCCCAAACCTCACATCGATATAAGATAACCATAATGATTAAAGTTTCAAAGAGGAACTTCACTCTATCCCACATTACGAGGTTTGTCATTTTACAATTAGTTTCAAGAAAATAAGCTTTCCATCCCCCTTTAATCCCTTTCTCAATGCTATAGTTCCAGTTGAGCTTGTGATGAATATCAATTCCTAGGCACTTGTAGGAAGACACTTCCTCGAAGTTATTATTGTCATACATAAAATTAGGGTAAGTGTCCTTCTTGGATTTGATAATCATAACTTTTGTTTTGTCAGTGTTGACAATCATACCCATGGTAGAACATAAACCCTATAAAAATTAAAAATTTAGAATTATATATATATAATAAAAATTAAATATTTACTATAATATAATATCGATATTTTATAATTAAATATTTACCATATATATATATATTAATTATTGATAAAAAAAATTGAAAATTTGAAAATTTAAAAACATCGTTTTAAAATAAATATATTGATATAATTTTTTTTAAATAATTTACTAAATTGATAAATTTAAATTAATATAAATATATTGATTTTTTATAAATATGATATTAAAAAAAAACTTATAATAGGAGGAATTCAAGAAATAATTGTCATTAATTTGTTTCTATACTTTGAGGAAGACTAACTTTTTGACAAACAAAAATAATTTTAAAACATACTCTAGACCCAAATTATAACTCATTAACTTGTTTCCATATGTTAAAGAAGACAAACTTTTTGACAAACAAAAATAATTTTACTACATACTCTAAACCCAACCCATAACTCATTTTATACTTAAAATATTTTATGTAAATTTTATTTTATTTTTATTTTATAACATTTTTTTAATTAAATTGAAAATAACATAACTTAATTTTAAGATAAATTTTAATTTTTTATATTAACTATTATTAAAAATATAATATATATAAACTAAATATTTAGGATAATATGTAAAAATTAAATATTTACTATACTATAATATATATATTTTATAAAAAATAATTATTTATTATATATATATATATATATATATATATATATATATATATATATATTAATTATTAATAAAAAAATTGAAAATTTAAAAACATCAATTTTAAAATAAATTTATTGATATAATTTTTTTTAATTAAACAAATTTATTAATATAATTTTTTTTAGATAATTTATTAAATTGATAAATTTATATTTACATAAATATATTGATTTTTTTATAAATATAATATATATAAAAAAATCTTATGATAAGAGGAATTCAAGAATTAACCGTAAATAATTGGTTTTCATACTTTGAGGAAGACAAGCTTTTTGACAAACAAAAACAATTTTATTCAAATTATAACTCATTAACTTGTTTCCATAAGTTGAGGAAGACAAACTCTTTGGTAAACAAAAACAATTTTACTACATACTCTAAACCCAAACCATAACTTATTTTACACTCAAAATATTTTATATAACTTTTTTTTAAGCTACAGTAGTGCCTTTCTTTTTCTATTTATATCAAAACATGTTAAACCATATACATTAGTTTGGTGGCCTCAACCTACCCAAATGGGAAACCAGGTCTGTTGGCCACCTCAAGTTATTATAGGCCATCCAGTAGCAAAAATTTCTAAGTCTACCAGTCCATGCGATATAAATCGCGCACCAACAAATACTAAATATGTTCCAGACAGTCATGAAGCCATTACAAGGAAAAGATAAAACTGATCCTCAGAAACTAGCAAAATAAAAAAATACAAGAGCTAAACTTCTCTGTCTTCCACATTCTCTAGTGTTGTTGCCACCTCCTTCATTATTGGAGTTAACATTTTTAATTGTTGTTGGATCTCTTCCACCTTATTGTCCTGCATGATCATTATGATCTGAATATTTTTCATTTCTTTCTTCATGTTTGGCATGCCCTAGGCAAGCTCTACCATTTCACGTACCACTTGTTCCAGTGCCTTTGCAAGTAAACACTTCAGCACCCAGTAAACATGCAAGGCTTTCTTGTATAAAGTCATTCTTCCCCTGGTGTTTCCCGGGTTAGGAATGAGATCTCCCAACTCCTTCATTTCAGGCTCCAAATCCTCTGCGATGACATTTTCCTCCAGTTCCTGAATGAGCTTGAATATATCCTCATCGGTTCCTTCTTGATATGCCCTTGTAGTTTGCTGTATTGTCTTACTCATAGTTTTTCGGATACGCTTCTAAAGAGCAGGCGCAGAGATCGTGGGGTCATTACGTCCTGACTGGCTTTGTCGGCCTCATCCACCTTGCCCTCTTCCTCGACCTGAATGCATCGTCCTACGTTTTGCAACCGCCTGTTTGCCATGACCAACAACACAGGTTAGATTATCCACATACACTCCTGTTCCCATCTTCTGAGTGTCCCTGTCCCAATTTTTTCCCTCCCCACTCTAGGTTCTCCCTATGGTCTGGCTACTCCCCGGATTCCCTCCCCGTTGGCTAGACATGTGAATACTCTCTATAATCTTCTCTGCCTCCCTGACTGCTAGTTTAACCTTCTCAGCCTTCCCCTGTATCCAACACCTACCGAACCCCGTTAGGTTTTCGTTCTAGTCTTTGCGGCTCTCAACCTTGCAAAAAATTCCTTCTTCATTCCTCACCTTTTCCCCCTCTGCCTTCTTACTATGCGCTGCAGGGAGAATTTCAGACTCACTCGGGCTTCTTCCTCTCACAACAGCTCCTAATTCCCCTCCCTCCTCCATCATACAACAAAAGGATGAAAGGGAAACAAGAATTAGCACTGAGATAACATACCCAGATTGTCGCTCAGTTGCAGAAGAATCCAACTTTTGCTTGGCTCCAGTGTTCTCCATCCTTCACTGTGTACCAGTCTTTCTTGCTCCCTTAGGCTTCGTCATTAACCCTCTCCCTTTTATTTTACATCCCCTCATTCTTCCACCACCATTTCCTAGTCCCTCATCTTCCACTCGCCTATCACCTCAGTGCCTCGGGATTCCAGCAGGCCTGCATGATGCCCCCGTGTCCCACTGAATAATTATTATAGCATTTGGTGGCTGTCCTTCCCAACCTCTCCCCTGTGTTGTCCTGTTAACCATCTTGTCCTTCTCTCTCACCCCGACCGGGGGCCACCTGTATCCACTACCTTGAGTTTGTATCCTCATTATTATCTTGAGTAATGATTGATTTGAGAGGCTCCCATCTTTTTTTTTCCCAATGTGCTGGCCATATACTATCTAGCTTGCCCCCTTGTTCATTGCAGCCCCAATTAGCTAGGAAATTTGTTGCCTTATTACCATCTCTTCTAACATGATTTATGATCTTGTACTCGATGCACTTTATGAGCTCTGTTAGGTCTTGAATTAGGCTTAGCGTCCTCCAGCTTTGTGCTACTTTCTCCCAATCCTTGCCGTTATTAAGTTTCTTGAGCATCTCTATCACTAGGTTCAAGTTGCCTTTTATTTCTAGATTATTGTGTCCATTTCGGATCGCTATTCTGATTCCTTGATTGATTGCCATTAATTCTGCTACATTGTTGCTCATTATACCACCATGATTTGCATATACCCATCTTATCCGCCCTTGATGGTCCCTGAATATAGATCCAAACCCTGCTGACCCCGAGTTTCCTTTGTAGGCTCCATCAAAGTTCAGTTTGATGAAGCCATCACGTGGGCATTTGAACTTGGCAGGGTTATGGTTATGAGTTCTCAGTTCTTTCGACTTCTGGGGATGCACCATGCCTTGTTCTAAATTTAGATTTGCCAAGATCCTTTCTTCTTCTGGAGTTGCTTTCTAGTCTTCTTGATCCCAGGATTCCGCTAGGATAGTCTCTCTTATATGTCTTTGGGTTCCTTTCCAAATCATTTCTGGAGGCATTTCTTTGTTTTGAAATATTCTCCTATTTCTTTCTTTCCATATCATCCACATATTCAAACCCACCATTACACTCCAGTTTCTTTTGACCACCGGGATCGTAAATTGACCTCACCCCCATTATTTAATGGTTTGTTTAATATTATGAGGGTCTCTGTTTGTCTTCCCAAATAATTTATTGATTCCTTCCCATTGCTGCTGAGCGACAGGGCATGTGTTCAAAAGATGTTCTTGTGTTTCTTGGTCCTTCTTACATAAGCTGCATCTGGGAGGTCCATGGAATCCACACTTCTGAAGCTGATCCCATGTCAAAATGCGGCCTTTACCTACTAACCATAAAAACAAGGTTACTTTCAACCACCATTTACTCTGCCATATTTGTTTCCACATTGGTGCATTTTCGTCTTGTTCCTGTTGTATGGTAAGAAAAGATTCTTTAATCGTGAAGGATCCCCTTGTGGATCTACCCCATCTTAGTATATTTGGGCCCGTTCTGATAATTATTCGCCTTGTCTTCATTTCTCTTATATATAGCTCTCTTTGTTCAGTATCAATATGTCTATCCCACACTTCCAGCTTCTTCCAAGTTCTCCAGGTCTCCTCTTGGCTTTCTTCATTCCAGAACTCACTTACATAATTCAGCCCTTCCTCTTTTTCCTTTTGACATGTGTTTCATAGGCCCTGTAGCTCCTTCATTCTCTCTCTTTGCTACCAAGCTTCATCCGAGAATTTAGCTGAATTTCCATTCCATATTTCCCAGAATGCATGTTTGAATATAATGTCTCTGTTTTGACTAGCCAGGTCCCATATTGTGGAACCCCTTGGCATTTCCTCAAGTCTTAGGATTCGTTCAGTAGCTGTGGGCATGTTGTATTTTTGAGTCCAGATTTTTTTCCATAGGTCTCTTCCACCCCTCATCCATCTCCACCACATCTTCGCCCCCATTACTTGGTTCAGGGTATAAGGGTCTCTCAGACCCAATCCTCCTTCTTCTTTACTTTTTTTTCAGGCCCTTCCAAGACATCAGAGCCCATTTATTTTGTTTCTTTGGCCCTCCCCAGATGAATTTCTTGAATATTTCCACCATTTTTGTACATGACCCTTTGGGAGTAGCCATTGCCGAAAGAGTGTATATGGGAATTGCTTGTAGGACCGATCTGAGGAGCACTACTCTTCCTCCTATATTCAGAGTTTGAAATGACCAGTTAGCCAATCTATTCTTAAGTTTCTCGATGGTTTGTTTCCAATTCGCCATGTTTAAAGGGTTTAAGGCTAATTGGTTACCTAAGTATTTTGTGGGTAATCCTCGAGAGCGGAAGCCCAGTATTCTCGTCAGGTGGGTTTTGACAATGCCCTGAGTGTTGAAAAGGAATGTACAGGATTTTTCCTTGTTAATTTGAGTACTTGAAGCTTCCATGAAGAGGTTGAGGATTCTTTTGACTCTTTTTACTTCTATTAGGGAGACAACACAGAAAAGCATGACATCATCCACAAATTGCTGGTGAGTAATCGGTACGTTGTTTCCCCATAACTTCATTCCTTTGATTTTCCTTTCTCTCAATTCTTTTTTGATGTATCTTCCCAGACCTTCTGCTGCAATGATGAACAGAAATGGGGATAGAGGATCACCCTGTCTTAGCCCTCTTGTGGCATTGAAGGTTGAAGTTGGCATTCCATTCAAGGGAATGGAGAAATTTGTTGTGGAAATCATATCATAAACCCATTTTACCCATCTATTACAAAAACCATATGCCGCTAATACTGATTTAAGGTATTCCCAGTTTAGATGGTCGTATGCCTTTGAGAGGTCTAGTTTGATCATCATACCCGCTTCCTTTTTGTGTTTCAAAGAATGCACCACTTCTTAAGATACTACCAACCCGTCTAGGATTTGTCTCCCTTCCACAAACCCAATCTGTTCAGGAGAGATAATGTTTGACAAAATTGGTTTCAATCGTTTGGCCATCACGGTGGCTATAATCTTATAAATTACATTACAAAGAGCAATGGGTCGAAAACCCTGGGCAGTTTCAGATTTAGCAATTTTAGGAATAAGAGACAAGAGAGTTGAGTTTAGACCAGGACATACCTTCTAATTTCTTCGTGACTCTTCTACCAGCTCCAAGATGTCTTGCCCCAAGAAATGCCATCCCGCTTGGTAGAATTCCACTATAAATCCTTCTAGTCCTAGAGCTTTATTCTTCTTCATCCCTTTCATGATCTCTTCCACTTCCTTCAGGGTTGCGGCTCTCATGAGTGCTAAGTTCTTGTATCTGGTAATCATACTCGGGATTTCATTGCATATCCTTCCAATTGCTTCTTCTCTATTCGTCTGGGGTTCTGTAAGGAGGTCTTTGAAATGACTGACTAAAGTCTGTTCCATTTCCTCATGCTGGGTTAGACGAAGTCCCTCTTCATTTTTAATGGAAAAAATTCTATTTTTTTGCCACTGCTGAATCATGGCTTGGTGGAAAAATTTCATATTCCTTTCTCCTTCTCTAAGCTAGTTTTCTCTTTACTTTTGCTTCCATAGAATCTCCTCTTGTTTTCTTCGTTCTTCAATTTGACTTATCAATATCCCTTCTTCTCTGATTCTTTCCTCACTTCTGACTTCTGATATTATTTCTTGCTGTAATGTTCTCATTTTTTAATCTAAACACTATTGGTCTTTAAATATGTTCCCAAATTCTTCTCTATTCCATTTTTTAATCCTTTCCTTGAGTTCTTTTAATTTTAGTTGAAATGTCTGCATTCTGCTTCTTCCTCTTTGTTGGCTTTGATTCCACCACTCTTCCACTTTTGTCATGAACTTTTGATCTCTGAGCTAGAACGCCTCGAACCTAAAATGTCAGTTTTTGGGCTAGCTTTAATGTCAATTTCTAGTTGGATCGACCAATGGTCTAAACCTAGTCCTGGGAGGATCATTGTTTCAATAAATATATCCCTGTTTATTATTTGTTCAGATATTAAGAATCTGTTCAATCTTCATGCAATTTGGTTTTTGCCTCCTCTTTTGTTATTCCATGTGTGGATCCGATTTATTGTGGGAATATCCACCAGTCTTTGTTCTATTATCATATCGCCAAAGGCTTCCATGTCCATATCTGTTCGTCTCAGGGATCCTCCTTTTTCCTCTAGGGATGTGATCATGTTAAAGTCACCTCCTACAATCCATGGTGACTCGGGTATAACCTTCAGAATGTTCCTACATTTTGAAGAAAGCTTCTACATTCGCCCATTAGATGAGGACCATATACCCCAATGAGAAGGATTCGTTCTGGAGAACCTATATTCCTGAATTTGACTAAAAGAACTGGAGGCATGCTTACCCAATTTTCAAATTGAACTTCCTCTGGGTTCCAAAGAATTGCCAGTCCCCCTGCGCTACCTAAGGCATTCTGACCCATTATTTCATAATGAGGATTAAATCTACTCATTATCTCTTTCAATTTCTATGTACTAATATTTGTTTCCTGAATTATCATTATGTTGGGTTTATCTTTTTTCAACCTCTCTTAGATATCTCTGTTTCCCCTTACTGTTCAGCCCTCTAATATTCCATGTTGTAATTATCATTTTAACCATTTGGGGGGGTTTTTGAAATACCTCTAAAAATGAGGTTTTTAACCATTTTTTAATTAGTTATTAACAAATTATGAGTAGCAGAATTAATAAAATATGATTAGTATATAATTAGTATCTTTATATAAATTAAATGGTTAGTAATTGTTGATAGATATTAATTCATAATAGATATCAAAACACTTAGTTTATGATATATCTCATATTTTTAAAAATAAAAAAATCATAAAAGTTAAAAAATTTGTAATTTTATTTCAAATTTCTATTATCATTATTATTAAAAGAATAAATATATGAGCTAAACATATATGCATTTAAAAAACATATGATAATATTTTTACATGGAGATTCATGTTCACTTTATCGTGGAGATTTTTAACTTGTAAGTAGGATTTATTACAATACTATGTGCCAATATTATGGCTTATCAATGCCACATGTCTAGGAAATCATAACTCATTTCACACTCAAAATATTTTATATAGATTTTATTTTATTTTTATTTTATAACATTTTTTTAATTAAATTGAAAATAACATAACTTAATTTTTAGATAAATTTTAGTTCGTTATATTAATTATTATTAAAAATATAATATACATATTTTATAAAAATTGAATATTTACGACGATGACAATGATGACGATGATGATGATGATGATGGCAACGACGATGACGACGACGACGATGATGACGATGACGATGATGATGATGATGAACGTCCACTGAGACCAAGATTTGGTCTATCGAACCTAAAGAAACGAATTATTTAGTTTGACTTAAGATTTTATTCCTATGCTCAAAAGGCTTGGAGAGAAGCCTCTCGAGCTCATTGTAATTTTGACAACGTAAAAGGCTAGGAAGGTCACTATTGCAACAAATATTTTGAAACTAAGATCTAAAGTGGTTGTATGCGGGGCACTCTAAGGGGGAGTGATTTTCATCCTCTATGTTTGTATTCTCGTAGAGATGGCAGAGCCTTTCCATCCATGGTGTTTTAGGAACCGCCCAATGACATGTTTCACTATGGAGCTCATGAGAGTTCATTCTAATCTTGGCTATACTAATTTTCTTCTTTGAGCTAGTTAAAACACAGAGATACTTTTGATCTTCGAGGGTGGGGTTGATGACCTCCTTATAATATCTTAATTTTCTTTTAGCTGCTAAATCTTTCTCACACCACATTTTTTCTTTGAACTTAGAAGTAACAATATTTTTAATGTTATTAATGTTTTGCAATGCAAAATTCTCATCGATCTCCCAATGGTTTAACCAGGCCCTGGTTTAAGCCTTAGGTGGTTTTGGCTGGAATTTAAAGCTAGCTTAGGAAGGCTATGGTCTCCTATGTTATTGAGTTGTGTTTGTACAACAGAAGCCTGGTCATAGCTAGGCTCTCGATAAGGGAAACACCCACTTCTATAAGGAGAATAGGATAGGGTGTGTTGCTTTTAATTTTGAGGTTATACATTATAAAATGCATTTGGATTTGCTCAATTTTTCTTTATGATTCTCTAGAGATGCTACAACCCCAAACCTCACATCCATATAAGATAACCGGAGTGATTAAAGTTTCAAAGAGGAACTTCATTCTATCCCACATTATGAGGTTTGCCATTTTACAATTATTTTCAAGACCAGAATAATCTTTCCATCCCCCCATTAATCATTTTCTCAATGCTATAGTTCTAGTTGAGCTTGTGATGAATATCAATTCCTAGGCACTTGTAGGAAAACACTTCCTCGAAGTTACTATTGTCATATATAAAATTAGCATAAGTGTCCTTCTTGGATTTGATAATCATAACTTTTGTTTTGTCAGTGTTAACAATCATACCCATGGTAGAACAAAAATCCAATAAAAATAAAAAATTTAGGATAATATAATATATATTTTATAAAGATTAAATATTTACCCCACACACACACACACACACATATATATATATATTTGATTAAAAAAATTGAAAATTAAAAAAAAACATTTTAAAATAAATATATTGATATAATTTTTTTAAAATAATTTATTAAATTGATAAATTTAAATTTATATATTGATTTTTTATAAATATAATATTAAAAAGAAAACTTATAATGAGAGGAATTCAAGAATTAATAGTCATTAATTTGTTTCTATACTTTGAGGAAGACTAGCTTTTTGACAAACAAAAACAATTTTAAGACATACTCTAGACCCAAACTATAAGTCATTAACTTGTTTCCATAAGTTAAGAAAGACGAACCCTTTGACAAACAAAAACAATTTTACTACATACTCTAAACCCAAACCAAAACACCGAATCTAGCAATTATATGATTGAATACGAAATTTGCAGCAGTTTTGTCATCTTCCACAAATGTAGGCATCGCCTTGGCCCACTTAGTAAAATAATCTACCGCTAGGATAATATACGCATGCCTCCCGACCGAGTGAGGGTTACATGTGATAAAGTCAATACCCCACTTTGCGAAAGGACTAACAGCAATTATAGGGTGGAGAGGAATGGGTGGAGCATGCATCTTACAATTAAAAATTTGACAATTGTGGCATTTCCGGACTGCATATATACAATCTTTGAATAAGGATGGCCAAAAATAACCAGCACCCAATATCTTTTGGGCTGTGGCATACCCAAACATATGACCACCACATGCTCCAGAGTGACAGTCATTCAAAACCTTTTCAACTTCTTCATGAGTTAGACAACGTCGGAAAACACAATCTGCCCCATGATGATAAAGTGTATCACCAATAATATTGTATTGTTTGGATTGGAAACATCTTTTCCGTCATTGAGATCGTGAGATTTCAGGCCGAAAAGATTGGGTTTGGAGATAAACAATAATATCTCCATACCAAGGGTCAAGAGTACTGATAAGAAAAAGGGATTCATCCGCAATGGGTTGTTTTGCCACAGTTTCAGTATCAGTATGTGGGAAATCACACATCAGTTCAGCAAAAACTAAAGATTTCTTTGCCTTGGATTTTTCAAATTCCAAGTCAAATTCCTGCAGGATAACTATCCATTTGGAATACTTGCCCCCTAGAAATTGTTTATTCAAGATATACATCATAGGGTTATACGTGGTTTTGCGTAATAAGATGTAGTGACGAAATCTTTGGACAACATGAACAGCTACCAAGCCCACTTTCTCCACATGCGAATATATAAGCTCAGTCGGATGTAGAGTGTGACTAAGATAGTAAATGACATGTTCATTGTTGAATTTATCTTCCTGAACTAAAACCATCCCAATGGTGGAATGAGAAGTGGCAAGGTACAAAAAGTAATCCTGGTTGTAATTTGGAGGATGCAGTAACGGTGCATGGGTTAATGCATGTTTAAGTGCATTGAAATATTTATGAGCAATCTCATCCCAAAAGAATGGAGTATTCAGTTTCAACAACCTGGTAAAACCTTTTGTTATCTTGACGTAGTTAGGAATGAAACGATGTAAAAAGTTTGCTTTCCCTTGCAAACTTTGGAGTTGGTAAAGAGTCGAAGGAGGAGGTAGATTGACGATAGCTTCAACCTTCGAGGGATCGACACAAATGCTAGATTTTGAAATAACAAATCCCAGTAAGCAACCCATTTCTACACATAATACACATTTGTGTGAATTCAACCTAATTCGACAATGCCTACATCTCATAAAGATAGCTCGTAAATGAGTGAGATGATCATCTCTACGCAATGAATGGGAAGGTAAATCATCGAGATAAGGCTGCACAATATGCTTGATGTCATGAAATGCATAAGACATATCCCTTTGAAAAGTTGCTCCAACATTCAAAGGTAATTTGTAATAAGCAAATGTCCCCCATGGACAAATGAAAGCTGTTTTAGGTTGATCAGCAGGGAGTATGTTGATTTGATTGTAACCGGAAAAACCATCCATAAAGGAGAACATTTCACTGCCGGCACAATCATCAATAATTTGATCGATATAGGGGGTTGGATAATTGTCTTTAGGACAAGCTCAATTAGTATCCCTATAGTCGATACATATTCTTATCGTTCCTTGTTTTTTGTTAACAGGAACAATATTTGATACCCAATCTATTAAAGGAATTGGATAAGTGAAACCTGCATGAAGTAATTTCTCAACTTCAGCTTTAATAGCAGCAGCTTTTCTTGGATGTATCTGACGTAAACGTTGTCGGACAGGTTTAGCATCTGTGTATGTTTTAATTTCATGGACAACAATTGATGGATCGATTCCTGGAATTTATTCATATGACCAGGCAAGCACGTCATGAAATTATTGAAATAGGGCTTTATAAATTTGGATTTCATCATCCGTATAAGAAGCACCTATATGAATGTTTTCAATAATTCTGGGCTTAACTGAAACATCAATAGGAACCGTTCGAGAAATATTTCCCAAATTTAGCTCAGAATAAGAATGTTGCAATGGATCCTGTGCTTCTTTGAAATAGTCAGTAGTAAAAATAGATGAAAAATCATTTTCAAAATGATCAAGCTCAGGTAAAAACGAAGATCAGTGATTAAGATCTTCCCATTGTAAATCATCGACAAACAAAAGTTCACGAACCTGCTCATCAGTATGAATAAGATCATAAAGTGTTGTTGTAGATGAGGTTGATATCGAAAGCGATTCCCCATGGACCACATTCATTGGATTAGTTTTGGTTGAACAAGAATCAGAAAATTACTGTACAACCTAATATGCAATTTCAAAGGGACTCAAAGGCATCGCGCCACTAAATCAATCCAGCTCAGAACTAGAAGACACGATCCAAGGATCATCGAAAGCAATAGTGTTTGATTAAATCATATGAATAGTTGCAATAGAAGGCAATACGTTAGGAGGATGGAAGGAAAAAGTTCCTAGTAAACCAGAATCTTTAATCAAACCTACTCCAACATCCTTGTAAGGGATAGTTGTTTTACCGATGTGCTGAATACTATTTGTAGAGGCTGGGTTGGATGAGAAATAAGTCAGCTGGTCTATCGTAATGATATTTCCATTATGGGAAACTTGATAAGTCGAAAAACCAATGGAACAATAGCATCCATATCATAAGACCGACTGTGACCTAGGAGAAGGTTGTAATCTAGAGGGGCATCAGTCACTTCCACATCTAGATCTACGGTTTTGCCTTCAACCCCTATAGGTAAATCCTGCAAAATACCAAAAGGATGGAACCCTCGGCCATCAAAATCCTTTAGAATTGTTGGAGACTAATTGAGTGTGGGAGAACCAAGCGATCTCGAACACTGGATCGACATAATACATGTAGAAGCCCCTTCATCAATCACAGTCCGAAAGCAAGGTCTGGTTTTTACTAACACTGGAATCTGGAAAGCCATTTTATGAGGAAGGCGGGGTGTACTATTCTCTAAATCGAAGATTATTAGGCTCAAATCCTGTATATCGACAGCTCCTATAGCAGACAATAGTAATTTACGCTATGCTGGGCATGATTGCAACACTTCCCAAGCCGACATTACTAAAGGGGAAATAGCTAAGTCTTTAACAATGTTATAATTCTGAGCAGCTCTCTCACGTGGATTGAATGCTAATTTTTGAAGTATACCTTTAGCAGGCGGTTTGATTACTAAGTCAAGGTTGGGTTTCTCGATCTGTAGTGGACCGGAACCAGGAGGAGGTGAAGTTGATGTGTTTGAATTAGAAGATTCTACCTCTTTACCACCAATAGGATTTTTACTACCATAATCTTACGATCGCATCACAATCCTAACATGAGACATCATCATAATGGGTTCTTATGAGGCATTCGAGGAAGAACCAATCATCTTACTCTCTTGAGTAGGAAAAGGATCCTTCAAGATAACAGGCATTTGATAACCTTTAATGATTTTCGAAACCTCTACTCGATGAGGGCAGTCTTTGGTAAAATGATCCTCATCGCAAATGAAACAAGGATAGCGAGGTTTACATTTTTCATCAGTAGATTCATTTTTATCTATTTTATCTTTTGAATTTTGATTGTTTTTCTTCTTCCCCTTCTTTTTACTACCGGATTTTGATTTGATCGTAGATGAGTCTACGACATGAATGTCAGCAGAAATTTTAGGGGAAGAATCTTCTGTCGGGGAATCAAGTAAATTTATTATAGGAGAATAATTCTTTGAATAATTCTTACTTTTAGTACTAATTGAACCAATCATACCATCAGTGGCATGAGACCCTGAAGGAGCTGCAATTATTTTACCGTGTTTTAGAAGATCACAGATTTTTTCATGTAAAGTACCTGACTGCGTATAGATGAGGTCAAGGTATTGAGCCTGAGAAATGACTTGCTCTTCAGTGACAACTCCTCCCTTAGCTACATCTTCAGTGATTTTGGGTAACAATGATTTAATGAACCATTCCGCTAAAATTTGATCCAGAATGAAAACTTTCACTAAACGCATTCTACGTCACCATTCATGAATATGATCGGAAATATATGTGGACGTGGATTGTTTTAGTGAAGTTAATAGTTCCATGCCATTGTTGTATCTTACACGCAACTGAAAATGAATTAAGAAAGAAGTGGCTAACTGATTGAAATTATAAAAAGAGGCTCATGGTAACTCAATGTACCATTTGGTGGCAATACCAATAAGAGTTCATTGAAAAATACACAATCGAATTGAATCATCAATGATTGAATTAATTGCACACCAGAGGTGATAAGTAATAACATGATTTGATGGATCCTCTCCTAACTTGCCCTTGAATTTCAAGATATCACTGGGCAAGTTACTAGGCATTGGTGGCCAATACAGAAGATAGTAAATTGGATCATTCATAACGCGTGAAAAATCAGGTAAATCGAAAGTTGCAATAAATGGTAACTGACAGTTAGGGTCGTGAAAACCTTGAGTAATAAGACCAGCTCTAGGAGGAGGATATCCAGGATAACCTAGAATTGGATTTTCATTAGGAATGTTATAACCTCCCGGGAAACTAGGATTAACAGGACAAAACTGGTGTTATTGAGTCTGTTGATAAGTATAGCCAGGATATGGTTGATATTGATAAATTGGGTTTTGTACAATAGGACCGAATTGATATTGTCCCTGGTACGGTTGATAAGTGAATTGCAGTTGATTTTTGACAATCGTACTTGGACCAGCTTGTCCTGCAAGCATCTGGATCGAAGTCTAAACTGTAGGTCCTGACTGTGGCACAAAGACTTGAGGAGTTTGTACTGATGCAGGGATAATAGAAATTGGAGTTATAGATACTCCAAAAACAGGTGTGGTAGGTTGAATAGAAGTTGTAGCAGCAGTTTGAGGTAGAGTTTGAGGTTATTTAGGCCCAGGCTGCTGAACTAAATCAGGTGTAGAGTTTTGAACAGTAGGTTGGACAGTTTTATGGGTTGGACCAGAAACCAAAGGTTGTCCAGGTTGATTAGATATTTGCACATTAGGTTGCATAGTGTATTGAGTCTGAGATGGATCCCATGCCATATTCATTCCGGAGTATGGACCCACAAAAGGTTGTGTATATGGAGGACCATAACCTTGTTGAATGTAGGGCTGATAATTAAGCGGTACATTTCCAGCTCCTTGTAAAAATGATTGACCAGAAGGTGGTTGGAAACCTTGAGTTGGGTACTGAAATTGAGGTTGATAACCTTGAGGAACATACTGAAATTGGGTTGACCTTGAGGTATGTACTGAAACTGGGGTTGACCTTGATGTATGTATTGAGTCTGGGGTTGATCCTGAGGTATGTACTGTCTCGAAGGTATGTACTGTCCTTGAAGTTGCCCCCCAGGCGGTAATTGACTACCTTGAGGTTGAGGATTTGGAATACTACCAGACATCATAAGGATTTCTTCTGCATTCAACGCTTGAGTTCCATTACTACCAGTTAATAACTCATGTTCAGTTGGTCGAGGAGATGCTCCTTAAAAAGTACCAATGAGTGACTGGTACCCCGAAGGAACAAAAGGACCACCATATAAAAAAATTTCCGGTCATTGGGAAAACATAAATGACTGTCTTGACATGATCAATGAAGGATAATAACCTCTTGGTGTAGGATGAAAAGGAATTCGAGGTGGTGAAAAAATAACACCCGAGTTTTCTAAAAAAAAATTCAATGATATGTACTAAGCATCATTCCTAAAAGGACTGTAGAATATTGATTCATGCTCCCTAAAATTTAAAGTCTGTTGGTTTTCAGGAAGAGTTACATCTTCGTCTGGACTAACAAGTTCTTCAATAGAAATGAGGCTAGAAGGAAGATTTTGAGTAATGACATTTCCTACCCTAGGTGAACCAGGACAATTAAAAGTTGGAGAAGCAAATCCTGGAGTTGGAGTCGCAACAGGTTCAGTGTCAAGCTCAGAAATTTCAGGTTCTTCAGCTAATTCACTAGAAGGAAAAATACTATCAGTAACTTCAAAAAATGAAATTGGCTCTTGAATATACTCGGTTGTTTGTATTTGATAATCAGGATGAACAACTCTACTATCACTAGGTGATACAAGAGCTTGTAGCCCTTCATGCTGGCTTGGTGTATACTCATGAGGTTTCCCCTAAAGTCTACGAGACTGTCTCGGTAATTTAGCCACGATTAAATGTTAATTAATCACACTCAAACAAGGAAAATTTCAATAAAACCACCTAAAATCTCTAAAATAACAAACAATTGAATCACATGCCAAAAAAATATAAGCATTCAAACCACACACAAACAGTAACTTCCCGTAGCAAAAACACTAGTTGGTGATGAAATCCAACGTAGTAGAAGTTTAATACAAAAAGGGCGGTTGGAACAGTTACCTCGACAACCTGCTTAATGAAACATACTAGCACAAGTTTCTTCACAAAACCATCTCGAGTGAAGAGAACCCCCAAGAGAGTCCAAGCGAGTCTAGTCGACGTCTACTCCAGGTACAGTGAGATCCTTCCTTCACCGTCACCTTAGGAAATAATCTTAAGTTTATGGACACTAAGGTTACCAACAAAAACAAATACAACTGGGGGAACAGTCTACGATCCAATCTACGCTCAACGGCAGAGTAACAAAGCTCAATCCCCTTGAAGGCTCCTCGTCATGGTCAATCTGATGTTTACCAACAAGTGTCCCCAGGCTCCTCGACAATGGTTAATTCGAGGTTTACCGTTTATAATACATGCAAATCTTCTATCTTTCCCAATGAAACGGAATTGATTGTCTCAAAGGTTTGGACATGATCTCGTGATTGACTCCTTTAAAAGAAGCTTCTCAGAATGTATCAATTACAATTGGATTTATTTCCTACCGCAAGATATATCTACTTGTTTGTTTTAACTATCTTGGAGGGTTAATTACTCCCTACTCCAAGATACTAGCCTAAGATATATTGGTAATAAGAGCCCTAGAAATAGAAAAGATTACTAGATCAATTTTAATGAAGCATTGTTTTTATGGGTTGTTCTTTAAGTTAATAGGTATGGAAATGAAACATTGATGGTGTGAAGACTCGACTCCAATAACACTAAAAATATGCACCTAAAATGATAAGCAATTCGTTATTCTTTCAATGAAATTCTAGCTAAAAGAAAGAGTTTGAGAATGCAATTCCATAAGAAACAATTCTTTCTTTCAACATGGAAATGGAAAGAATTTTTTTTTTCTTTTTCAATAAGAACTCAAAACGAGACTAATAATTAATGCTCATAATAAATCCCTTTCCTTTTTCAAAATTCGAAACTATAAAAAACAATTTGCTTGAAAAGAGATCTACAAGTTCTAGAAAAACAATCAAAACTGCAAAAACTATTTTTGAGATCTAAAAACTTTTGAAAATCTAGTTGAATAGAAAGCCTAAATTATTTTAGAGGACGTTTTACTTAGTTGTTTAGTAAATTAAGGATTCATTTTCTAATAATAAAAAATCAACCAAAAAACATCCAGATATGTTTTCTTTTGTAAAAATGAAATTAAAAACTTATAACAAAGTTTGTTCAAAGATTTGCAAAGAGAAAACTAAATCTATTTCTCACAAAGGATAGATTTCACAACCAAGCTAGACTCATTAGGAAGGCGAAAAGACACCATGGTAATCTAAGGTTTCTTAAGCTTCTGATCTTTGAGTCACTACAGAGACCAAGTGAAAACCACTCTAGGAATGAAAAACTTCTAGAAAATCATCTAAAACAAAAATACTATCGGAACTTAATCACAAGAGATTTCTGACAGGAAAAATACAGATCTGGGTAGACACTAAAAACCCTAAATGAAACCTAAACTTAACCGAAAGAAGATATTTTAGGTTTCTAAAAAAAATTTATAGGGTCCGCAGGTTTCCAAAAGAAACAGGTGCAGTACCGCTCTATTTACTAAAGGAAAAATGCGGAGATGCTCGCACAGTCTGTAAAGAGAAATTGCGTTCCCTTGAAAATTTTGGGAAAAACTAAAAACAATCTAGATTCTAAAAACTACCCAAGCCAACATACATCAATCAAAAACCAGAAACGAAAACAAGTTTCTCAAGTCAAAACAAAGGAAAACCAAAAATTAAAAACCCTCCCCAGTGGAGTCGCCAATTTGTTGGCCGGATAAATCGATCTTGCGGACAAGACCGATCTCCCTAGTATCAGAAGATAGTCTAGCAACAAATAGACAAACAAATCTATCTTTCTCTAGACATATGTGATTTATAAATAAATACTATAAAGGTGTTAAGACCCTACCTTAGATCCAATGCTTGTTCGTAGTAGCCATCCTTCAATCGTTCAAAAGAGTTACCTTTGAGGACCTACAATCACAAACAAGCAAACATTAAATAGCGCCTGCATAGAAAATATCATAAATCTTGTCTATTATGGTGATCAAGGAATCCATCAAATAAACCATAAATCAACAGCTTATTGAGAAAAACAAGCTTATTTGTATTAACTTTGAAGTAGAAGAACCTTACAACCTTTTTCAGGCTTGATGTTGAACAAGCTCTTCCTGGGGTCCGAAACAGGAATTTCCTTTACTTTGACAAGCCTTGCACTCTTCCAAATGAGATCTTAGAGGTATGTAATCTCTCCTCATAAAAACTCAACTAAGAAGACTAAGTTCCAACAACATTTCACCTCAAAAAAAATCAGCTTCTAACCTCTCGAGTAACCAGCCCAATGCTTCTTTTTATAGTGTAGGGGAGGAGATTACATGTCCACCTATGAAGGGATAGAATCATCCTTCAAAGGGATAAGCTCCTCACATTAAGGGGTTAGCTCCTTAAGGTATGGGATGCATGAACCTTAAGAGAGCGAACTTGCCACGTCAAGATTCTTTCTAGAAACTTCTAGAATTGACTGAAAGTGAGTTCTTAGAATGTACTCACGCCTTGTTAACTTTTACAGGGGTCCGCACCCATAACACAGAGACAGAGCAGTCAGGTGCGCAGGAGACATGACCATTAGGTGTGGGACCGTAGGTAATGGAAAGAGAAAGTGCAGAACCAGAGTTTTAGAGACTTTTGATGGCTTTCTCTTATTTTCAAGGCTTGATATGAGGAACTGAGGCTTAAGACTTGCAAAGGAGGAAAGTATGAGTGGTAATGGATTCACACAGATTGCAGAATGTCAAGGTGACAATTTTTTAGTGCAACATGTACCTCATCCAATAATGCATTAATGATAGGAATGGGAAATTTATCTTTAATAGTGAGCTTGTTGGGCTCCCTATACTCTGGACACATGCACCATGATCTATCTATCTTATGCACCAATACTACTAAATAAGAGAAAGAACTTTGACTAGGTTGAATTATACCAGCCTCTAGCATTTCTGCAACCATACATTCAATTTCACTCGTAAGCATGATCATGATCATGAATAGGTGGAAGGCCTTTGGGAGTCTCAAAAAACTTGGAATGTTTTTCCAAGACTTTTAGGAGAAATAGATGATTTCAATGTGGGAACCTCTAGAGAACATAATTGTGTAATTATGCCTCATTGTTCTTTCTATAAGATTTGTCATTATGTCCATGGTATTGGACGTGATTCTTTTCAGTCCATGGTATTGGATGCTTCGACATGTATAAATATGTATTGTAACATTGAAAGGAATATAATGAAAAATCAAGCTGGTAGTCCCAATTTTGGGATCTAGGAAAAAATCTCTGTGTATATGTGTTTTATGTGTTATGCTCTCGTATTGTTTATTTTTTGTGTTTTAGAATTCATATGTACATAATTTCTGTACTGGTTTAAAACCTACATTTGGTATCAGAGTTGTTTTGGCTTCAAGGGGATGCCTTTGTTGCTGAGGAGTTTCGCTGGGGCCTGTGGTAGACCTTGTTCAGTGGGAGATCTTCGAGATTGATTCTGGAGGTGAAAGAAGATGGCCAACAGTGGAGAGATAGAGATCAAGAAATTTAATGCTCAGAGTTTTGATTTGTGGAAACTCAATATGGAGGATTTGTTTGTGATAAAGATCAGTGGATCATGGTAGATCCAGGTATTAAACCAATGGGAGTGTCTGATGAAGAATGGAAGAAGTTGTATCAAAAGGCAAAGAGCACAATATGATTATGTGTCTTAGATTCAGTATTACTGAATGTATCAGGGGAATCTACAGTGAAGGCTTTATGGGACAAGTTAGGGACTTTGTACCAATCGAAGTCTCTGGTGAATAAACTGTTCCTACGAAAAAGCTATATAACCTGAGGATGAAAGATGGAGACTCGGTGATAGAGAATCTTAATGCGTTTAATACTATGGTAAGTTAGTTATCGTCTGTTGATATCAAAATTTTAGATGAAGATAAGTGCATTAGTTTTTTGTGTTATCTACCAAATTCGTGGGATAGTCTAGTTATTGGAATAGCTAGCAACACAACTTCCTTGTAGTTTGATGAAATAGTCTCATCCTTGCTAATGGAGGAGATGAGAAGAAAAATATGGAGATCCAGAATGATGATGCCTTGTCTGTACGAGGAAAATCCCAGAATAGAAGCAAAAGTAAGTCATGGAGTGGGAGATCCAAATCTAGAGGGAGATCTAAATATCTAGGAAAACCTATAAAGGTAGTGTGCTAGAAATGTGGAAAGGAAGGACACTACAAAAGGGACTGTAAATCTAAAGCTCCTAAGAAAGGAAAGGGATCTGATGATGCTTCATCTATAGAGGTGAAAAGAACCTCAAATGAAGGTAGGGATGTGTACTTGGCTTCTTCAAGTACACATGTAGATCATGAGGCATGGTTGATTGACTCAGGGGCATCCTTTCACTTCACTCCCCATGTTATGAAACCAGCTCACAAAAGGATAGAAAAGATAGGTCAATACCTTAGAATTCAGCTTGTTCAAGGGGGGCACCTCCTTTACATTACACAAATGAACAATTCTTGGATGATGAAAATGAAAATACCTCCTTTCTATATATAGGAGTCTAAGGGGTCATAATATAATCAGAGCCGACATAACAATAATAATGTAAGGGAATAATAATAACAATAGTGGGCTTCTATGGGGCACAATAGTAACAATATGGGGATTAAATGCGTACAAAAAGATAATAAGTGGATTGTACTAATAACAATAAGGGGTTACACTAGTAGTATAGGGGCCTAACACCCCATAGAGAGTGGTTCTGTGGGTGAGAAATATGATGGTGGTGATATCTTCTTAGGGGATGATAAGAAGGCTAGAATCATTGGTGGCAGAACAGTAAAGTTGAATTTGTAAGTTGGAAGGTTTAGAATGCTTCTAGGTGTTCTACATATTCTTGCATTGGCCAGAAATCTAATTTCTGTAAGCGAGCTCGATGATGTAGATGTAAAAATAGTGTTTGAGAAGGATACCTGCAAGATGGTTCGGGGAGCACTGGTATTGATGCGAGGAGTTTGGATTGGAACTTTGTACAAGATGCAAGGTAGCACTGTTGTTGATGGGTGCAATAGTTCTGTGGTTCCTGAAAGTGGAGCAGAAAATCTAGTGGTCTCTAGAGAGAAGACCATGCTGTGGCATCAAAGGCTTGGATGTATTGGAGAGAAGGGACTTCAAATACTTCATGGTAAAGGTATGGTAGAAGGTATGAGTAATAGCTCTCTGGATTTTGGTTTGTGTGAAAATTATGTATTTGGGAAGCATAATCGGGTGAGCTTCCCCTCTTGTAGTAAGAGGGCGAAACATATGTTAGAGCTTGTGCACAGTGATGTGTTTGGACCTATGAAGGTTCCATCACTCGGTAAGTCTGTGTACTATGTATCGTTTATAGATGACTTCTCAAGGAATACATGGATATATTTCTTTAATAAGAAATCTGAATTCTTTGACATGTTTAAAGAATTTAAGGCTCTGGTGGAAAACCAGACAGAGAAGAAGATAAAGGTGATGAGGACAGATAACGGTGGAGAGTTTTGCAGTAAGGAATTTGAACAATTCTGTAAGAAGTGTGGTATAGCACAGCAGAAGACTACTCCACATACACCTCAGCAAAATGGAGTTACATAAAGAATGAACAAGACGTTGATGGAAAGGGCAAGAAGCATGCTCTGTGGTGCTGGGTTAAGACAGGAATTCCGGGCAGAGGTGATGGAGACAACATGTTACCTGGTCAATAGATCACCTTCATTAGCGTTGGAGGATAAGACTCCACAAGAGGTATAGACTGGTAAGAAACCCTCTCTTTCAAATCTGAGGGTATTTGGATGTGATGCATATGTATATGTTCCAAAGGAGAAACCAACCAAGTTGGATAATAAATCTCAAAAGTGCATTTTTATTGGGTATAAGGATAGTTTAAAGGGCTATAAGCTTTGGAACCCGGTAATAAGGAAGGTTGTGTGTAGTCGAGATGTGGTGTTCAGAGAGGTGAAAGATGTTATTAAACATGAAGTCCAACCAAAGGAACCTGAGAAGGTACAATTTGAGCTAAAGGAGGAAGAAACAGACTCTACAGCAGAGGAGGAATCAGAAGATGAAGAGCCACAAACTCTGGGTGTGAGAAGATCAGTTCGAGAAAGAAGGCAGCCAGAAAGGTATAGTCCATCTGCTTTCTATTCAAATTTTGCTTTATCTATTATTGATGATGATCTGAGAACTGTGAAGGAAGCAGTAGATTTAGAGGATGGAAAACTCTAGAAAGAGGCCATGGTTGATGAAATGGTATCTTTGCACAGAAATGAGGCTTGCGATCTAGTGGAATTCTAGGCTGGAAGGAAACCCATTGGCAGCAAATGGGTGTTCAAGAAGAAGACAAATGTAGAAGGAAAGGTGGACAGATACAAAGGTCGGTTTGTAGAAAAAGGTTATTCCGAGGTGTTAGGAATTGATTTTGGTGATATATTTTCTCGTGTTGCCAAGGTAACTTCTATTAGATTACTTTTATCTGTTCTTGTTGCTTTTGATTTTGAGGTAGAATAGATGGATGTGAAGAAAACATTTCTTCACGTGGATATGGAAGAGGAGATCTACATGAAGCAACCTGAAGGCTTTACAGTGAAGGGTAATAAAGAATTGATATGCAGTTTAAAGAAGTTTCTATATGGGTTAAAATAGTCACCAAGGATGTGGTATCAGAAATTTGATACATTTATACGGGGACTTGGCTTCACCAAAAGCAAAGCGGATCACTATCTGTATTTTAAATTAATTGGTGACCATGTTATTTATCTGGTCTTGTATGTGGATGATATGTTGCTGGTTGGAAATGAAAAAGAAATTATCTAGGATTTGAAGACCCATTTTTCCTACAAATTCGACATGAAAGATCTTGGTGCTGCAAACTATATTTTGGGCATGGAAATTATAAGAGATTAGACAAAGAGGAAGCTCTGGTTAAACCAGAGGAAGTATGTCGAGACAATATTGCAGAGGTTTAATATGCAAGATAGTAAACGAGTGAAGGTTCCTATTCATGCAGGTGTAAAGTTATCTACGGAACAATGTCCCAAGACACAGAAGAGGAAGAGGACATGTCACACGTTCCATATGCAAGTGTAGTTAGTAGCCTGATGTATGCGATGGTCTATACTAGACGAGACATTACACATGCAGTGGGATTATTGAGCAGGTTTATGTGAAAACTAGGGAAGGAGCACTCGATAACAGTGAAGCAGGTTTTAAGGTATTTGTGTGACTAGTGATTATGGTTTGTGCTATCAAGGAAGACCATTATTGGACAGATTATTGGATATTGGTGGCTTTGTTGATGCAGACTAGGTTGGAGATCTAGATCAGAGAATATCTACAAGTGGGTATGTGTTTAACCTATTTGGAGGTGCAACCTGTTGGATGAGTAAGAAACAATCTATAGTGGCACTATCAACTCCAAAGGCAGAATACATGGAAGCCACTCATGCAAGCAAGGAAGTAGTTTGGTTGCAGAGATTGTGTTCAAATATGGGGTTAATGCAGGAAGCTATAAGGATAGATTGTGACAGCTAAAGTGCAATTTTCTTGGTAAAGAACCCTGCATATCATTAAAAGACAAAGAACATTGATGTTCAGTATCACTTTGTGAGGGATATGATAGAAGACAAAAAGGTGTTGTTGGTAAAGGTGGACACTTTGAAGAATACTGTAGATGCATTGACAAAATTTGTGAGCTCTGAGAAGCTCTCTTGGTGTAGAAAAAAAAAGGGCGTTGCAGGGTTGGATAAATGAATAAGCTCTCTTGTGGCCCCCTGTGGAAAGAAAACAACAAATGGGAGAATTTTGGGTTGTTATATTCTTTCCATGACTAGCCCATGTAGTTAATTGGGGGGTTAGAATGGGGGCGGAGCCACCCCTTCGCTGCGCCGATTGCGTAGTGGGGGGAGTCACAAGGGGTTTGAGGGGTGTAGGTAACCCTACTCTATGGGGTCTAGGGCAGCGCCCTGAAAAATTTTGGTTTTGGACTTTATGTTAGGTTAGGCGGACCTACCTATGGTTGTGTGCATGAGTTTCCCACATGGTTTTGGACACGATGGTTTTCGGTCCATGGTATTGGATGCTTTGGCATGTATAAATATGTATTGTAACATTGAAAGGAATATAATGAAAAATCAAGCTGGTAGTCCCGATTTTGGGATCTAGGGAAATCCCTGTGTATATGTGTTTTATGTCTTATGCTCTTGCATTGTTTATTTTCTGTGTTTTAGAATTCGTATGCAGGTAATTTCTGTACGGGGTTAAAACCTACATGGAGGAGAAGCTTGTTGAGAAGATCAACTTCGAAGGAATTTGATTGGTTACAGGTGTAGAAGCTCACACAGAGGAAGAGAATATGGCTATGGAAAGTCATATGGGAGGTTCAAAAGAGGGCTACAAGATGATGGAGAAGGATGCTCAAACAATCTAGGGGAAATAGATGAGCCAAGCAGAGACTGACAAGGAAATAACTGAGATAAGAGAAGAAATAGATGTGTTAGTAATGTTGTTAGAGGAGAACAGAAGACAAGGTTGGTTCTTGAAGAGGAAGCTAGTGAAGTGGCCTAAGTGGTAGAGGAAGTTGCAACAAGAATAGGTAAAGTCGTTGATGAAGAACCTCAGAGGAGCAGAAGCAGAAATGGAAGTTTCCATTTGTAGACCACAACAAGATGAAATGTTGGGTGAAGAGGATAATGGGAGATCAGCTGAAGATCTCATGGACTATTGGCATAGTTCAGAACAATTTGAAGATATGACGACAAGGGAAGAAGATGAGGCAATGGAGCCTTGAGATTTTAATTCTCATAGTTTGTGTATGTTTGCAGGACATGCAGAGGATGATGGAAAGTCTAGTGAAACTATCACAAATAGGAATGAAGCTCTTGAGGTGAATTATGATGGAGAATGCCTTTTAGAGGTAGAAGGTGTTGATTTAGTGTAGGAGAAAGAGTTCATAGATGAAATTCTGTTTGGTGTAATACAATCAGATGAAGTTGATATCGACCAGAAGTCTAATGAAAATGCCATAGTGGTATTCCAAGAAGGTAAGCAAATTAATTTGTCTGATGAAATTGATGAAAGAACTTTGCAATATGATAGTGTAGAAAATAAGATAACTCAGGAGGATTGCCAGAAAAATAATGAAGTTTATAATGCAAGTTGTGATGAATTGATGGAGAGATTTCATATGGAATTAGAATTATTGGAAAGATTTGTCAAGGAACCTGAAGGAGAAATGAAGCTTTCATAACCTGATAAAGAAAAGGAAATGGTTACTATGCATGATAAGGATGAACTGTCTCTAACATATATAGTGTTAAGTAAATCTTTAGACTCTTAAGTTAATGATGTGATTGTAGGTATGGAAGATAGCATTAACAAATATGATGCTAAAATTAGAGAAATTGAGCAGAGATTATTTGAAGGTGAGATGAAAGATCAGGAATAATAAGGAAGTTATGTCCTTAGAGACATGAAGGAGACAGAAGTATTAATTCAACAAGATGAAGATGGAAGGAGCTAGTAATTTAAAAGAGATGATCAACAACATGAGAATGAATTTGAGGAAGGCATTAGATTGCAGAAGTATAGAAACAGGAAACAGAATGAATAATAAGAGATTAGTCTGGCAGTACAAAGAAATACAAGTGAAGATCGAAGATACAGATGGAGAATGAAGAAAAGGGTCAAGTGGAAGCTATTGCAACACAGGTGAACGGGAAAGTTGATGAATGAGTTTAGGGAACTTGAAAAAATTGATATTCATTTGTTAGAGAATGAGAGACTCAAAGGAATGGAGTCACAACAAGAAGGATCTGCTGAAATCTAGAAGATCTATAATGGAAGATTGGTGCTTGAAGCATCAAAAAAGGATGAAAGGTATTGTATTCAAAAAACTGATGATTGTTGTATGATTGCAGGTCATGTAAACTTGAGGGAAGCCAAGAAGTTATTAGAAACTGCTATATTAACAGGTGAAGAGATGAATACTCACAGTCACATGAAGAATAAAGAGAAAAGTTACAGTCAAGTGAAGGAAGATGTTTAGTCAAATGATATCCAAAGGATAAGTCAAAAGGATGATGGCAAAGGAATGTTTGGAAAGGAAGAGATCCATTCATATGAACATAGGACAAACAATTTTCTTTGGAAAACTGATGAAGCTAATACAAAGAAAATGGATAATCTTATGGTGTATTTAGGAAGTGGGAGTCAATTGGAAGAGTTGATGATGAAATTATTTGAGGAGACCTTGGTGTCTCGTAGCTTTGAAACTAATATTTTTTGTGGAAATGTAGAATACGATGAAGTAAGGAAATTGTTTAATGTTGTCATAAGTGAAGGGAAAAGAAAAGATATGATTTCTCAGAAGTTAGAAGAAGAAAATTCACATAATATTGTGATGTAGGGGAAAGAGTAGTTGTTAAACATAGATGTAGTGAAGTATGCAGATATTAGACAACTACTAAAGACTGGAGCCAAAGGAGAAAATCTACTGAAGGTTCATATAGAAGACTTTGTAGATATTAAATAGTTATTGAAGATTATTGACCTTGAAGAAAGCCAGAGTAAAGAAGGACTAAAGATGGATGTTGTAGACAATGAAGTTAGTAAAGATTGTGCAGAGCCTTTGGGAGAAATTCCAAATGAGGTGGCAGATTTGTGGCATGAGTTAAGTCTTTTGAAGAAAAGGCAAGGATAAGTGATTAGACTGTACAACCAAAACTTAATGAGAATGAAAAAGTTGTCATGAATGCCAAATATGAGAAAGAAGATGTCAGAAATGTTGGCATAATGAGGAAATAGGGTAAACCCTTTGTGTTTAATGAATTGATTGATTCTGGTGAATATTTATATGCAAGAACAAGGCAATTTGAAGTGAATTTGAAACAAGGAATTGATTATAAATATCATATCGAAGTAAGGAAGGATGAGATCAGAATGTCTCAAAAAGATGGAATGACGTTGAAATTGTAATGTGGAACTGTTGAACTAGAGATGAGTTCAAGGGATGATAGTAACAATAATACTATTGTGCTACATGGAGTTATTGATGAAGAAGGGGTTGAAGATGACATATCAGAAGCAGACAAGTGTCATTCCATGATCCTTAAGGGTGCAAAAATTAAGTTACTAGAAGAAGAGGTATTCCAAGTATCTAAGCAAGCAGGAAGAATTCTTAGTTTTCAAGAAATTTGTGAAATTGCAGGCATACTGAGAATTGAAGTAAGAAGAGGTGAAGCCATGAATGAGAAACCAAAAGAAGGAATTAGAATTATTGCAGGGGAGCAATGGAGAAGTTATTTGTACGTTTCAGAAATGTATATGGAAAAATATTGGCACAGGGATTATGATGTTCTTATTCAGGAACACAATTAGTTGCAGAAGAATAGTATTCATCATCTGAGTAGTGAAGTGGACAAAGAAATTGATGAATTGTGGAGACTCATACAACAACATTCCAATAAACTAAATAAAGGAAAAAAGGAGAAAGGAAGATTGGGTGGAAAGAATGGTACAGGTGAAGGTAATGGTAAATTGCAAATTAAAGTGTGGAAGTGTGATATAAATTATGATGATGACCAAAAGGGAGTAAGTTATCTTAAGAAGAAAACAACAGAAAATGAGAGCATAGCTAATGGAACAACGCAACATAAAGTATGGAAACTTGAAGGACAACAAACAACAGCAGTAACCAACGATAGACTACCGAACAAAGTATTGGATCCAAGAGGACACAGATCAGAAGCACATGATCAGGAGATCATGATTATTTTAACCTTGGGAGTCTGGTGTAGGAGCATCTAGGTCTAGCCAAGAATGTGATGGTGTGGTCACATGTTGTGGCTAATGAAAGTTTGGATGAAGAATTGGTTATTTAATTTGCATTAATTTCAAATTATGCAAGTGGTTAATTGTTGCCTAATTCTAAACAGAATTGGGAATAAAATGGCAAGTGATCATCCTTGTGTGGAGATCAAGCCAATTAGCTATATTGATTAGTTAGAGTAGGATTTAATTTCTTAAAATATAGTGAATTCCTTCATTTGTGGAAGGAAACTGTTAGATAGAACATATATGTAATTTCCTTTCTTTTCTAGAAGGGGGAACATATATGTAGTTTCCTTTCTTTTCTAGAAGGGGGATCGAGAGACAGAGAGAGAGAATTCATGAGGGAATTGTAAGCCTATGGGTAGATTAGGAACATAGGTGACTAATTGAAGAATCAAGCCAAAGAAGAAGGATTCAGGAGAGGAGAATACTATGTGGATTGTAATTGAAATAGAGGTCTTCTAATTTGTGTAATCAGCAAAGGTGAGACTCTGTAATCATTTTATGTTGAATGAATGATATTGTTGTGTTTATGATTGATTATCGGGCCAGCGGAACGCTTTGTATGCTTTCAGATTCTTTGTATTCAGGCTGGGTCATTATCCCTTTATTTTTTTATGTTTAACACCTAAATCGTATGTTTGATAGAAGTTGGGGGCTTTCTTTTAAATATCATTGTTTGATACGGGTCAACAAAGTCTCTTTTACATAGTTTTGGTCCTGCAAGCGAAAATCCCATTTACACTAAGAATCGTCGCAAAACACAGAACCAGAACCGAAATCCGGATTTGAAATCTTATAAAAGGTGGCTTATATCCATATCGAGTCTGTAAGAATATCGGATCAGTGCTTTAGAGCAGACAGAGCCTAGCTTGGAGGAATGCGACTATGGGATATGCGATTAAATCGTAGCCATTAGATCGCAATCAACCATGGCTATTGGGTCGCGGAAGCGGTTTCGAAATAGTGCATGGTATTTTGGGTGGTGGAAGGACTATAAGTGGTATTGAATGGTGATCACTCGATCCAATTCACCCTTCAACACGTAGCAGCGAGGGTGAACAAGGAAACCGCTTTATTGGGCAATTAATCCCCGTACAAATTTTCTGCTAGAAATAAGATGTGGGTCGTCGGATCTGCTACCCGCAGATCGACGACAGAGAATTGGTGATAGTTTAAATATTTGGAATCAATGTTGACCATTGAATCAGAGATGTATTGAATGGTGGAGATCAGTCGGTCGGAGATCGAAGATATGGAGTGACAGTGGGAATGCGATGGACCAAAGGATGGATCCGCTGATATTTATAGAGGCGAGCCTATAATATTTGAGATCCGGTCCAAGGGTTCCAGTGGGGTTTTTTCTTTGTATTTCCTTTGTTCCCATTATTTCCAATACATTTATTGTCTCGGGTTTTTATGGTAAAAGTAGGGTTTTAAAGGCTAAAACACATATTTAAATTCTCTCGATAGTGTAATGGCTCCGATAAAGTGTAAGTCCATGGTTTAAAGGCTTAAAGCCTCAATAAATGCTTTTGATAGCTTAAGTGGTCCCGTTTTTAAAGGAAAAGCACTAAGCTAGACTTCCGACATGTATGTGTGGGCATGGAGCTTTAAAGGGTTTTATGGGTGAAATAGTCCCAATAAGGTGTGAGGGTGTAGCAGCCTTATGGTTGCGTCAAATTGTCTCCATATTATTTCAATATGAAAATCAACCATAGTAAAACATGGTCAACCATGTTTATTTTAGAGTTTATAGTATTTATCTTATGGATTATATATCTAAGGTTTATAATATTAATCCCATGGGTTTAATATTGCTCTTTTGGGTTTATTAATCCCTTATGTTTATAACATTAATCTATTGAATTAAATAAATGCCTTGAATATATTAATCTATTGACTCCATTAATCTGTTAGATAAAATTAATTAATAATGACTAAAAAATAATAAATAGTTAATTAATTAATAATGAGTTAATTATTAATTTATTTTTATTGAATTAATTTATTAATAGTAAGTTATTAATTAACTAATAATAATATAAACTATATTAATTAATAAGAATAAATGGAAGGTTTTATTAAATAACAATATGTATAAAAAATTTATTTATTAATTAATAATATATCATTAACCAGATTTAATTAACCATATTTATATTAATAAATATTTAATTAATTAATAATATTTTTGCTAATATAACTGTGTATGTACTTAATATAAACTTTAAACATATATCAACCAACCACGCGTAATTATTCTAGTTATATAAAATGATCACTACACAATGTCATATTACAATGACTTTAATGTTAAATGACAATTTTGTAAAACATATCATATGTGAACAAGATTTTTCACGGAACTTGCATCTATTTCAATCTCTCTGTCTATCGAATTTTCGTGTTAAAGTTTCCAGAGCTCCCGTCACTTTCAGACAGTGTGGTGTCACATTCATTATTTCATCATGCAAGTCTATTTTTATGGTGACAAGCGACGATTTCCTACTTTCTTTGTTTTCTGCAAAGTCTTATTTTTGGCCTGTCCACGTGACTTTTGAATCTTTTGTCGATCTCACAACTCCTGATTACATAAAATGTCAATGGTGGTTGGTACCATCAATATCTCACAACTTGTGAAATTTTCCATCAATATCGGTAGGTTTAATATATATATATATATAAATAAGTGGGAAAACTGCTTTTGTTGAGAAGAACGAAATGCTTTTACAAACCTCATCAAAGTAAGATACGCATATACCTTTATAGATTAAGTATATTTATAAGTTATTGAATCCATTTGATGATGATAGGATGAGTATCTTATCAAAGCACATATTTTTTATTTTTTTTTATAAGTCATCGAATTCATTTGATAATGATATGATTATTATTTTATCAAACTATTTTTTTTAATTTATTTAATAAAAATATTATCTTTTATTTATATATATATATATATATATATATATATATATATATATTTATTAATAAAAAATGAGTAGTAATATTAATAGGATAGGATTAATATATAATTAATATAGTTATATAAATTAAATGGTTAATTAGTGTGGATAGATATTAATTTATAATAGATATCAAAATACTTAGTGCATGATACATCTTATATTGTTAAAATTAAAAAAATTATAGAAAAATAAATTGTAATTTTATTTCCCATTATTATTATCATTATTATAAAAAGAATGAATATATGTATTAGACATATATGTATTTAAAAAACACATTAGAAAATTTTTACATAAATTCATGCCCACTTTATCATAAAGATTCATACTTACTTTATAATAATATTTATTATAATATTATGTGTCAATATTATGGCTTATCAATACTATATTCTTAGAAAACCATAATTCATTTTAAAATCAAAATAGTTTATATTAATTTTATTTTAATTTAATTTTATAATATATTTTTTAATTAAATTGAAAATAACATAATTTAGTTTTAAAATATATTTTAGTTTTCTATATTAATTATTATTGAAAATAAATATTCTATACAAATTAAATATTTAAGGCTTATATATTAATTATTTATAAAAAAACAGAAAATTTGAAAACATCATTTTAAAATAAATAAACATATTGATATATCAAAAAAACTTATTAATATAATTTATTTTATTAATATAATTTATTTTTTTAAATAATTTATTAAAGTGATAATTTTAAATTTACATAAATATATTGATATTTTTTTTAAATGAAATATACAAAAATATTAGAAGAAAAAAAAAATTACAAAATAGGAAATTCAATCCATCCTTGCTTAATTTAAATGCAAAGGATTAGAAAAAATATTTCCAAAAGCTTAGAAATCAGTGAAAGAACTTTGAAAATGGATATAAGTGATGCCAATAAAAGTAATAGCTCTACCACTATCCGTTTATTATGATTGAAATTTTAGATTAAAGGATTCTAGATTGATGATATAGAGTATTCACATATCTACTTTATTTTATGTATAAAGGAAATCTGTTTATTTGTGTCTTATTTTCTTTTTTATTTTTGTTTGTTTGTGTCTTTAATTAGGATTTTATCAGCGGGAAATGTTGTGAAGTGTTTGACACAATTATTAGGATTTTATAAGAGGTTTTGTGGTTTTATTATTAAGAATAAGTTTATTTTGATTTAAGGTGGTAAAAATATTTTCCCTCGGTTGTTTTTTCCCCTTTATATGGTAATGATAATATTGAGATCAATAGTAGTAGTGGTTTATCAGTTTGATTATTTGGTTTGATTATATTGTTTTTAAATTTAAATAATTTGTAAATAAGAATTTTGTGTTTAATAAATATGAATGATATTAAAAATAGTTTGAAAAATTGAGATATGATATTTTTATATTTTATGAATTTTGATAAAAATTTAAATAGAGTAGTGAGAGATAATGGTTGCATAATATATAAATTAATTACACAGATATTATTTTATTATTTATTTCAACAGTTATAATATATAGCACTTAACACATTAACTTCCACACTTATAGATTATGAGTCTAACTCATTACATAAGAATCAACACTTTCTAGACTCACACGTAAGGACTCACAGTGACACCTACACATGACATGGAAGAATTACTTTTAACACCCTCCTGTAATGCTTCCATGGAAAACATTAAAGACACATACAACAACAACAATATGATATTTTTCTGAGTGGTCTTCATCAACACTCACATCCACTCTCGAATCTTGCAAACACCAGCCTTTCACCACCACATCTTCGAGTTATCACTTGACCTCCATTTAAAACATAAGTGCTTGACACCATCTTTCATGTTCTTTGCATAATTGACGCTTCTCGACCTTTCGGAGCCAACGAGTTAGTCTCAATACTAAGCCATCCTATAGATATACCTCCATCTGTTGCTCATGGTCTTACCACCATCAAATAGTTGAGGCTTCCTTTAATATGTAGAAGCCTAAAAGTAATAACCAGAAAACATTTTCAATCTTCTACCTGGTTAAAATTGAAAAGCTAACTTATGAATTTGGAAAGAAAATCTTTTCAATCTTCTATCTTATTAAAATTGAAAGATTTTCAAAATATTTTTTCTTAAAGTGTTTTGGGTTTCATGTCTTTAATTGGTTCCAAAACTTGATGTCTTTACTTTCCTTTTTCATTTAGATTGATCTATATCTTTGGTAGATATATTCACCATCAAAAAGATAAAATTCTATATAAATTATTAATATTAATAAATTAAAAATTCTATATAAATTATTAATATTAATAAATTAAAAAAATTATACGAAAAAAATTATGAAAACCTATCTCTAAAGAAAAAACCAATTTTTATATAAAATTTACTAGAAATCTAGTATAACAAAACAATTTTTTTTAATAATATGACATTATAGTAGAGATTTGTTTTACAAAAATGATGGAGTACATCCAACATTAATGTGTGGTATATATCTTTAATTATAAAATCATAGTGATAACAACGGTAATGGTTTTGTAGAATTATAAAATTATTATACACTCATTATGCTCCTAGAGCGATATCAAGTTTCTCCATCGATGATAATTTTTAGGAGAAGGCTCGAAATAGTGTGATAATATTTGTGCAAAATGATGGCTTTCCAGCTGAAAATCACTATTATATTCCTAATCACTACACCATGGGTACGCTATTAAATTCTTCTACAATGTTATATGACCATGACTTTAATATTAAATAGCAATTTTAAAAAGTTTAAAATATCTTAACTAAATTTTTCATATTAAAGTTCCAGAACTTCCATCCATTTCCATTATTGTGCTAGCACATGTTCATTATTTCATAATGAAAGAATTGAGAAAGGAGTTTTTTAATGGTCACACACAACACTCACTCTGACAATTTCTTCCTTTTTTGTTATGTGCAGAGTCCATACTTTTTCTTTTTCGTCCTGCACGGTGGACTTTTAATGTTTTTATCAATCACAAACAAAAAGAAAGGGCGATATCTCGATTTCAGCACGGCTAATCACATAATTTCAATAGTGGCAGCGAGAATCAATATCTCACAACTAATCAATATCTTCTTTTCTTTTATGTTATAAGTAGGGCATAGAGAGTGGCAGCGAGAATCAATATCTCACAACTAATCAATATCTTCTTTTCTTTTATGTTATAAGTAGGGCATAGAGTGGGAAATTTTTTTGCACAAATCTGAAAATCATGATATGCATATTCGTTCATATATTAAACATAAGCGTCTTTATAAGATATCAAATTCAGTTCTTGGAATATTTTTTTTTATCAATTTAGGATAAAGAAAACAAAACAAAACTAAAAAGGAAGGTAGGGATATGTACTAAGTATCTTTAAAAGTTTTTAAATTCATTTAATAATGATACAATGGTTATGTTATCAAAGTAGTTTTATAAGTTACTCAATTTAATTTAGGGATATGGATTAACTATTTTTAAAAGTTATTGAATTTATTTGATAAATAATATAATGGTTATATTATTAAAGTATTTTTACAAGTTATTTTTTATTTTTATTTTTTTGGTTAAATAGAAATTTTATTAATAAGAAAAAGTTATGTGTAGGTTGGATAAATTCAAGAGATTTTTGGACTAGCAAGTTTCTTTTGTAAATGATAGACAATTGAAAATTGAGGACAATAATCATGATTATATAGAAAATTCCTTGAATATTGAAGATTTCAAGGGTTGAAATGCTTTTAACATTAGCCTCATTTCTTTTAAGCTCATTAAATTTTCATCATTTTTTTGGATTAGTGTATTATTTCTCTTACACTCTCATTTTTTGGCTTCTTTGTCTTGCCTAGAGACCACATTGAAATCCTTCTTTTGAACCCTGAGACTGGATGGTGAAGAAGTTGAGCTGAGTTGGATTCTTTCCTTGTTTCAAAGATAGACATTTTACAAATCCTATCATAACAATCTGGTATGTCCTTCATATATTTTCCATGCCATTATTCTACAGGGGAAATTGATTGTGGGTCATCCATCTCCATATCTTCTGGAAGGGATTCTTCTTAAGCTTCTTCTATAAGGGAGCTAACAATTTCTTGTGGTGATGGATTTTGTTTGTGCTTTTTAAGAGACTTGTGCAATGAACCTCTGTAGGATTCGATAGAGGGTTATGGGATTTTCCTTATGTTGATTATATGCTTGATTGAATGGTTTCTTACTCTTAAGACTCCTTTAGAGTGGAGAGAGATTCGAAATCACCAAATATGGGGATTTAGTCAGGATTTGAGGTACTCTTAGGAGTCAAATTTCTTCTTCTTTGGGGGACTTTTCCCAAATCATCTTTCTCTTTGTGGTAAGGGTGTTCTTGAGAGGATTCCTTAGTACTCATTAGAAAGTCCCTAATAAGATTCTTGTATTCGTGATAGTATCTGCAGCGAAAAGGGGACATGTTCATAATCTAGAGACTCCTTCTAAGCACTATCTTGATAATAAATATCTATGGAGGATGGAAAATACTAAGAGATATTCATGTAAGAACATAGTTGAGTGTATGATGTGTACCTTCCTCTCTTAGTAGCCTCGTATACTTTGACAAAGTTGTTGATGCATTCAATGGTGCCCTCTTCCCAATATTCCTTGGGAAGAGAAAAACGATTAAGCCACACCTGAGGCAGTAAAGAAATATTCGTTCTTCACATTGAATTTTTCTTTCCAAAATAGCATGAAGAGCCCTACATTGTTGAAAAATGTGTCCCTCCTTCAAAAGCCATTGATTTATCTTTGAAATTGGAGAAAATGATGATGACGGATCCTTTTGCCTATTAGTTATTTAACTCATTTGATACTGATACAACAATTATTTTATTGATTACTTTATTAGTTAAGATTAAATTTTGAGATAAATATATAAACACATTTTAATTCACCTTTTTTTAAATGTTCTTTTCAAATAATTAGGTTAGTAATTTTATGTTTGAATTTTATGTATGGATGAATTAATTATGACTTTTAAAAAAAATGTAACTATGAAAATCTTGAAAGTGAAAAAGTATCACTAATTTTTTATGCAAGGTGGTCCAATTGTTGATACCTTGGAAAATATGGAAATCATGGAACCCGTTTGAAAAATAAACTTTGTAGGGATGTGGCAAGATCTATCTACATAAGTAATTCAAAGAATCTCTATATAGTTTAAGTGCTAAATACTAAGAAAAATATTGTCTAAAGAATAGAAACTAACAATTTCAATCCATTCAAATGGCCTTGAACATGGGCACAAGAGATTCCTTTAGTCATTTAGGTAGAAGTATTAGCCCCATGACTATTGATTTATTATGATTAAGGCTTTAGATCGAAAAGTTTTAGATTTAATACATACAACACTTAGAGGTCTCTACCTCTTTATCTAGATATGCAACATATTTATTTGAGTTGTCTTACTTTCCTCTTTTTTTATTATATGTTTATTTTTTAACTCTATGGATGAATTAAGTATGATTTTAAAAAAAATGTAACTTTGAAAATCTTGAAAGTGAAAAAAGTATCACTCAATTTTTATGCGAGGTGGTCCAATTGTTGATACCTTGAAAAATATTGAAATCACGAGAGTTGTTTGAAAAATCAATTTTATAGGAATGTGGCAAGATCTATCTACATAAGTAATTCAAACAATCTCTATATAGTTTAAGTGCTACAAACTAAGAGAAATATTGTCTAAATATTAGAAACTAATAATTTCAATCCATTCAAATGACCTTGAACATGGGCACAAGAGATTCCTTTAGTCATTTAGGTAGAATTGGTAGCCCCATGACTATTGGTTTATTCTGATTAAGGGTTTAGATAAGAAAGTTTTAAATTTAATACATACAACACTTAGAGATCTCTAACTATTTATCTAGATATGCAACATGTTTCTTTGAATTCTCTTACTTTCCTCTTTTTTATTTTATTTTTGTTTTTTACCTCTTTCTTATTATTTAAACCTGTTATGAGTATATAATATCATATAAAAATTATAATCTAAGAAGTTTTGTGGTTGCATCATAAATATCATTACTTTATTTTAAGTTAGTAAAAAGCTTCCCATATTTTTTTATAGGATAATAATGAGATTACTTCACATTGAGATAAAAATTAGATTAATTAACTTCAATGAAGATAAATTAATTAATTTTTTTTTTTTTATTTCGTTACTAAACTTAAAAGTATTTTGGAAATAAGAATACCATGCTTATTTTGTTTTTGATGAGTTAACTCATTGCAAATGACAATGCTATTAAAATTATTTTAAAAATGAGATCTATTCTCTAAGTAACTAGAGGACTCGAGAACAAACTATTTTTAATTTTATATCTTATTAGAATAAAAAAATTTACAAATTTGTTTGTATATCTTATTAGAATAAAAAAAATTGCGAATTCGTTTTTCCTAATGTGCTTTGAGTTTGGGTTTTATATCTTTAATTTTTCCTGAACCTTGGCATCTTTCCCTTCCTTTCTTGATATGGTTTTAACTACATCTTTTAGATCCATTACGAGGTAAATATGATTTTGCAAAGGTTTTCCATGTTAAATATTGGATTAAAAAAGAGTGATGAAAAAGGTCTTCCAAGAAAGTTGAGGTTTTTGCATAGCAAAAAAAAATTATTATAATTAAAATATTTAGATAACCTAAGGTTTTAGAAAAATATTTCTTTTCAATATTTGACATCCATAATGGACCGCTAATGTATACATATTTAAATTGAATCAATACACATTATATAATATAAAGCATTGGTGACTTACATTTCGTTAAACATTAGTTTGTATATATTTATACACTGAAATCTTAGTGACAACGAAGGTAATGGTAATGATAATAATATCTTTAAAGATAAAAGCATTGATGTTTTAATAAAGGGAATCAATGTGCTTAATATAGGCATGATAATTTATGATTCATAATTAAGCATACACTAGCATGTACAAACATGTAACATACATCAGTGAAGGATAAAATAACATGAAAAACTAATGTTGTTTGTACCTAAATAAATGCTCTAAAACCATTATGGGGCACGTTGTAATGGAGAGTTATATAAATGAAGCATTAGATATAAAATTAAATTTAAAAAATAATATTTTCTCAATTAATATTATATACGATATGAGGTAGATGTTATAATATTTATTAGATTATAAAGTATTAAATCTAAAATTTAACAAATTATAAAGAATAAATGTTTAATAAAAAATAACAAATTATAAAGAGTAAATGTTTAATAAAAATAAAAATACAAATAATAAGTAATATTTAATTCAATTTAATATATTACAATTTTTTTTATTAATAAAATTATAAATAATTTAAAAAAAATTGTTATATGCATATCAAGTTAAAATAAATTTAGATAATGTTGTTTCATTTTTGTAATCATGATATTTTAGAACTTCGTGTTTATATTCAGTTAATAGTCATAAAAATACTTAATACTTATAATAAACCTTTTTTCTATCATATGTGTGTGTGATGAAATAAAAATATTTCAATACATAGAGATGTGTTATATGTGTAAAATTTTCTTCAAGTTTTACATTCAAAAGAGTTTTTTACTTTGAGAAATTTGATCTTTCAGATAAATTGAACATATATCAATAATTAAAATGCATCATGATGTAACAAAAATAAATGCATTACTTTATACAAATCATGAAAATGCACCAACATGTTTGAGCACCATAATTTACATCTTTTTATTGGATCCTTTTTGCATGTATGGTAATGTATCTTTCTATTTCTTATTTTTTAATAGAATTTTGAATTAATTTTTATAATAATATTGATTTGATATTTTAATTAATGAGTTTGGACATCATTATGGAACATATATATTATATCATCTAAACAAAAATATCAATTGATTACCATTATGTTCATTGCAATAATGTAAATCACCCACATTTTCATTAGAAACATGGCATTTTACAACAAGATATAGTCTAATGGAATAGGTTTATATGATAAAAAAAACGTCATAAATAATGTCATAAATATCGATAACTCGTTATCAGTATACCACATGAAACAATTTATCCATATTATTAAAATGATTATCTTTACAAACAAAATTAAAAAAATATGAAACTTCTCACATTTAGTCATATTTATCATGATTCATTTCTTGAGACATTATCAATGATCGAGTTGCTTGAACATGTATTATTCATCACCAACCAAGGTATTGGACTTAGGTTACCTACAATTTTTAGTTGATTAGTTTGATTTTATTCAACCTACACATTGTCTATACACAAATATAGAGATAAATTGTGTCAATATTTATTGTACAAGGTTATAGAAATCATCAAACTTACCATATGAATGATTCGTGAAAAAGATACATTATTTTACAGTCATAAGGTATCTTATGTGGTCTTTGAACATATCTTCTCCTAACATCAGTGCATACTTCACTTCCTTGATCATTCATAAAATGCCACAGTGTGACGAAAAATGGGCTAGATGGAGAAAGAGTGTGAGCTACAATATTGCAGATAGAGTGAAAATCAAAGATCAAATTTGGAGCAATATTATAGACACATGAAGAGTGCCTATGGAGGTTAGATGATCAAATCTTGTGCACGTATTCTACTGTTATGTTGCTATTTTCATGGAGATTAGACACATTGTTATAATTGTTAATGAGAAAACATTGGATTAGAGTTTAAATTTTTGATACGTTTTTGTTGTAGGAGTTTCATTGGAGAATTTATGGCTATAACATTGCATTTATGTTTTGTGACATCGATATTTGTTTGTTATCAAATTTATGTATGTTGTTGTTTGTGTTGGTTTGATGTATTGGTTGAGATTGTACTATTGAGATTGTAGGTGTTTGATTCAGTTATTGATGTTTTATTGTATGCATGGGCCATAATTTGAAAATAGATGAAATGAGGTCCATGAGATGAGCTTGAAGGTTGGGGCCTTCAGTGGATGAGTGGTGGCTTGCATATTCAGGGCATAGTGACATCCTTTAGGTAGTGATATGATAACTTGGAAGTGGTGGGTTCCATTGAGTGGTGGTTGGATAGTCCAATGGTTGTTGGGCAAGAATTATTGGGACAGGTGGATTCTAGGCGGCCAACAAATTCGAAGAAGTGGTGTCTTCCTACAAGTGGTAGCCTGCAAAGTTCATACAGGTTGTGGCTAGAGCGAGCAGTGGTTCGCATGATTGTGAAGTTTTGGCTTACACACTCATGGTAACCAATGATAAGATGCAAACAAAATTATTGCATATTAATAATAAGAAGAAAACAAAGACTATTTGTCGACGATGGTTCTTACAATTTTAGTTTCCACCTTACATCTGGTTTCTCTATGTGTTGATGATGGATTACTTTTTGATATGATTATCATAAGTGGATGAATTAGGATTTGTAATAAAATGAAAAAATTGGTAAGACTTGATCATAAGGAAAAATATCGATTCACGCCCCCGCCCTCTTAGTATTGTTCAAATTTTCTAACAAGTATGCTACGACCAAATAGGTTAGCTTCATTTAATTCAAAATGTCCAAAATCAAAGGGAAAAAATGACAACTTTATGATTTGTACATACCTCTATTCACATAGTATTTTCTCATTCCTTCATAGGCTCCTTTCATTTTTGTATGAATTTGAAACAATTAGAGAATCTAATTATTTAAGAAATTATTTTTTATCTTACTTTAATAGCTTTTGTTATCATTGAGGAAAGGAGAGTTCTAATGGAAACTATTTAAACTTAATCATTATTTTTTAAAGTTCGGTAGGTGCCACTCCCCCACCCCCTCTCGTATACTAATCACCTTCTTGTGACTCCCAACATCTCACGTGTTCACAATAATATAAAAATAAGTTGATAAAAATATGTTTTGAAAAGTATCCTCCTTGTTCCTTCAATCATATGTGCCACCAATAGAAAGTATACACATGATATTAAAACATCCATATTATATAGTCTAAAAAAACACCACTATACAACACTATACCACAAGAAAAACGCTTGTGCCTCCCATCAAAACATGCATGTAACTTCCCATAAAACACAACACATAAATAAAACTCAACCTTAATATGTCAATATATATTCCCATTAAATAGTGTGTAATTCATCATAGAAGGTATGAAAATGTAGTACTGTAATCCAAAAAATATTGTGTTGAGAGATATTGTGAAAAAGTGTGCCAAAATCCCAAAATTAAAGTGTTGAAACTAAACTCAAAGTTGCAAAAAAAAAAAAAACATGTAAAAACCAACCATTATCAAACATCCTGAAAATAATCAAAATCCATATTTGTCATGAGATGCAACCTTTATTTTCCCACTACTTTCTATTGTACTTTCTTTCTATTGTGTGAGTCTACTTTAGCATATTTTTGTTCATGATGATGAGCATGTGAGATGATAGAATGCAAATATCCCGAAAATGAGCTAGACTTAGTGGACATTAATTCTTTTGTTCCTTTTCTTATCTTGGGTGTAGGGGTTTTTGCTTTTCCATGTAGTGCAGAATGGGCATGTGAAGCCATAAAAAGAGAATGATGAGTTGGATGTATAAGCGGAGGTAGTGATGGAAGTGGTAAAGTGATGGATGACCATGCTTGGGCCTAGTGCTAAGGAGGATGAATAATATATTTCCAACTATTATTGTTAGGGATGACAATGTGACTTAATGCACATGGTGAAACTAGGATGCAATACAAGGTGGTAGATTAGAAGGTAGAGAACGCAAGTAGTACGCTTGCTAGCCATGAAATTTGAGGAAACATGTGTGTAACAATTGATTAAACTCTTCAGAATCTACCTCAAAGTGTGTTGAAGACCTAAGCCTTTTATTTCTTCTTTTCCATGGGTTTTACTCTCTTCCTCTATTATTTTTGTTTCAATTGTGACTAACTTTGTCAAAAAATATCATGCTTTCTCCACACATATAAATGTTGGATATGGTGTGGTTTCAGGAGGTTGTATGGTTGAGCGAACCTTCTTGGCAAGCCTTCTCCGACATTTGTATAGGTATCTCAGATTTCTCACAACTACACTCTTTTGCCACCAAATTGAATCAACTTTCCCGAGTTTGTTCCTCGATGCAGTACTTAGTAAGTCAACTTATCTTTTTGTGTCACATTGTTGATGTACTACATGAAATGACTAGGTAATAAAATGGCATACCATTTATCCTAGTAGGTGCCAAGTCAATGTATGTGATACTCATCTACAGTGTGTTAACAATACACCAAAGTTTAAAACTTTGGCCATGTAGTAGCTTATGTGTCATATTGACTCATCAAGGAAAGCACAACATTATGCCATATTGATGCACACTTTCCTATGCATGGAATGTGTTATCAATTTCTAGGAATTTGTGCTTAAATGAATTTGTTTCCCATCATCATTGAATATTTTTCATATCCTCCAAATCTGCGAGATGACATAAACAGCTGCTTCCATTAATGTGGCTTAAAATCTTGGGTAACATACTATATTTATATTGAGGCCAAACTTTATACCACATGGACAATATAAGTTTGGTGTCATTTATATGTCTACAACAAACCATTGAAATATATATGGATAGCCATGGACCAGTGCACCAATGTTACTATGTTATTTCCTTTGTGATGTGCTTATTTATTACAACTACTTTGAGGCATGCAAATAAATATGCCATGACATAACCTTCAATTAATATTTAAAAGGTAAGATCTCGAGTCCAATGGATAGATTCTGAGCCTTGGATATGTTATTACCCCCCAAAATTTTTTGCATATATTATGTGTCCTTAAAGGTTCTTAAGTAAGAAAATAACTGAACCATGAGTATAACACTCAAACATAAACTTTATAAAAGAGGCTTATGTATCCTTTGTATCCATGAATCTGATTTGGGAACTATAAAAAGCCACAAACCATCATCATAATAGTACTTTAATAAATCATTGACCAATGATATTTTAGAGATTTAATGTTTTTTCATGTCACACAAAACCCTAAAACACAAAATGCATCTTACATCACCTATAAAGAAAAAGGCCACCTATCATTTAATTTCGTGTTTACTATTTTATATCTATTTAATTTTTTTTCTTTTAAAAAAGAGTTAACAAGACATACAATAGTTTGTGTCAACCATTCTTAACAAAAAAAAATTCAACTATAAAATAATTTTCATTTAAAAATTTATAGACCATTAAAATTTTTCCATGATCGCCCTTTTGTTTATTGTTTTTTCCCCTAACTATAAAAACCTAATATTCATTAGCCCTTTTTCCCTTATTCATCCGAGATTTCCCTATTATTATGAAAACCCAATATCAACCAACCTTTCTTTTTCTTATACATCCACTATTTCCCTATCATTATTATTTCACAAGAATTCACTGTTGAAAATATTTGAACATATAATATTATATTAAAAAGACATTATTTAAAATTTAATATTTAAAAATATCATAAGAATAACTTCTCAGGCATCGTATTATCTTTATAAATTTGTCATGGGCAAATGTCCACATTATATTATCTTTTATAAATTTTTCGTCGGATAATGTCGAATATATTATTTTATTACAAATCCTATAGAGTCATAATGAAGTACTACTTCAACATCTCTGGAATGCTTCTAATTATTTTATTTAACAATTTCTTTTTATTCACTTATATTATATAGAAAAATGAAAAATATTTGTATTTAACATTTCAACCTACATACAAAACTTTTTACATTCTGCAGGTTGATCAAGCTACCTGTACACAACAATTGAACCTACATCCTTGCGTAGAACAAAGATTGATTCTGCGGAATTATAAAAAAAAAACACCCTTCTCTAAGCAAACTCTCGTACGAGGCACACACTCCTACAAAAGATAGGGTGGATTCCATAAGGTCAAACCTTAGAAAGCACTCACCCCAACAAAATATATAGTTAATTCCATAATGTTACTGTTCAATAGATTCAAACAACTTGGAACATACAAATATTAGCCTCTATTTGCAATTTATAATTCCATGGTCAACAATGCAATTTTAAAAGCAGATCGGATTGCGAAGAACTCGGTGAAACTTGAGAAGGATTTGTAATGTTTCTTTGCCAGAGAAAAATGCAAAAAAATGCCAACAGTAGAGTTTTATGGAGGGAATAATAATAAATTATTTAGGTGTACCATTTATCAACATGCACGAAGTGGATTTCCAAATAATTTTTTTGAAAATAAAATAATTTTTTTAAACTATTCAGAAAATTAATTGAGCTGAGAGGTTTATAGAGCTTAGAGATTTATTCTACAGTTTAGTATGATGTGTAACTCTATTGTTCAGTTATCAAAATTAAAAGTTTGTTTATATAGGAAAAAAAATTTATCCTGGCCTCATATTATATTCTTGCCAATTTTTTTATTAAAATTATGACCCATTACTTTTATTTATAAGTTTTCATATAAGAATGGTAGATTTAGTTATTTGTATCATAATATTGTATTTTGGAATATTTGGAAAATTTAATAAATTTAAATAAAATCAAATAGTTAATTTTATTTATGTTTATCTAGAATGTTTCTGGAATATTCGGAAATCTGTAATATTTATATAGAATGATCACTGTACAATGTCATATTACAAAAGACTTTAATGTTAAATGGCAATTTTGTAAAAGTTAGCAAGATTTTTCACGTTAAAATTCACAGAACTTGCATCTATTTCAAGGTTAAAGTTTCTAGAGCTCCCGTCACTTTCAGACAGTGTGGTCGCACATATCCATTATATCATCAGGCAAGAACTAATTAAAGGCTATTTGTATCGTGACAAGAGACAATTTCCTACTTTCTTTGTTTTGTGCAGAGTCCTATTTTTGGCCTGTGCAGGTGACTTTTAAAGCTTTTGTCGATCTCACATCTCGTGATTACATAAAATATCAATGATGGTAGGTACCATCGATATCTCGCAACTTGTGAAATCTTATCTTCTGTGCATAAAATGGGATAAAACATTATCTGCAGGATCAACTTTAATATATATATATATATTCAGAAGGCATAACTAGGGAAGCTTGTGAAATGCTTTTATAAACATCAAAATAAGATACGCATATTCCTTTATAGATTAAGTATCTTTATAAGTTATTGAATTCATTTGATGATGATAGGATGAATATCTTATCCATGCGCAAAGTCATTGAATTCATTTGATAATTCATTTGATAATGAGACGATGATTATATTATCAAATATTTTTTTCCCAATTTATTTAATGAATATGTGATAGTTATTTTATCTATTTTTTAATTAGTTATTAATAAATAATGAGTAACCGAATTAATACAATATGATTAGTATATAATTAGTATAGTTATATAAATTATATAAATTAAATGGTTAGTAATTGTTGATAGATATTAATTCATAATAGATATCAAAACATTTAGTTCATGATACATCTCATATTGTTAAAATTAAAAAAATCATAAAAGTTAAAAATTGTAATTTTATTTCAAATTATCATTATTATTATTATTAAAAGAATAAATATATGTGCTAAACATATATGCATTTAAAAAACATATGATACTATTTTTACATGGAGATTCATGTTCACTTTATCACGGAGATTTTTAACTTGTAAATAGGATTTATTACATACTATGTGCCAATATTATGGCTTATCAATACCACATTTCTAGGAAATCATAATTCATTTCTAAAATAGTGGTAAAATCTATGGTAACCTAGTTGTTAGACCAAAAGTGAGGACAACCATCATTGGTTGCTATCACTAATGTAGGATAACCCATCATTCTTGTTCAAGGAAAACCATTAATTGTACGTTAAGGAAAACGAGCTCTTTGATAAACAAAAACAATTTTAAGACGTACTCTAGACCCAAACCATAACTCATGTTACACTCCAAGTATTTTATATAGATTTTATTTTATTTTTATTTTATAACATTTTTTTAGTTAAATTGAAAATAACATAACTTAATTTTAAGATAAATTTTAGTTCTTTATATTAAGTATTACTAATAATATGATATATATATTTATAAAAATTAAATATTTACAACGATGATAATGATGATGATGATGACGAACGTCCACTGGGACTAGACTTTGATCTATCAGACCTAAAGAAACAAATTATTTAGTTTGATTTAAGTTTTATTCCTATTCTCAAAAGGCTTGGAGAGAAGCCTCTCGAGCTCACTGTAATTTTGACAACGTAGAAGGCTAGGAAGGTTAGTATTGCAACAAAGATTTTGAAACTAAGATCTAATGTGGTTGTATGTGGGGCACTTTAAGAGGGAGTGATTTTCATCCTCTATGTTTGTATTCTCACAGAGATGGCAAAACCTTTACATCCATGGTGTTTTAGGAACCACCCAACGACCCGTTTCACTATGGAGCTCATGAGAGTTTGTTCTAACTTTGGCTATATTAATTTTCTTCCTTCAGCTAGTTAAAACAGAGAGATACTTTTGATCTTCTAGGGTGGGGTTGATGACCTCCTTATAATATCTTAATTTTCTTTTAGCTGCTAAATCTTTCTCACACCACGTTTTTTCTTTGAACTTAGAAGTAACAATATTTTTAATGTTATTAATGTTTTGCAATGAAACATTCTCATCAATCTCCCAATGGTCTAACCAGGCCCTGGTGTCTTTATACCAACCTTGTTTGAGCCTTAGGTGGTTTTGGCTGGAATTTAAAGCTAGCTTAGGAAGTCTATGGTCTCCTATGTTATTGAGTTGTGTTTGTACAACAGAAGCCTGGTCATAGCTAGGCTCTCAATAAGGGAAAGACCCACTTCTATAAGGAGAATATGATAGGGTGTGTTGCTTTTAATTTTGAGGTTATACATTATAAAATGCTTCTGGATTTGCTCAATCTTTCTCCAGGATTCTCTAGAGATGCTACAACCCCAAACCTCACATCGATATAAGATAACCATAGTGATTAAAGTTTCAAAGAGGAACTTCACTCTATCCCACATTACAAGGTTTGCCATTTTACAATTATTTTCAAGACCAAAATAAGCTTTCCATCCGCCATTAATCCTTTTCTCAATGCTATAGTTCCAGTTGAGCTTGTGATGAATATCAATTCCTAGGCACTTGTAGGAAGACACTTCCTCAAAGTTACTATTGTCATACATAAAATTAGGGTAAGTGTCCTTCTTGGATTTGATAATCATAACTTTTGTTTTGTCAGTGTTGACAATCATACCCATGGTAGAACAGAAATCCTATAAAAATTAAAAATTTAGGATTATATATATGAAAAATTAAATATTTACTATAATATAATATATATATTTTATAATTAAATATTTACCCCATACATATATATATATTAATTATTGATAAAAAAATTTGAAAATTTGAAAATTTAAAAACATCCTTTTAAAATAAACATATTGATATAATTTTTTTTAAATAATTTATTAAATTGATAAATTTAAATTAATATAAATATATTGATTTTTTATAAATATGATATTAAAAAAAAACTTATAATGGGAGGAATTCAAAAAATAATTGTCATTAATTTGTTTCTATACTTTGAGGAAGACTAACTTTTTGACAAACAAAAACAACTTTAAAACATACTCTAGACCCAACTATAACTCATTAACTTATTTCCATATGTTAAAGAAGACGAACTCTTTGTCAAACAAAAACAATTTTACTACATACTCTAAACCCAATCCATAACTCATTTTATACTCAAAATATTCTATATATATATATATATATATATATATATATATATATATATATTATATAAATTTTTTTAATTAAATTGAAAATAACATAACTTAATTTTAATTTTGAGATAAATTTTAATTTTTTATATTAACTAATATATATATATATATATATATATATATATATATATATATGGGATAATATATAAAAATTAAATATTTACTATACTATAATATATATATTTTTATAGAAAATAATTATTTACCATATATATTAATTATTAATAAAAAAATTTGAAAATTTAAAAACATCATTTTAAAATAAATATATTGATATAATTTTTTTAATTAAACAAATTTATTAATATAATTTGTTTTAGATAATTTATTAAATTGATAAATTTATATTTACATGAATATATTGATTTTTTTATAAATATAATATATATAAAACAATCTTATGATAAGAGGAATTCAAGAATTAACAGTGAATAATTTGTTTTTATACTTTGAGGAAGACAATATTTTTGACAAACAAAAACAATTTTACCCAGACTGTAACTCATTAACTTGTTTCCATAAGTTGAGGAAGACAAACTCTTTGGCAAACAAAAACAATTTTACTACATACTCCAAACCCAAACCATAACTTATTTTACACTCAAAATATCTTATATAATTTTTTTTTTGTAAGCTACGGTAGTACCTTTCTTTTTCTATTTATATCAAAACAGGTTAAACCATATACATCAGTTTGGTGGCCTCAACCTACCCAAATGGGAAACCAGGTTTGCTGGCCACCTCAAGTTATTATAGGCCATCCAGTAGCAAAAATTTCTAAGTCTACCAATCCATGTGATATAAATCGCACACCAACAAATACTTAATATGTTCCAGACAGTGATGAAGCCATTACAAGGAAAAGATAAAAATGATCCTCAGAAACTAGCATAATAAAAAACTACAAGAGCTAAACTTCTTTGTCTTCCACATTCTCTAGTGTTGTTGCCACCTCCTTCACTATTGGAGTTAAGATTTTTAACTGTTGTTGGATCTCTTCCAACTTATTGTCCTGCATGATCATTATGATCTGCATATTTTCATTTCTTTCTTCATGTTTGGCATGCACTAGGCAAGCTCTACCATTTCACCTACCACTTGTTCCAGTGCCTTTGCAAGTAAACGCTTCAGCACCTAGTAAACGTGCAAGGCTTGCTTGTATAAGTCATTCTTCCCCTGGTGTTTCCCGGGTTAGGAATGAGATCTCCCAACTCCTTCATTTCAGGCTCCAAATCCTCTGCCATGACATTTTCCTCCAGTTCCTGAATGAGCTTGCATATATCCTCATCGGTTCCTTCTTGATATGCCTTTGCAGTTTCCTGTACTATTTTCCTCATATTTTTTTGGATACGCTTCTAAAGAGCAGGCGCAGAGGTCGTGGGGTCATTACATCCTGACTGGCTTTGTCGGCCTTATCCACCTCGCCCTCTTCCTCGACCTGAGCGCATCATCCTACGTTTTGCAACCGCCTGTTTGCCATGACCAACAACAAAGGTTAGATTATCCACATTCACTCCTGTTCCCATCTTCTGAGTGTCCCTATCCCAACTGTTTCCCTCCCCGCTCCAGGTTCTCCCTATGGTCTGGCTACACCCCGGATTCCCTCCCCGTTGGCTAGACATGTGAATACTTTATAATCTTCTCTGCCTCCCAGATTGCTAGTTTAATCTTCTCTGCCTTCCCCTGTATCCAACACCTACCGAACCCCATTAGGTTTCGTTCTAGTCTTCGCAGCTCTCAACCTTGCAAAAATTTCCTTCTTCATTCCTCGCCTTTTCCCCCTCCGCCTTCTTACTATGCGCTGCAGGGAGAATTTCAGACTCACTCGGGCTTCTTCCTCTCACAACAACTCCTAATTCCCCTCCCTCCTCCATCATTCAACAAAAGGATGAAAGGGAAACAAGAATTAGCACTGAGATAACATACCCAGATTGTCGCTCAGTTGCAAAAGAATCCAACTTTTGCTTTGCTCTGGTATTCTCCATCCTTCGCTGTGTACCAGTCTTTCTTGCTCCCTTAGGCTTTGTCATTAACCCTCTCCATTTTATTTTACATCCCCTCATTCTTCCACCATCATTTCCTAGTCCCTCATCCTCCACTCGCCTGTCACCTCGGCGCCTCGGGATTCCAGCAGGCCTGCATGATGCCGCCGTGTCCCACTGAGTAATTATTAGAGCATTTGGTGGCCGTCCTTCCCAGCCTCTCCCATGTGTTGTCCTGTTAACCATCTTGTCCTTCTCTCTCACCCCGATCGGGGGCCACCTGTATCCACTACCTTGAGTTCGTATCCTCATTATTATCTTGAGTAATGATTGATTTGAGAGGCTCCCATCTTTGTTCTTCCCAATGTGTTGGCCATATACTATCTAGCTTGCCCCCTTGTTCATTGCAGCCCCAATTAGCTAGGAAATCTGCTGCCTTATTACCATCTCTTCTAACATGATTTATGATCTTGTACTCGATGCACTTTATGAGCTCTGTTAGGTCCTGAATTAGGCCTACCGTCCTCCAGCTCTGTGCTACTTTCTCCCAATCCTTGCCATTATTAATTTTCCTGAGCATCTCTATCACTAGGTTCGAGTCGCCTTCTATTTCGAGATTATTGTATCCATTTCAGATCGCTATTATGATTCCTTGATTGATTGCCATTAATTCTGCTTCATTATTGCTCATTATACCACCATGATCTGCATATACCCATCTTATCCGCCTTTGATGGTCCCTGAATATACCTCCAAACCTTGCTGACCCCAAGTTTCCTTTGTAGGCTCCATCAAAGTTCAGTTTGATGAAGCCATCACGTGGGCATTTCAACTTGGCAGGGCTATGGTTATGAGTTCTTGGTTCTTTTTTGCTTCTAGGTATGCACCATGCCTTGTTCTAAATATAGGTTTGCCAGGATCCTTTCTTCTTCTAGAGTTTCTTTCCAGTCTTCTTGATCCCAGGATTCCGCTAGGATAGTCTCTCTTATATGTTGTCTTTGGGTTCCTTTCCAAATCATTTCTGGAGGCATTTCTTTGTTTTGAAATATTCTCCTATTTCTTTCTTTCCATATCATCCACATATTCAAACCCACTATTAGACTCCAGGATCTTTTTACCACCGGGCTCCTAAATTGACCTCTCCCCCATTATTTAATGGTTTGTTTAATATTATGAGGGTCTCTATTTGTATTCCAAAATAATTTATTGATTCCTTCCCATTGTTGCTGAGCGACAGGGCATGTGTTCAGAAGATGTTCTTGTGTTTCTTAGTCCTTCTTACATAAGCTGCATCTGGGAGGTTCGTGGAATCCACACTTCTAAAGCTGATCCCATGTCAAAATGCAACCTTTACCTACTAACCATAAAAACAAGGTTACTTTCAGCCACAATTTACTCTGCCATATTTGTTTCCACATTGGTGCATTTTCGTCTTGTTCCTACTGTATGGTAAGATAAGATTCTTTAATCGTGAAGGTTCCCTTTGTGGATCTACCCCATCTCTGTATATTTGGGCCCGTTCTGATAATTATTCGCCTTGTCTTCATTTCTCTTATATATAGCTCTCTTTGTTCAGTATCAATATGTCTATCCCACACTTCCAGCTTCTGCCAAGTTCTCCAGGTCTCCTCTTGGCTTTCTTCATTCCAGAACTCACTTACATAATTCAGCCCTTCCTCTTTTTCCTTCTGAAATGTGTTTCGCAGGCTCTGTAGCTCCCTCATTCTCTCTCCTTGCTACCAAGCTTCATCCCAGAATTTAGCTGAATTTCCATTCCATATTTCCCAGAATGCATGTTTGAATATAATGTCTCTGTTTTGACTAGCCAGGTCCCATATTGTGGAATCCCTTGGAATTTCCTGAAGTCTTAGAATTCCTTCAGTAGTTGTGGGCATGTTGTATTTTTGAGTCCAGATTTTTTTCCATAGGTCTCTTCCACCCCTCATCCATCTCCACCACATCTTCGCCCCCATTACTTGGTTCAGGGTATAAGGGTCTCTCAGACCCAATCCTCCTTCTTCTTTACTTTTTTTCAGGCCCTTACAAGACATCAGAGCCCATTTCTTTTGTTTCTTTGGTGCTCCCCAGATGAATTTCTTGAATATTTCCACCATTTTTGTACATGACCCTTTGGGAGCAGCCATTGCCGAAAGAGGGTATATGGGAATCGCTTGTAGGACCGATCTGAGAAGCACTACTCTTCCTGCTATATTCAGAGTTTGGAATGACCAGTTAGCTAATTTATTCTTAAGTTTCTCGATGGTTTGTTTCCAATTCGCCATCTTTAAAGGGTTTAGGGCTAATTGGTTACCTAAGTATTTTGTGGGTAATCCTAGAGAGCGGAAGCCTAGTATTCTCATCAGGTGGGTTTTGACAGTGCCCTGAGTGTTGAAAAGGAATGTACATGATTTTTCCTTGTTAATTTGAGTACTTGAAGCTTCCATTAAGAGGTTGAGGATTCTTTTGACTCTTTTTACTTCTCTTAGGGAGACAGCATAGAAAAGCATGACATCATCTACAAATTGCTGGTGAGTAATCGGTAGGTTGTTTCCCCATAACTTTAGTCCTTTGATTTTCCTTTCTCTCAATTCTTTTTTGATGTATCTTCCCAGACCTTCTGCTGCAATGATGAACAGAAATGGGGATAGAGGATCACCCTGTCTCATCCCTCTTGTGGCATTGAAGGTTGAAGTTGGCATTCCATTCAAGAGAATGGAGAAATTTGTTGTGGAAATCATATCGTAAAACCATTTTACCCATCTATTACAAAACCCAAATGCCGCTAATACTGATTTAAGGTATTCCTAGTTTAGATGGTCGTATGCCTTTGAGAGGTCTAGTTTGATCATCATACCCGCTTCCTTTTTATGTTTCAAAGAATGCACCACTTCCTAAGATACTACCAACCCGTCTAGGATTTGTCTCCCTTCCACAAACCCAATCTGTTTAGGAGAGATAATGTTTGACAGAATTGGTTTCAATCGTTTGGCCATCATAGCGGCTATAATCTTATAAATTACATTACAAAGAGCAATGGGTCGAAAACCCTGGGCAGTTTCAGATTTAGCAATTTTAGGAATAAGAGACAAGAGAGTTGAGTTTAGACTAGGACATACCTTCTTATTTCTTCGTGACTCTTCTACCACCTCCAAGATATCTTGCCCCAAGAAATGCCATCCCGCTTGGTAGAATTCCACTGTAAATCCATCTGGTCCTAGAGCTTTATTCTTCTTCATCCCTTTCATGATCTCTTCCACTTCCTTCAGGGTTGCAGCTCTCATGAGTGCTAAGTTCTTGTCTCTGGTAATCATACTCGGGATTTCATTGCATATCCTTCCAATTGCTTCTTCTCTATTCGTCTGGGGTTTTGTAAGGAGGACTTTGAAATGACTGACTAAAGTCAGTTCCATTTCCTCATGCTGGGTTAGACGAAGTCCCTCTTCATTTTTAATGGAAAAAATTCTATTTTTTTGCCGCTGTTGAATAATGGCTTGGTGGAAAAATTTCATATTCCTTTCTCCTTCTCTAAGCTATTTTACTCTTTACTTTTGCTTCCATAGAATCTCCTCTTGTTTTCTTCGTTCTTCAATTTGACTTATCAATATCCCTTCTTCTCTGATTCTTTCCTCACTTCTGACTTCTGATATTATTTCTTGCTGCAATGTTCTCATTTTTTGATCTAAACACTGCTGGTCTTTAAATATGTTCCCAAATTCTTCTCTATTCCATTTTTTAATCCTTTCCTTGAGTTCTTTTAATTTTAGTTGAAATGTCTGCATTCTGCTTCTCCCTCTTTGTTGGCTCTGATTCCACCACTCTTCTACTTTTGTCATGAACTTTTGATCTCTGAGACAGAAGGCCTCGAACCTAAAAGGTCATTTTTTGGGATAGCTTTAATGTCAATTTCTAGTTGGATCGGCCAATGGTTTGAACCTAGTCCTGGGAGGATCATTGTTTCAATAAATATATCCCTGTTTATTATTTTTTCAGATATTAAGAATCTGTTCAATCTTGATGCAATTTGGTTTTTGCCTCCTCTTCTGTTATTCCATGTGTGGATCCCATTTATTGTGGGAATATCCACCAGTCTTTGTTCTATTATCATATCGCCAAAGGCTTCCATGTCCATATCTGTTCATCTTAGGGATCCTCTTATTTCCTCTAGGGATGTGATCATGTTAAAGTCACCTCCTACAATCCATGGTGAGTTGGCTATAACCTTCAGAATGTTCCTACATTTTGAAGAAAGCTTCTGCATTCGCCCGCTAGATGAGGACCATTTACCCTAGTGAGAAGGATCCATTTCGGAGAACCTATATTCCTGAATTTGACTAAAATAATTCGAGGCATGCTTACCCAATTTTCAAATTGAAATTCCTCTGGGTTCCAAAGAATTACCAGTCCCCCTGCGCTACCTAAGGCATTCTGACCCATTATTTCATAATGAGGATTGAATTTACTCATTATCTCTTTCAATTTCTATGTACTAATATTTGTTTCCTGAATTATCATTATGTTGGGTTTATCTTTTTTCAACCTGTCTCTTGGATATATCTATTTCCCCTTACTGTTCAGCCCTCTAATATTCCATGTTGTAATTATCATTTTAACCATTTGGGGGGTTGTTGAAATACCTCTGAAAGAGGTATGACTCTTCCTGAATTAACGAGCATCTCTCTGACCATTTGGATGGTCTCGCTCATAGGTCTTCTTCCTCATTTTCTTCCACCATTTCCAGCATTACTCATTTCCGTGCTTTGGCTTCCCTATGCTCCTAGTTGCTCTGGTTGGTCTGCCGTGACTACCCCTACTTTCTCCTTATATTTTTGAAACATGTCCTTGTATAATTGCTTTTGTTCTTCCAGTATGAATCTCTCATCTAGGTGTCTCCACTCATGTAGCAATCTCCTCATTACTTGTTCCTCTTCGCTCCCTTTGTCTTTTTGTGGATCTATCTCCATTCGAGATTGGTCTTTGGGCACTCCCATGCTTTCTCCTCCCTTCTCCTGTTCCACATTTGTTTGCATTGTCTCCTGTCCTTTTTCCCCTTTTGAAAGTTCCACTGGTTCTTCTTCATTATCTTCCCTTTCCATTCCCATTTCCTCTTCCTGAAGGATCTTGAGCTTGTTTTTATTTTCCATCATTACCATTTTTACCGGTGGTTGTAGAGGGATCAACCCTTTTGGAGATTTCCTTCTGGTAAGAACTTCTTTGAATCCTTCCTCTGTCTCCTTATTTGCCTCTGTTTCCTTCTTCTCTTCCCCTCTCATTCCTGTTGTTTCTCCAGATGTATTTGAAGGACATTGTTTGAGGAGATGACCAAATTCATGGCATCTTCTACATCGAAAAGGGATATGTTCATAATCCATTGGTTGTTTCTAGACCTCATCATGGTACTCTACTTCAATATACTCTAGAAGCGGTTCTGTGATATTCATGTATACACAGATCTTGGCATAGGACGTGTATCTTCCTCTTTTAGTGGTCTCAACTACTTTGACAAATGTTCCAATTGTGTTTCCTATTCCTTCCAGGATCTCTGGATCCCAGAACTCGATTGGGAGTTCGAACAGTCTGACCCAGATAGGTGCCGCTAGCATTTTTTCTTTGTCTGGGTTATAACATTCCTCCCAGTGCCTCATAAATAGCCCAACGTTATTCAGGAAGTAGGATCCTCCCTAAAAAATCCTCTCCTTGTCCTCCAGGTTAGTGAAAATAACTGTGAAAAATCCCTCTACCCCTAATTTTAGGTCTATGTGTCCCTTGGGCTTCCATCTCCGGACCAGAATGTCCTTGTAGCTTTTTCCATTACCTTCATGCGCTACATTTCTACTTGACTCCCCTGCTGCTACATTTTTTTAGGAGGGGATCTCTCCCCTCCTCTCTCTGTCTACCATTTCTCTGTCAGTCCTGCCTACCTTCTATCTCACATCCTCCGCACGTCTCTGCACTCATCGTTTCTCTTGATCAGATGCGGGTGGTTGCAGGCTTCCCCTGCACGCTGTTCCGAGTTCAGGTCTGCCAAAGGTGGCCTGTTCCGAAACCCTAACCCTACTCTCCTATCTTCATCGCATAAGCGAGAATCATACCACTAGACCCAAAGCTGAATTTTCCAACCCATATTTTATATAAATTTTATTTTATAACGTTTTTAATTTAAAATAACATAACTTAATTTTAAGATAAATTTTAGCTATATATATATATATATATATATATATATATATATATATATATATATATATATATATATATATATATATATATATATATAGATATATATATTACAAAAATTAATTATTTACTATAATATATTATGTATATTTATAAAAATTAAATATTTCATATATATATATATATATATAATTGAAAATTTAAAAACATCATTTTAAAATAAATATATTGATATAATTTTTTAAAATAAAAAAAATTATCAATATAATTTTTTTTAAATAATTTATTAAATTAATAAATTAATATTTACATAAATATAATATTTAAAAAAAAAAAGAAAAAAAAACCTTACAACGGGGGAAATTCAAGAAAGCCATGATTAATTTAAATGCGAAGGACTCAGAAAAATATTTCCAAAAGGTTAGAAATTAGTGAAAGAACTTTGAAAATGGATATAAGTGATGCCTTCACCTTATCTAAAATAAAAGTAATAGCTCTACCACTATTACGCTTAAAATTTTAGATTAAAGGATTCTGGGTTTATGATATAGAATATTCAGAGATCTACTTATTTATGTAGGAAGGTGTTGATGCCTCGAAAATCGCTGCAACAACATCGGGGAAAACCACCCGGTCCGGACCTTAAAGGCAGATCCTTTTCCGTTTGGTGTGGTGGCTCCGACTTGAAATAATGGGACCAGTTTCCCAATGATTGGTAAATAGGATGGATAAGTGGTTGATTCTTTGATATCTAATGATAATGGATGAATTATTTAATCTAAAAGTAAAATTATAAACAACTATCCTATCCCGGGGAATTTCTGCTTTAGTGTAACTTTTGATGGTCTTTATTCACAAACAGGCATATAGATGACTCTATTGGCAAACAAAGACATTTATTCATATGATAATTACTAAGTTCAAATAGTTGAACAAAGCAATCAAGCAAACATTATTACACTATTCTTCATATATATCATAGACATAAATATGATTGAAAGAATAACATTCCTTAAACATTCAATAGTGAAAAGTATAAGGATTGTTGTTAAAACACATACATATATCCTATGATAGCAAGATTAAACAAATGCCGATTCACATAAAAGAATGACACAAGAGCATAGATAATAGTACCATATGTTATTTGGATCACTCCCGATATCAATCGCATTCAAATTCCTTCTTCTAACTTAGAAACACTTCCACAAAAGGCAATAGTGCACATGTCATCAAAGCTTTCTTCGTTAAAATTCAGAATACTGGCCGAGTCTTCATAAATATAGATCAGAAGCACAATAGTGTGACTTACTGATATGAGTTTATACAAAAACTGAGGACCCTTTCTAAATGCATGAAAAGGCCTATAAATACTAATTAGACTAACTAAATACAAAATAATAATGTTATTAATTAGTACAACTACATCATGAGTATCTCCTCAAAATCGGCTTGTTTGCAGTTGGCAGCATGATTCATTGTTTCGGATGATATCCCTTTTGCTTGAGTTGGCAGATAGCAAGCATCAGTTGCAATTTTGGAGGGCGACTAAGATGAGAATGCAGTTGGGCTGAGTATGTGGCATCATGGATTTCGTGAATCATACAACCAATTGCATCGATTAAACATTTGAGTGCGTCCCTTTGACTGTATGGTTTAATTAAGAAAAACCAAAACGTATCCCAAGTTAAGCTTTGGATGCCGGCAATTAATCTTTCATTCTTTTCCAATTCTTGATTGCATGTTTGTTCCAAGGTTTTGGCTGACGTCAATTTACCTGGAGTGCACTTTGATATCATGTTAGACAGATATAGAGTGTCATTGATTAACTCAATTAAATTATTGGTAGATACCTGACATCTTCAGGTTTCTCTTTCTGCTTTCATCAGTTGTGTCTGCGATTATAGGAAAAGAATGTCTTTGTGTGATTCTAGAATTTTGGGCAGTTTCGTGGCTTGTCCTTCACTGGTGTCTTGCCAAGAAAGCAAGTTGGTTAAGGTCTCATCGCCCTATTCTAAATCCTGCTTGGCATCGACTGAGTTATCAACTATTGATGTAGTAATCTCACAAAGGGGCTCAACTCAAGAAATGTTATGACATAGCAGTTTTAGCTGTGTAATCATTGCTTTATTTATTTGGAGAGCGTAAGTTCTGAACTCTGCTGGTTGAGGAAGACTTTTGAAATTTTCTACTTCTTGTGACAGTTGAGCGATTTTCTCATCCTTGGTCTTGCTCATTTGTTCATTCATCGCTTTCAATCTCGCCAATGCTTCGGATAATTACTTTTGTTTTTGCACTGCGCTTAAGTCTATCCTTTGCTTTTGCTTAAGAAATTGTTCCTTTAATTGATTGTTTACTTGCTGCTGTGTTGATAACTGTTGTTCTAACTATTCTATTTTCTGCTGTGCTTCGGACACCTGTCACTGCAATGAAACAATTGTTTGATCTCTTTCCTTAAGTAGATTGCTTACTTCCGAGGCTTTATGCATGGTGGCTGCCGAATAGGCTCCGACATACTGAGAAAGTTTTGTAAGGTCATCAGAAGGGTTAACTTCCTCCTTCCACACCACATTAGCCATCTCTGTTTGTTCTGGTAAAAGGGAAGATTGATCAAGTCTCCTCCTTTTTCTTTGTCTTTTCACCATAGCCCTGTCTTTGGAACTGTAAAATACATCTAATGGTGGTATGTCTTCTATCTACAAAAAAATCTGATCGGATGGATCTTTAGGAATTATTTATGCATCTTTGCTGATGGATAGGCCGTTGGTTCCTTTAATTGTAACCGTAGTTGTTGTTGTCTCCTGACTGACTGTTACTTGAGGTGTGCCGAATCCTTGTGAAGTCTTGGGATTGCTTATAATAGAGTCAAATTGTTGCCACTCTTTGAGTATTTTGGGATCAATTTAAGTCTCTACTTCAATATATTCACTGTCTTGCTTCTTCTCTTTCTCCTACTCTGTTTCTTGTTCTAGCTCTTTTCCCTTTTCAAGAATTTTCTCTGTAGCGGGAGATTTGTCAATATTTTTCTATTCAAGCTCGCTTGACTTAGTTTTTGGTGTAGTAGCTAATAAGTCCAGAGGCAGAGTTTGCAACCTCTGTTCTCTGAGCCTATTAAATTATACTAGTCCTTCATCATTATATTTAATCTTGGCCAATGTTTTTACCTAAGACAATGATTTTGCTGAAGAAAACAGGTCATCAAATTCATCTTTTTCATGATCGAACTTTGTAAGTTTGGCTTGTTCAAGCACATTATAGGCAACCTTCCATGGATCGAATTGCCTTTTAGGGATGGTTGCAAGATTGAGCATATTTATTTTCCTTGTCTCCTTCTCCGCATGTTTGAAATCATGTAGAGTATAAACACCACATCTCAAAGGAAATATAGGCCATGACTGCTTTTTAGAAGTCCAAGAGTTTTGGATGTTCCTAATGTTGTTATTTGGTAAGCTAACTCTCGATCCAATAGCTTATCAGGTATATACAATGGAAGGACATTGGGTTTTGTGGCGCTACCATACACCCTTATATGTGAACTTCTCTTCCCCAAACCAATTCCCCACAGCAGCTAAATCAATCTCTGCCTCCTCATAAATTCTTAGGGAAGGTTTATCAAAAATGGCATAATAGATAGGAAACATGAAACCATTACAGATTTGATACAAGTGATCTTTATAATGCACCTTCCATAACATCTGATGATAAATGTGGATTTGGCTTAGGGTCTTGTGGTGTACATCTCCACCCAAGTATCGGGTATTCGGAATTAAAGCAAATCATACCCATAACATAAGCACTGTAATAAAAAGGGGGAATGGTCCTGGTGGTTTTACGTGAATTGAATCTAAAATCAAGAATTGCAGAGGCTAATGTATTGGATAATATATTCGCCTAATCCATGATATAACTATTAACAGTCGCTTCCATTAAAGGAACCATTTTGATAGTAAAATTTGTTGAATCATGCATTCCCCATATCCTTCACATCATTGCCCTAGCGTAGCAGTAAGGAGATGACAACGAATCCACAGAGTACTTACCTGATGATTCATGTTTGTGCTTTGCGGGACTCTGTCTCCATTGCTTAATCGGGGCCAATTTGGTCTCGTTCTCCGCTACGAATTTCTCCAGAAAGGCTTTATTGTATTTCTTTTCAGGCTCGGGTAGATGATACATCTTCCTTAAGTCATCAGGCTGAAATGAACCAAAAATTCTTCCATCAACTGTGCAAAACATTCTATTTGAAACTGGAATTTCTTCAATCACCCATTTGACTACATCAATGTATGGAAGAATTTTCTCCCGGGCTACTATCCTGTGCCAATATGACTCGACTAAATCTTTCAGGGAGGCTTCTCATTTATTAGTTGAGTCTGCAGTAGCTTCTTCCGACACTTCCTCAGGCTCCTCTGCTTCAATTAAATTATAGATGCTTTGCCAGCTTGTATTTCCAAGGCCGAGACATGTAGTATCTGAGGTTAGGCCTTTTTTACTTGGTCCTGGATCACTGGTCAGCTGCACTATTACAGTAGGGGGCGCTACTACCACGGAGCTCTTGGATTTCTTTCCCAATTGCTTAAAACTTGTTATTTCGGCAAAATACTGCACAAGGAATGAAACCAGTGTTATACATGGAAATAGGTAGAATGAGCCAATACGAAAGAGTTATATCTATTAGCAAATAATCAAAGATTATAGTAAAACTGCCGCAGATAGAATCCAAGTGAAAAATCTCCGCATAACTGCTTCATTAATTGGCCGCTTCACTTGTCAATCATGATAAGGGAGCCTTTTAAATACCCATCATAACGTTTATATGGTAAATGATCTATTCAAGCGTGGCTTAGATTTTCGGCAGATAATCGCATTTGATGATTGGTGACATGAACGAGAAGGTTTTAATGATAGTCCAAAATATCGTTCAATCACCAAAGGTGGTGTAATGCATGCCACTCTTTAATATGCTTTGAAACCTGCGTCTTGATTTAATATATCGCAATCAGGAATGCGATCGGGTCATATTACTTATGCCATTGCGAAATCGTCGATCGTCGATGGCGATACGCCTTATCGCATCGGAAGATTTGAAGGTGTGACAATTCATATGTAGGGTTGTTGAGGCCGATTGCCGATGGCGATGCCCTTTATCACATCGGAGGAATGGGAGAGGTGTTTTATATACGCAATGTGCTTTTCCTTTCCCCGATATCCGATAGCGATTTCCCTTTTCGGATCGGAGTGATTCAATGGGTCTTTTATATATGTTTTTCTTATTATTGCGATATGCGATCTTGCGATCGCTTTATCGTAATAATAAAAAGCTTTATGATTATTTAAAAGACCTATTGTATTATTGTTCAAAAGGTTTTTTATATCTTATTTCCCTTGGACCTTTTGATGAGGATTTTCAAATGATGAGTTAATACCAATTTATTCACACATCTAAGTTTAAAAGGGACCCATTTCATATTATGATTTTTCATGAAAATTTTTATGAAATGGGGGGGTTTTTGTACAGCACAACAATTGACGATTCACTGGGAAAAATAGTTATCTCTGAGAAATGTTAAAATATTTAAACTTTCTAAATCTAGAAATCTTGACTAGCGAAAATTTCTAATATAACCAGGCAATGATAAATTCTGAAAATAATGATTACTCTTTCTGCTATTTTCTTCTCATGTTAAAATTAAATACATTCTATGTTTTAAATTAGCCTTAATTGGTTGTTAAAGATAAAATAAAAAACTTTTCCAATTTAGCTTTATAGTGACTCCTCTGTCATAGGTAGAGCCTCTGCTGCCAGCAAACGTTTATAGTCTCGACAGGGATACCTTTTAACCATTTGATCGTTCATTATCCCATCCATTTCAGAGTATAATTAAAAAGAATGAATCCAAAGATATGTCTTCATATTTTTGTATCATTTTTTCTTTTTTCTTATTTTGTAAGATAAAAATTCATTGTCCTGGTTTGATGGCCAGCTGTTTGACAATGCCATTCACTGGTTGTAATTTAACTGAACAAGCTAGCTTGTGATGAGACCCCTTGTCTTATTATTATAAGCCATTACCCGGTTGTGATATGCAGTGTTGGTAATGTCAGCTAAACTATTCCCCTAATGATCATGGTAAGCATGCTTGTAATAAGACCTCTTATCTTTTTATATCATACATATTTTAGAATTACACTCTGAGTAATTATAAACTTTGATGCATGGGATGAACAATTTTCTCCTTAAGAGAAGATGGATGACAGGATAAGAGTTGAAGATGCTAAGATTGAATCAGTATCTATTTTGTATTGATAACTGTTTTTAGGCTGCTTAAAAACATTAAAATGATTTACAGTAGTTCTAAATCTTGAGAAGATTTCACAAAAATAAAATGGGGTTTCAGAATCTAAATCTACCTAATTTCCTAGAAAGTTTCCTTTCGTTTAAGGCTTCCATCTTTAAAAGAAAATATTAGAACTATTTCTTTTGAGAAACTTTTTCAATATAGCAAAGACCAATGGAAAGCTTCTTACAACTTTATTCTCTAAAATCCTAACAAGTATAAGCTATATACAGAAATTTTGTTGAAAATTGAATATTTACAAAGGGAGAAGGTGTTACCTCCTCAATTGAAGAATTTTTTCAAGATAAGGTCGTTAGCAGGAAGAGAATCTCTCTTCCCTGATAGATCTTGCAATATGAAAGTATAAGGGCATATCTTCTCATTGATTTGAAATGGTCCAAGCCACATTTTTTGGAACTTAGTGTGTTTTCCTTTATCCTCATGGGCTTTGTCCCATTTCAAAACTAGATCACCAACTTGTAATTGCTTTGAACTGGTTGAAGTTGTATCAAAAGATGATTTGCTAATTTGCTGATGTTTTGCATGTATAATCTTGGCTTTTTCCCTCTCTTCCTCTAATTTTAAAATTTGATCATGTCTTAGTTGAATAGAAGATGAGGGACTTTCTTCAATAAAACTGCACTAAAGCTAGATATGGAAGTACTAAATTTGCTAGCATGACAACTTCCTTTCCATACACTAGTTTAAATGGAGAGGTGCCTATGGAGGCCATTTGTGTTATTCTGTTAGCCCATAGTGCAAATATCAAAGATTTATGCCAGTTTTTATGATTTTGCTCAATAGTTCTCTTAATAATTCTAATAAGGTTTTTATTGGTGGATTCTACCAAACCATTACCCTGGGGGTAGTAATTTGCAGAATACTTCAATTTAAATCCCCTTTTGATTGCAAACTAAAATATAGAATCTCCAGAGAAGTAAGATGCATTATAAAAAACAAGAGCATTTGGGACACCAAACCTGGTAATAATGAGTTGATCTATGAATTCCATGATTGCTTCAAAGTTCGTTGTCTGCAAAGGAATTGCTTCAACCCACTTAGTAAAGTAATCAGTGGCAGTAAGGATATACTTATGTTGTTTGGAAGAAGGGGGAGTGATATCTCCAATGATGTCCAATCCCCATTGCTCAAAAGGTTGTTCAATATTGACTGGTTGCAAAGGGAAAGCTGGCTTTCTTTGTCTTCCACAAGATGTTTGACAATTTTGGCATTTCCTCACATATTCATGAGTATCTCTGAACGAGGTGGGCCAATAATACCCAGCATAAATGATTTTTTGAGCTGTTGTATCAGCTCCAAAATGTCCTTCTGTTGGTCCATCATGTAGTTCCTGCAAAACTTTTTGTGCTTCAGGTTTTTCTAAGCATCTTAATAAAATTGAATCATAACTTCGCCTAATCAACACATCATCTACAATTAAGAAGTTTTTTGATTTCAATCTAATGGCACATTTGTTTTCATAGGAAGGATTAGAAGGAGAGTATCCATCTTTTAAATAGAAAATCAGATCTGCATATTGTGATTTAGAATCTGTGATACTTATCTGATTTACTTCTTCAGTATCTTTTGTACCTTCAGGTTCTTGAATGTTGGATGCACCTGCTAACAACCTGCAAAAACCTTGGCCTTTGACAATATTTGCTGGTTTTATTTCTAAGTCATAATCTTGTAATGTTGTGACCCAATTTGCTCTCTTTTCTCCTAATTCCCTTTGAACTAGTAATTTTCTTACTGCTGAAAAAGGAACTATAACTTTTGTGTGAGCTTTTAAGAGAAAGGGCCTGTAGTGTTTAATGGCTTTGTACACAGCAAAGGCTTGTTTTTCAACTTCCAAATAGTTTAGTTCAGCACCTTGGAGATTTGAGCTGTAAAATGAGATTGGTGCTTCCAAGTTTTGATCATTAATTTGAGTCAATACTGCTGCATAAGATGAAGCAGATGCGAGGGTATATAGTATGAAATGATTAGAAAAATTGGGAGTGTTAAAGCAGGGGCATTTATGGTTGATTTTTTGATAGAATCAAATGCCTCTTTTTCTGCAGGTCCCCATTTAAACACCAAATTTTTCTTAATCATCATTTTCAATGGTAGAATAATCTGGGAAAAATCTGGAACAAATCTTTTGACAAAGTTAATTTGACCCAAAAATGATTGCATGGATTTTTTATTATGAGGGAATGGAATTTCGAAAATCTCTTTAATTCTATCTGGATCAATATAGATACCATTTTTTGAAACAATGAAGCCTAAAAGCTTTCCTTGATCAAGAGAAAAAAAGGACTTCTTTGGGTTAAGAGATATACCATACCTTCTGCAGAGTTCAAAGATTTTTTTTAAATCATGTAAATGATTAGACCTTTTCTTGGAAAATACAGTAACATCATCTAAATAGACAACTACTGATTTATTGAGCAATCCTTTGAATGTTGTATCCATTGATCTCTGGAATGTAGCTCCTGCATTGATAAGTCCAAAAACAATTTTTTGATAAGCATAAGTTCCCCATTTAGTTCTGAACGTAGTTTTAAACCTGTCATTAGGATGGACCAAAATTTGATTATATCCTGAAAAACCATCCAAAAAGGACATTAACTTAGAACCAGCTACTGAATGGAGTGTCTACTCCATGGTAGGTAAAGGGAAGTTATCTTTTTGGCTTGCATGATTAAGATTTCTGAAATCGATGCAAATCCTGATATCGCCATTTTTCTTTCTAATAGGCACCATATTGGACACCCAGTTTGAATGTCTGACAGGAAAAATTATCTTAGCCTTCAAGAGTTTATTTAGTTCAGCCTTTATTTGACTCTCTAGATTAGGATGAATTTTCCTTAACTTTTGTTGCACTGGCTTTTGTTCGGAGAGCATTGGAATAGTATGCTGAATGATCGATGTATCGTATGTTTTTAAATCATCATATTTCCAAGCGAAGACATATTTGTTTTTCTGCAACAATCTAATGAATGCTAATCTTTCTTCTAAAGAAAGTCCTAATCCCAAATTGATGTTTTGAGGGTTTTCCTCAGTACCTAGGTTTATCAATTCAAATCTTAAAGTAGAACTCCGAAGTTTTGAATTGGTCACCTGTTTAAACCTGTCTTTAATATCATAAAGATCTTCAAGCTTGACCACTGGTTTTGGTATTGAGTTTTCTTCTCGCTTTTATTTCATTTGAAGGTCATGATCACTTTTATCAATTATTTGATTATCATAGGACTTGTCAGAAGTCAAGAAATTTAAAATTTCTTCATCATGATTGAACACTCGCCAATTGGTGACATTATCGGGAATTGATGGTCAAAAAGTTAATTCTACTGAAAAACTATCTGGGTTGTAATCTTTGGATGGTAGGAGTTTAGAAGAAACATTAGCTACTAGGTATGCTGCTGCATTCTGGGACCTAGGGATGGGAGAAATGTTGAATGCTAAAAATTGAGATATGAGTTCATGTACCGAAGACTGATAGTGTGTGAGATGACCAGAAAGGCAATGGATTGTGTTTCTAACTTGTTTTATAACGATTTCTGAATCACCAAAAAATTTCAGATATTGAACTTTAAGACCAATTGCTTTGTAAAGTCCTTGGACTAAGGCCTCATACTCAGCTGTATTTTTTGTGCATTCAAATTCCAATCAGCATGATAACATAGTTTTTTCTCCCTCGGGACTAACTAAAATGCATCATGCTCCTGCACCTTCACTGGATTTAGACCCATCAAAGTATAGTGACCAAAATAAAGAATTATCAACAATTTTGTTTACAGTTTCCTCATCGATATTAACACATCTTGACCTATCTGTTTGTGAGAAGTTTTCGATTTGAGATGTGAAATTATTAACTGGGAAAGGAGATGCTTGGGCAGTGAAATTGCCAAAAAATGATTCAGATGAATAATTCGCCAAAATATTGTTATTGAATTCTATTGGTTGATTTTCCTGTTTGAATTCGGTAACAATATGGGTCATGTGTTTCTCTCGATTGTTTTTTATCTGATTTGGCTTTCCTTTATAAGGTAACCACATATGGGACCAATCGGTGGAAATATAACCATGGAGTTTTTCAGACCAATCTCTAATTAAAATCAACCCATAGAATTTAGGTATATGAGTGATTAAAATATCAATTCTTTGAACCACTCTTGGATCAACTGATAACGTGATAGTTACTGAGTTGATTTCCCCTAAAACTTGGACCTTAGTTCTATCTAGTTGTACAATATGAATTGCAGACTTTTAGGGTTCAATGTTCAGTTTGGAACAAACTGAAGCTATCATTATATTAGAGGAAGCCCCTAAGTCAATCAAACAGTTGTGTATATTTCTATTATAGATATCATAGGTCAAGAGGAAAGGAGGAGTATGAGAATTTGATCTATCCCCAATTAAAACTGCATCAGTAGCTTCCACTCTACATGGAGATGGTTGACCTGAATCATTAACAGCTTTGAATAACACAACATTAGGAAGAGGTGAAGAAGGCATGGAATTTAGCTCCTTAAGAAGTAATTTCTGTTGATGTTTGAGTTTGCTAAGTTCAAACATAGTAATATTTGCCTTAGTCTTCTTCATATCTTTGATAATATTGTAGTCCATAGAATCTGTAACTACCAATGTCTTAGATGTTGAAGGTAGATTTGAAGATGATGGCTGATTTTGGGATGGTATTGGTGCTGCTTTCTTTGTGGGAACCTTTTCTTTAGTAGTAGTGGTACCTGCATTTCTTTTCTTCGAAGTTGCCTGAACAGGTTCAGGAGTACCTTTACTTCTGGTAGTCACAGGAAAAGCTTCTTGTTCATTTTCTGTATCAGAGTTGGGTAAAATAAAATCCCATTTCCCATCACATTCAACAGTCTCTTCTTCTTCTGGTTCCTCGGATGGAAAGACTGCTTCATCTTCTTCTTCCTTTTTGAGATCTGAGTCTGCATTGGATATAGCATTTGGTGGTTTTGATTCTGGTTTCTTAAAATTTTTGAATGGCCTTTTTGTTGAGGTTTCAGCTACTTGCTTTTTGATTTCAACCATTTCATTTGACATAGTATTGAGGACTTTTTGTAAACCTTCCATATCATATGGATCTTTAGGGGTTTCCTTCTTTGAATCATCTTTAAAAGAAAATTTTATGGATTTTCTATCTTCAAGAGCATCTTTCTTTTCTAAAGCAATAATGTGTTTCTCTACAGCAAGCGCCTCTTTCATGTTCTCAGCTAAAGTTGGTTTAGCAGCTCTGTCTACAAAAATAGCTATATTTGAAGGCAAGGCTGTTATATACCATTCACTTCTAATTTGCTCACTTGGTTTAGAGGCAGTTGGAATCTTATTCAAGAGTTTATTGAATCGTGAGTTTAATTCCTTAATAGTTTCCTTAGATTCTACCCTAAGATTTGAGAGATCATTAATTAGAGTTGCTAAAGATCTATCATCACCATACTTAGTTAGAAACTGTTCTTGGAAAATGTTCCAACTAGTAATGGATCTAGAGGGTAGGGAAAAATATCAAGACCCAGCTGATCCTTGTAAGGTATAAGGGAAAAGCCTAATGACAACATCTTCCTTCGTCACTCCTTTCAACTTAACGGGTAACATGAAATTGTCAATATGCTCCTCGACTGGTGTCCCTGTATCTAGATTAAATTTCGGCAACCATTTTTCAGGAGAATCAGGTAATTGGTTTAGTGGTGCAGGCATATTGATCGCACCTGGACTACTCCATGGATTCTGAGCCATTGTAAAACTAATAGCAGAAGATATTGCCGATGAAGTTCCAGATATTTGGGAAGGAGTTGATATTGAGGTTTGAGGTTGAGATGTTGAAGTTCCTGATCCCTGTTGAACAACAATATGTAATGTTGGGGTGGATGGCTGACTTTGCACTGGAGAAGATGAGATGGAGGATGATGATGAGAAAGTTTCACCGTTAGATCCTTCGGTATTATTTTTTGCCCTTTTCCTTTTAGGTAAAGGTAACTCAATAGGTTTAATACAGAGCTTTCCACTTTGAAGTCTGATGAGAGGGTGAGGTAGGTTGAATTGTGAAGTCTCACTGCCTTGAGATACCTCAGATTTCTGTGGTGATATTGAAAAGCCTTGAAGTTTATGGATTAGAGACTGAACTTCAGGGGACTTAGGACTTAATCGTTCTGAAGTATGATGGGTTTGAGCAGTTGTGGTTGACTCCTCTTCTTCTTGTTTGAATACTGGTGTTCTAGTATGTAAATGGGAGGTCCGAGGTGAAGTGGAGGGAGATTTACTCTCAGAATGGGTTATAGGTTTGGGTTTGCTCACCATTCACAGTTCATGCCCTCCTTCTAGTGCTAAAAAAGTTGATGCCTCGAAAATCGCTGCAACAACATCGGGGAAAACCACCCAGTCCAAACCTTAAAGGCAACTCCTTTTCCGTTTGGTGTGGTGGCTCCGACTGGAAATAATGGGACCAGTTTCCCAATGATTGGTAAATAGGATGGATAAGTGGTTGATTCTCTGATATCTAATGATAATGGATGAATGATTTAATCTAAAAGTAAAATTATAAACAACTATCCTATCCCGGGGAATTTTTGCTTTAGTGTAACTTTTGATGGTCTTTATTCACAAACATGCATATAGATGACTCTATTGGCAAACAAAGACATTTATTCATATGATAATTACTAAGTTCAAATAGTTGAACAAAGCAATCAAGCAAACATTATTACACTATTCTTCATATATATCATAGACATAAATATGATTGAAAGAATAACATTCCTTAAACATTCAATAGTGGAAAGTATAAGGATTGATGTTAAAACACATACATATATCCTATGATAGCAAGATTAAACAAATGCTGATTCACATAAAAGAATGACACAAGAGCATAGATAATAGTACTATATATTATTTGGATCACTCCCGATATCAATCGCATTCAAATTCCTTCTTCTAACTTAGAAACACTTCCATAAAAGGCAATAGTGCACATGTCATCAAAGCTTTCTTCGTTAAAATTCAAAATACTGGCCCAGTATTCATAAAAATAGATCAAAAGCACAATAGTGTGACTTACTGATATGAGTTTATACGAAAACTGAGTACCCTTTCTACATGCATGAAAGGGCCTATAAATACTAATTAGGCTAACTAATTGAAAAATAATATTGCTATTAATTGGTACAACTACATCATGAGTATCTCCTCAAAATCGGCTTGTTTGCAGTCGACAGCATGATTCATTGTTTCAGATGATCTCCCTTTTGCTTGAGTTGGCAGATAGCAAGCATCGGTTGCAATTCTAGAGGGTGACTAAGACGAGAATGCAGTTGGGCTGAGTATGTGGCATCATGGATTTCGGGAATCATACAACTGATTGCATCGGTTAAACATTTGAGTGCGGCCCTTTGACTGTATGGTTTAATTAAGAAAAACCAAAAGGTATCCCAAGTTAAACTTTGGATGTCGGCAATTAATCTTCCATTCTTTTCCAATTCTTGATTGCATGTTTGTTCCAAGGCTTTGGCTGACGTCAATTTACCTGGAGTGCACTGTGAAATCATGTTAGACAGATATAGAGTGTCATTGATTAACTCAATTAAATTACTGGTAGATACCCGGCATCTTGAGGTTTCTCTTTCTGCTTTCATCAGTTGTGACTGCCATTCTAGGAAAAGAATGTCTTTGTGTGACTCTATAATTTTGGGCAGATTCATGGCTTGTCCTTCACTGGTGTCTTACCAAGCAAGAAAGTTGGTTAAGGTCTCATTAGCCTGTTGTAAATCCTGCCTGGCATCAACTGATTTATCAACTATTGATGCAGTAATCTCACAAAGGGGATCAACCAGAGAAATGTTATGACATAGAAGTTTTAGCTGTGTAATCAATGCTTTATTTATTTGGAGAGCTTCAGTTCTGAACTCTGCTAGTTGAGGAAGACTTTTGAACTTTTCTACTTCTTGTGACAGTTGAGCGATTTTCTCATCCTTGGTCTTGCTCATTTGTTCATTCATCGCTTTCAATCTGGCCAATGCTTCGGATAATTCCTTTTGTTTCTGCACTGCGCTTAAGTCTATCCTTTGCTTCTCCTTAAGCAATTGCTCCTTTAATTGATTGTTTACCTGTTGCTGTGTTGATAGCTGTTGTTCTAACTGTTCTATTTTCTACTGTGCTTCGGACACCTGTGACTGCAATGAAACAATTGTTTGATCTCTTTCCTTAAATAGATTGTTTACTTCCGAGGCTTTATCCATGGTGGCTATCGAATAAGCTCCGGCATACTGAGCAAGTTTTGCAAGGTCATCGGAAGGGTTAAATTCCTCCTTCCACACCACATTAGCCATCTCTGTTTGTTCTGGTAAAAGGGAAGATTGATCAAGTCTCCTCCTTTTTCTCTGTCTTTTCACCACAGCCCTGTGTTTAGGACTGTAAAAGACATATAATGGTGATATGTCTTCTATCTGCAAAACAATCTGATCGGATGGATCTTTAGGAATTATTTCTGCATCTTTGCTAATGGATAGGTCGCTGGTTCCTTTAATTGGAACCGTAGTTTTTGTTGTCTCTTGACTGATTGTTACTTGAGGTGTGCTGAATCCTTGTGAAGTCTCGAGATTGCTTATAATAGAGTCAAATTTTTGCCACTCTTTGAGGAGTTTGTGATCAATTTGAGTCTCTAGATCAATATATTCATTTTCTTGCTTCATCTCTTTCTCCTGCTCTGTTTCTTGTTCTAGCTCTTTTCCCTTTTCGGGAATTTTCTCTGTAGTGCGAGATTTGTCAATATTTTTCTGTTCAGGCTCGCTTGACTTAGTTGTTGGTGTAGTAGCTAATAAGTTCAGAGGCAGAGTTTACAACCTCTGTTCTCTGAGCCTATTAAATCCTACTAGTCCTTCATCATTATGTTTCATCTTAGCCAATGTTCTCACCTGAGACGATGATTCTGCTGAAGAAAACAGGTCGTCAAATTCATCTTTTTCATGATCAAACTTTGTAAGTTTGTCTTGTTCAAGCACATCATAGGCAACCTTCCATGGATCGAATTTCCTGTTAGGGATGGTTGCAAGATTGAGCATATTTATTTTCCCTGTCTCCTTCTCCGCATGTTTGTAATCATGTAGAGTATAAACACCACATCTCAAAGGAAATATAGGCCATGACTGCTTTTTAGAAGTCCTAAGAGTTTTGGATGTTCCTGCTGTTGTTATGTGGTAAGCTAACTCTCGAGCCAACAGCTTATCAGGTACATACAATGGAAGGACATGGGGTTTTGTGGCGCTACCATACACCCTTATATATGTGAACTTCTCTTCCCCAAACCAATTCCCCACAGCAATCAAATCAATCTCTGCCTCCTTGGAAATTCTTAGGGTAGGTTTATCAAAAATGGAATAATAGATAGGCAACATGAAACCATTACAGATTTGATACAAGTGATATTTATAATGCGCCTTTCATAGCATCTAATGATAAATGTGGATTGGCTTAGGGTCTTGTGGCGTCCATCTCCACCCAAGTACCGGGTATTCGGAATTAAAGCAAAGCATATCCATAACATAAGCACTGTAATAGAAAGGGGGAATGGTCCTGGTGGTTTTACGTGAATTGAATCTAAAATCAAGAATTGCAGAGGCTAATTTATCGGATAATATATTTGCTCAATCCATGATATAACTATTAACAGTCGCTTCCATTAAAGGGACCATGTCGACAGTAAACTTTGTTGAATCATGCATTCCCCATATCCTACACATCATTGCCCCAGCGTAGCAGTAAGGAGATGACAAGGAATCCACAGAGTACTTACTTGATGATTCATGTTGTGCTTTGCGGGATTCTGTCTCCATTGCTTAATCGGGGCCGATTCGGTCTCGTTCTCCGCTGCGAATTTCTTCAGAAAGGATTTATTGTATTTCTTTTCAAGATTGTGTAGATGATACATCTTCCTTAAGTCATCATGCTGAAATGAACCAAAAATTCTTCCGTCAACTGTGCAAAACGTTCTATTTGAAACTGGAATTTCTTCAATCACCCATCTGACTACATTAGTGTATGGAAGAATTTTCTCCCGGGTTGCTATCCTGTGCAAATATGAGTTGGCTAAATCTTTCAGGGAGGCTTCTGATTTATTAGTTGAGTCTGCAGTAGCTTCTTCTGACACTTCCTCGGGCTCCTCTGCTTCAATTAAATTATAGATACTTTTCCAGCTTGTATTTCCAAGGCCGAGACATGTAGTATCTGAGATTAGGCCTTTTTTACTTGGTCCTGGATCACTGGTCGGCTGCATTGTTACTGTAGGGGCCGCTGCTGCCGCGGACCTCTTGGATTTCTTTCCCATTTGCTTAAAACTTGTTATTTCGGTGGAATACTGCACAAGGAATGAAACCAGCGTGATACAGGGAAATAGGTAGAATGAGCCAATATGAAAGAGTTATATCTATTAGCAAATAATCAAAGATTATAGTAAAACTGCCGCAGATAGAATCCAAGTGGAAAATCTCGGCATAACTGCTTCATTAATTGGCCGCTTCACCTGTCAATCATGATAAGGGAGCCTTTTAAATACCCATCATAACGTTTATATGGTAAATGATCTATTCAAGCGTGGCTTAGATTTTTGGCGGATAATCGCATTTGATGATTGGTGACGTGAACGAGAAGGTTTTAATGATAGTCCAAAATATCGTTCAATCACCAAAGGTGGTGTAATGCATGCCACTCTTTAATATGCTTTGAAACACATGCCTTGATTTAATATATCGCAATCGGGAATGGGCTCGGGTCATATTACTTATGCCATTGCGAAATCGCCGATCGCTGATGGTGATACGCCTTATCGCATAATTAATATTATAATTTAAACATTATTGTTCAAATATAGTTGTTACTTGAAATTATGTCTCTACATTGCTCTCTATTTAAGCCTTTTCCATGGTCTGCCTCTTCATCTGGTCTTGATGATGAACCACACTTGTTGGCTCGAAACGCGTTGGCCAAAAAATTCTCATGTGATTTCTATCAAAAGTCTTTGTTTAATTCATTATGGATCACAGAAGCTTGAATACAAAAATTCTTTTACCGCCTACTCCCTGTACTCAAACAAAGGTACGTAGTTTCCTGGGATACGTAGGCTATTATCATAGGTTTATTAAAAACATTTCAGAAATTGTTGCACCTTTATTGCCTTAACTGGAAATGTTGATTTCAAATGGTCTGACAAATGTGACAGAGCTTTTACAAGTTTAAAGGAGCTATTCTCGATGGCACTAGTGTTACGTGGACCAAACTGGGAGTTGCCTTTTCACATATCCACAGACGCATCAGATGCTACTATAGGTGTTGTCATTGGTCAGGAAGAGGATAGGAAGCCTTATGCTATATACTATATTAGAAAAAATCTCACTCCTACAGAACTTAATTATACAATAACAGAAAAAGAATTCTTAGTTGTTATTTATGCAATAAATAAATTTAGACATTACATAACTAGCTACCAAGTTTTTATGAATACTTATCACTTTGCCATTTTTTATTTAGCTAAAAAACCTATAAAAAATGGTCGAGTGACTCGTTGACTATTGCTTTTGCAGGAATTTGACATAACTATTAAGGATTGTCTGAGCAAGGACAGTTGCTGATTTTCTGTCTCGAATCCCAAAGGTAAACTATCCACTAGTAGTGGACAACCAATTCCCAGATAAACATTTGTTTTCCGTGACAGTCAAGATGCCATGGTATGCATATGTGGAAAATTATCTGGTAGTAGGGAAGCTGCCCAAGCATTTGACAGCAAGGGAGAGGAAACATATCATTCAGCGCACCACCTAATTCTCTTGGATTGGCATATATCTTCTTCACATAGGGTCTGATATGTGTATACACAGATGCATTCGTGAGGATGAAATTTACGACATCCTGAAAGCTTGCCATGACGAGCCCTGCGGAGGTCACTTCGCAGATCGAAGGATGGGGAATAAAGTACTACAAATGGGTTATTATTGGCCCACTATTTTTAAGGATGCTAAGAAATATGCCCAGGCTTGTGATAGCTCGTAAAGGATGGGCCGACCTGGCCAATATGATGAAATTTTGCTGCAACCCCAACTAATCATAGAACCCTTCGAATGATGGCCATTGAAATTTGTTGGCCCATTCCATCCACCACCAAGTAAAAAAGCCTACATATTGGTTGCCACAAATTATATGAAGAAATGGGTGGAAACAGTAGATTTACTAAGAGCCATAGAGGAAGTTGTGATTAACTTCCTATTTGGGCTATTCATGTAGTATGGTTTACCATAGGAAGTGATAACAGATGGGGGAGGGAAATTCGTAGCACACAAGATTACTACCACTCTCAGAAACCATCATTACATATAGGATCACCTCCCCATATCACCTATAGGCAAATGAGCAGGTCGAAAGCACCAATAAGGTCATTGAAGTGATTCTAACCAAAACAATATCAACACATCAACGATACTGGGCTAGTAGACTACCAGAGGCCTTGTGGTCCTATCACACCACTTGGAGGAATACTACTGGACACTCTCCATACTAGCTCGTGTTCGGAAGAGAACCTATTTTTACGATTGAATTCGAAATAAATACTTTAAGAATGGCTCAGGAAGTGGGTCTGGATTTAACAGAAGCCCAAACCAACTGACTGCAATAAATCAATGAACTAGATGAAGCTCGATTACTAGCTTTGCAAAAATTGCAATTATTTCACAACAAAGGGAAAAGTGGCACAAAAACCTCATAAAAAAAAAGACATTTCAAAAAGGGGATTGGGCACTCCTCTACAACTCCAGATCCCTGGACTTCTCGGCTAAGTTGCAAACAAGATGGCTTGGCCCTTATGAGATTCAAGAAGTACATAACAATGACACTCTTACTTTGACTACCATTGACAGGTCTGACCATTCTTTTAAGGTGAATGGGCATCGAGTGAATCTCTACCACAAACCACTCTCCAAGGAGTCTTTCTGTCAGCAGGTACATGAGGAACCCTCCATGAAAATCTTAGCTATAGAGAGTGATGACCCTGCGGCTTTTCTTGCAAAAAATTGAGATATTTTTTTAAAATTGTAAATAATGTATATATTATTTTTATTAATTAGGTATCACCATGTAAATATGAGAATTTTTGTGTTTTGATTTTGTTGTTCAAACAATTGAACAACATTTTTGCATCTTTGATTTTGTTGTTCAAATGATTGTATGATTATTGTTCAATTGATTGAACAACACCTTTTGCACTTTTTTTCATTGTTCAAACAATTGAATGATTGTTGTTCAATCAATTGTACAACATGTTTTTCATTTTATATTTTTGCTCTTCAAATGACTGAAGGATTCCTGTTCAATCGAATGCACAACACTTTTTGTGTTTTTATATTTTCGTTGTTCAAACTATTGAACAATTTTTATTCAATCGATTGAAAAACATTATTTGCATCTTTGAATTTTCGTTGTTCAAAAAATTGAACGATTGATCAATCGATTGAACAACATTGTTTGCATCTTTGAATTTTCGTTGTTCAAAAAATTGAACGATTGATCAATCGATTGAACAACACTTTTTGGTGTCTTTTAATTTTTGTTGTTCAAACGATTGAACGATTTCTATTCAATTGATTGACCAACACTTTTGCATTTTTTATTAATATTTGTTATTCAAATGATGGAACATTTGTTCTTCAATTGATTTAAAAACAATTTTGCTTGTTAATTTTCATTTTTTGCTATTCATACGATTGAACGATTATTGTTCAATCGATTGAACAACACTTTTGCGTTTTTTTCTTATTTATACTTTTCATTCAAACAATTGAACAATATTTTTTCTTTCTTTTCGATTTTGATGTCCTAATGATTGAATGCTTTTCGTTCAAAAAATTGAGCATCACTTTTGCATTTATTTTAGGACAAATTGTGATTTCTTTTATTTGATTCATTGTCCATCATTGCCATCTTCTTTTCTTTTATGTTCTGAATAAACACTATTTTAGTGGATTTGTGTCTCACGTGAAGAACAACAGTAATATCAACATTATTAGGATTTATGAAGCCTCTTGATGGTTATCTTTATCCAAAAGTTGATATGGTGCATCTCTATAATGACTGGCTAGACATATTTTTTTGGACACATCATAAAATGATTCATTATTTAAAACCTTTTTGGCTTATTTACCACAATTTCAAATGGACAAATTCCTTCGAAATGATGAGATGGGGGTAAGAGTATAACCTTTCTTTGGCATCTTTTTCCTTCTAACACCATCCCTAAATCTTAAGGGGCAAATAAGCCTCCCTCTTTTTACAAAAAAAAAACAAAAGATGAGAAAAATAAAACTAAAGAAATATGCAAAGACAATAAAATATTGTCTTAAAGAGGATAGGGGGTCTCATCATGAGCCAACCTACCATGATCATAAAGACGTAAAAGTGACATTCCATTTTTTGCTACCAAACTGAGGTAGTGACCTTCTTGATTATTACAAACTGTTAGAAGGATAGGGGGTCTCATTACGAGCCAACTTGATCATTTTGTTATATCTTGGTGAATGGCACTATGATCATCTGGTCACCATGCCAACATAGTGGTCTCTTTATGGCAGAAAAAGAAGAATCAACTACATATTAGAAGGACTCTGACTCATTTGTGGGGTTAAAGGAAACCCTGTCGAGGCTATGAATTCCTGCTGGCAGTAGTGGCTCTGCTTATGGCATTGGAGTATTATCTTACACTGCCAAATGGTCTCTATTCTATTTCCACCTATAGATTCATTTCTAAGTTATTTTTCCATTTTAAAAACACTCTTACAAGCCAATAATCATGGTAACTTATGTCACATATTCATTATATTATATATTTTTCCAATCAATCCATGAAAATCATGACTACTTACCTGCAATTATGCGTCCATTACTAATATTGCTTGCAGTGAACATATTTTCACATAATAATGTAGATATCTTTTGTTATCTTTGTCAGCCATTTTTACCACTGATATGTGTCTTGCTTTAATTACTTTGTCATAAATTGCACCGCTTTTCTGGATTGATTTTCTGCATTTATGAGGCCTCAATTCATGTGCTTGCTTTTCACATGCTCGGCAGACATGGACGTCCTTTTTCCCATTGGAGGGGGGATGGTCTGGGTGTGAACACTGTGTGAAACGGTTATGGATAATTGAATACTAATTATTAAATGGATTTTCCGGTAGAGGTTGCATGATGATTAGATATGCGTAATAATTAGCAAGGTATTCCCACTTAGACAAATGACGATGACCATTATGGATGGCATGCAAGTTAATTATGGGCATGTGTCAAAAATGGTTGATGAGACAAATGACTTGACTCTATATGTTGTTAATTCTGAAATCAACATCATTTTTCCTATTAATTTCTTTAACAATCTTTGTTGTTGTCATAATTTGTGAAAGAACAGGAGAAGTCCATATAGGAGAACCAATCATAGTAACATAGCAGCCATGGAAGGTAGAGCTATCCGAAATGAACCCTTAGTAGTCAAGGTATCGGATCAGGCTTGGGAAATTCTTGAGCACACAAGATGGCTGCAATATCTGAATAAAATACAGGGATTTCATGAAGAAATGACACTCGAATTCTTGCAGAATTTGCAGAATGGTAGCACCACAGTGAATGGCAGGGATATAATAGTCTCTGAAGTGTTCATAGCTGAAGCCACTGAACTTTTGGCTGAGGGAACCAAATGGATAGAAAAACACATCCTTCTCCATAATGTGGTTGCAGTGTTCCAGGTTCCAGATGAGAAATTAGCTCGAACATGGAAAGCGATTCACCCTTCAGCGTTAAGACAGCCTTGGCAGGAGATGGTGATCATCATGCAATGGGATATCACATGCGATGGTCATCAGGATGTGGTAATCCCTATCAACCCAAATTGTTAGACATCCTAAAACAGAAAATTTTAGTTAATTTGTCATTTTATTTGAATTCTCTATTGCATGATGTCGCTCGATGAGTTAGGAAAGGTAAGGACCCACGCAGTGTCATCATGGATTGATTAAATTTCTTATCATAAATGGAATGTCCTAGCAGCATTAACTTGGAACAATATTGTAAATACTACTTTGGCCCCACCTCCAGAAAATCCAGTAGCAAAATGTCAAGGTCCTAGAACTCTAGGTCTAAGAAGGATGCAGAAGAGCAAAAATTCAATTGTGCGTATGAACCCAGCAAAACACAGATGCTATGCACAAGTCAAGTCTCAGTGAAATACCCCAATTTAGACGAATGAGGCTAATCCATCACTTACACCACCTCCAAGTCCGCAAAATACCCCTTTGCAAGACTATGAAGAAGAGGTGGCTAGGGTATTCGAAAACATGGGAATGTTTGGCAAGGGAAAAGAACAATCTGAGAATTTTGAAGCACAGAATTGTACCCCCCAACCATTGTACCTCTGCTGATAGCCCTGGTTGTGATCAAACCCTTCCATTTATTGATTTCTTGGAAGAACAAGGGAAACCAGTCCCTTTTGTGGATAAACCCCTTGAAGCCGAGATGCATGAAGGGGAAGCTATTAGATAAGAAAACCAAACATTAGACATTGGTCTATTGGACCCCCTAGCTGAAGAAAATCCTGCAGATGAAACCCTGGGAAATGAAAATCAACCAGGAAATACTCTTTTTTCTAAGTCCCTTGAGGATGAGTCCTACCCAGAAGAAAACTTGGAGAATGATAACTGCTCAAGAGAAACCATTGCATTAGAGTCTTCTGAGAGAAAAATTCATGATGAAAAGGAATTAGAAGTTGAAGCTCCATCAGGAGATATAATTCCAGTTGAAACCCTCCCTGATGCTAACACAATGCCACCCAAGAAGGAACCTAAGGAAAATGTAGCTGCACCACCGCCAATTAAAAGTCCTATAATAAGGAAGTCCTATAAGGATAGGCTCAGAAAAATGTTAAAGAAATATAGAAAACAAAAGCGAATAATTGGGCAGATAAGGCAATGGTTAAAAGAAGCCATTAGAGCTAGGAATTTGAAAGTAGAAAAAGAGACCATAGGCACATAGATAGAACATTGTTTTGGAAAGGATGCTGAAACCCAAACTAAGGATCTTTTCTTCTGCCCAAAGGAAACTCAAACAAATCCATATCCTGTAGAGGACACTAAAATGTAACTAAAGACCCATGCGTTTCTATGGAGAAGACCAAAACAGACTACCCTACTATGAATATTGTTGTTCATATTGATGTTGAAGGAAGCATCCCAATTGATTTTTTCATAACTCAAGAAGAAGCCGAGGCTGCTATCCAAACTAAGCCTATAGAGACACAAGATAATGATTCCCAAACATAGGAGAGGCATGCCTATATTCCCCTAGTAAGGGAGGCATTTATTAGCAGACTACAGAATTAACTACTGAAGGTTTAGCAAGAATTAGCCCAACACAAGGAGGAGGTAGTGCCCCTACGAATACATCAAGAGTTAAAGAAAAAGTTTGAGTCACTCACAGTGACTTAGTATGAGACCTTTTCTCAATATGAGGCTGAATAGAAAAAGGTTGAGAAAGCACGGGAAAAATTACATAAGGCTAAAGAGCAGTTGGAAACTATCTGATCTCTTTATTCAGACACCCAGTCGTGCAGAGCCCTTGATACAAATTATGCCTTATTCCTCCTGGAGAGATACCTCCTGTTGAAAGTAAAATCTGTTAAGGCTGGGAAGTATGTGAAAAATCAAAACTACCCCATACTTTATCAAGTGCTTCAGAGAATAGGATGAGGAGGTACATCGCCTCCTCTGTGAACTTTATATGCACAATTTCTTTCTGGAAGATGACAGAGACAACAACCCTGGCCCATTTATAGGGGATGTACAACTCCAAGCAGTTCTCTCTTTGTCTACTAATCAACTCAAGTGGGCCAAACCTCACAATACTTTTAGGAAGCATCAAGAAGGAATCAACCTATGGGTGAGAGGGGAACCAACCAAACCCTTGCATCTCTCAGTTAGACATAAGAAATTCATGAAGCAAGATGGTGTGGTGGGCCAACTAGGGCCATTTCACATGGATATTATATAATATGGAAATGATTAGTTCCAATAGATTAAGGAGGAAGCCTTGTCTACAGCTAGACAAAGGTGGGAAGTCTCCAACAATACTGTTAGAAATTGAGAACCATTTGGATACTGAAACTTTAAAGTTGCCTCCTCTCGTTTCCACAAGTACAGAAACATGGTCTTAACCATAGGGCTTGCATGGATAGGATGCCTATATAGGACTCCAATCATATGGTATCTTGTAGAGAAGTATCATTCTGACTACACCTTGAAGGATCAAGACGTTACCCAAGCTTTTGCTATACGAAAGAAGAAAAATGGCTTCAAAAATGATAAGGAGGAGGTATATCATGCCTATTCCCTAACTCAGATACACCTCAACTATTTAATTGCATGAGGACATGCAACAAGGTAAGCTGGGGAGTATGTTGGGTCAAGAAAAGGGTATGTTTTCTCCTTGGTAATTGCTTTATTTTGCACTCATCCTCACATGATTATCTTTGTTTATGAATAAAAGTAGAGGAAATAATAGCTAAAATTGAGTAAAAGTTATCGCTATAAAATTAGACCAATCTAAGCATGCAAAAAGGATTTTTACTATCTTTATGTGGAGAAAACACGAACTGAGCGATGGCTGCCCAATCAACAGAACAGTGGCATCTCACAATGGAAAGTGACAACGTCAGAGGCCAGGCAGGACAATGGAAGACTGGGCAAATCAATGGCTATTTTATGACAGAATTAGATCAATTATAGAGAAATCCTCAGGATCCCCTAATCCTGAGGATTCGCTTTTATCTATTTATCTTCTAAATTAAATATATAAGGTTGAAAGGAAAAATTGCACGAAGTTCAGAATTACATCGTTTGCAACTATTCTTTTTCACATATAATAATGTTATTTTGAATGTTGTAACTTGGTGACTTACATTAATGAGGAAATGTTGCATTTAACTCGTCTTTATATTCTGAGTACCTCTTAGTGGAGACTTCTGGAGAATTTTGGCCCGGTCACGAGAAGATCTACTACTTCACTTGCGTCATTATCTTTTCTATTTAATTCTCTATTGCTTGTTAATGTTAAGTTAATATTACTTCCGATTATTGTAAATATTGGCGATTCAGTTTGCATTTGTTGTTCATTTGAGATTTAGATTGATCTATGTGTTATATGCGAGTAATACTTTCAATTGAATCAGTTATGATAGTTCTAGCTCATATCATCATTCCTTTCAAATAATGTTATTTCAGAGATAAAAGTAATCGTTTTATGATTCTATAGTCATTTGCTATTAGATAACGTTTGATATTCTTGTATCGTTTGTTGTTCCATTTAGAATTGTTGTTCTATTCTAAGTTGTTGTTCAATTCAGATTTGTTGTTCAATCTGGGATTGTTGTTCAATTAGGAATTGTTGTTTAATTTGGAATTACTTGTTGGCATTACGTTTTCTGGTATGACTGTATGTTACAGATGTTGTACTTGATGGCAACTCCAGTGGTAAGGCTCTCAGTTTGATGAAAATTAAGAAGGACGCAGGCAATCGGTTCAGAAAGTGCGCCCCCGCAGGTATACCATGCAGAAACCGCGTCCAGGGACGCCGGCCGGCCGTTCAGGGGGTGCGTCCACCCAGTGCACACATTTCAAGGCAGAGAAAAGCATGTGGGGGTTTCTTGTGTGGTATCTAGCCGACGGTTTTGTGTTTCTATGGTGTCGGCTCGTGGTATTGTTCCATGTTTTGGGGAAAAGCTTGCCTATATAAAGCAAAGGAGTTCATTTGGATTGTGCAATTGTCTTGGGTTGAATATCTTATTTGGTGAGATCTAGTCCAGATCTAAAAAGGCGAATCTTCTAATGGACTGTGATCTCTATGGCGCATGTACAGATCGATAGATCTGACTGTTTGGGTTTGTTCTGAAGTCTTCATATCATTTATATCTGAAGGGTCGCAGGTTCAGTGAAGGGAAAGTGCGCCGCGACGCAGGTACTGTAAAGGGAAAGTGCGCCGAGACGCAGTACAGTAGAGATAGACCTGCGTGGGGACGCAGGGCGATCAAGGTTCAGGTGCGTCTCTGAAGCAGAAGGACGCGGCGCGATAGTGTTTTCAGGTGTGTCTCTGTAGTGAAAGACGCGATGCAATAGTATCCTTGGGTACGTCCCTGAAGCAACAGAACGCAGAGCAGTCAAAGGAAGAGTGCGTGGGCATGCAGCGAAGCAGAAGGATATCTGCGGGTGGACGCGGAGTAGCAGAAGGTTAACAGCGTCTGGTCGCAGGCCACAGAAAATAAAACTGCGTCTCTGTTTTAAGATGTTCTGTTGATTGATTTTCTCTATTGATAAGGTGTTCTGGGTTAGCTCTGTTGTTGCTGATCTGATATCTGTAGTGATCTATATCTGTTATGTACTTGTTGATCATCTGATGCTTTAAGAAAAGAAGTAGGGGGTTGTAGCTCCCTTCCAGGAGTAGACTGGAAAACAAGAGAGAGAGAGAGAGTTGCAGCTCTCTGCAGGTTGCAGCCTGCGTACTGGTAAAGGACTGCACCAGTACAAAATCATTGTAAAAGAAGTTTCTAAATTGAAAGAAGATAGAGACATATTGCAGCAGGTGGTTTTCACCCACATTGGGTTTCCACCTTACATCTTGTGTTCTTTGGTGTGACTATCTGTTTTTCATGCTCATTATTTTATGGTACTGACATGCTAAAATAATTCAAAGATCAAATAAGGAAGATTTATTTAATTGCTAGATAATACTGATTCACCCCCCCCTCTCAGTATTATTTCCAACAATTGGTATCAGAGCAGGTCCTTCAGAGAAGCTTGATCGCTTGAAGGTAGATCGTTCATCATGAGCAACTACGAGAGAGAAGCATCAATCAGGCCACCGATTTTTGATGGGACAAACTTCAATTATTGGAAGGTAAGAGTTATGTTGGCATTATGATTCAGGTGTTGTCCTTGATGGCAAACTCATTCAGGTGGTAAATCAAGAAGGACGCAGGAAATATGTTCAGCAAGTGCGTCCCCGCAGGTATACCATACAGAACCCGCGTCCAGGGACGCAGGCCAGCCGTTCAGGAGGTGCGTCCGCCCAGTGCACACATTTCAAGGCAGAGAAAAGCACGTGGGGGTTTCTTGTGTGGTATCTAGCCGACGGTTTTTGTGTTTCTATGGTGTCGGCTCGTGGTATTGTTCCACGCTTTGGGGAGAAGCTTGCCTATATAAAGCAAAGGAGTTCATTTGGATTAAGCATCATCTTGGTTGAATATCTCTTGGTGAGATCTAGTCCAAATCTATAAGGGCGAATCTTCTAATGGACTACGATCTATATGGCGCATGATCAGATCTGTGGATCTGAGTGTTTGGGTTGGTTCTGAAGTCCTCTTATCTTCTATATCTGAAGGGACGCAGATTCAGTGAAGGGAAAGTGCGCCGGGACGCAGTACAGTAAAGGCTCAGGTGCGTCTCTGAGGCAAAGGGCGCGGCGCGACTGTGGTATTGGGTGCGTCTCTGAAGCGAAAGACGCGGCGCGATAGTGTTTCTGTGTGCGTCGGTCGCAGAAAAGCAAAGAGGAACAGTGCGTCTGCACGCAGAACAGCATAAGGTACACTGCGTCCAGTCGCAGGCCACAGAAAGAAAATATGCGTCCCTGTCTTAAGATGATCTGTTGACTGTATATTTCTGTTCATAAGGTGTTCTGGGTTGTTTCTGTAATTACTGATCTGATATCTGTAGTAGACTGTATCTGTTGTATACTTGTTGATCATTTGATTCTTCATGAAAAGAAGTAGGGGGTTGTAGCTCCCTTCCAGGAGAGTCTGGAAAACGAGAGAGAGAGTTGTAGCTCTCTGCAGGTTGCAGCCTGCGTGCTGGTAAAGGACTGCACCAGTACAAAATCATTGTAAAAAGAATTTCTTGAAAGAAGATAGAGACATATTGCAGCAGGTGGTTTTTCTCCCGCATTGGGTTTCCACCTTACATCTTGTGTTCTTTGGTGTGACTGTCTATTTTCTTTATTCATGCTCATTGTTTTATGGTACTGATATGCAAGAATATTTCAAAAGATCAAATAAGGAAGATTTGGTAAATTGCTAGATAATACTGATTCACCCCCCCTCTCAGTATTATTTCCAACAATTGGTATCAGAGCAGGTCCTTCAGAAAAGCTTGATCGCTTGAAGGTAGATCGTTCATCATGAGCAACTACGAGAGAGAAGCATCAATCAGGCCACCCGTCTTCGATGGGACAAACTTCAATTATTGGAAGGTAAGAGTTACTGCATATCTTCAATCTCTTGGTACAGAAGTTTGGAACATTGTAGAATCAGGCTATGCCTTTCCTTCAGCTACTCCTACAGATCCAGCTGAGAAAAAGCAGTATGAAACAAATGCAAAAGCAGTCAGTACTCTATTAGGAAGTATATCCCAAACAGAGTTCATGAAGGTCATGCACTTCAAATCAGCAAAAGAGATATGGGACAAAATGATCACTAGCTATGAAGGAGATGAACAGGTAAAACAAGCTAAACTTCAAACTCTCAGGATTCAATATGAGACTCTCAAGATGTATAATGATGAAAGTGTGGCTAATTATTTTCTTCGGGTAGATGAGATTGTTAATTGTATGAAAAATTTGGGTGAAGAAATAAAAGAGACTATAGTAGTTCAAAAGATTCTAAGATCTTTATCCCCCAAGTTTGAATCTAAAGTATCTGCAGTAGAAGAAAAGGAAAATCTCCGTGTTCTCACTATGTCTCAGCTACATGGAATTCTAACTGCTTATGAAATGAGAAAGGGAGGTCCATCAGACAGAAGGGAAGCTGCTTTTAAAGCATCAGGCAAAGAAGATCACTATGAAGCAAGTCATGTTCCAGAAGAAGAGGAAGAAGAATCAAATTTTGTCAGAAATCTTCAAAGGGGTTCTGGAAGGTTCAGAGGTAAGCTACCTTTCAAATGCTTTGCTTGTGGAAGAGTAGGTCATTATGCTGCAAAATGCTCTTATAAGGATAAAGGAAAGGAACCAGTTAGATGGAACAAGAAACAGAGTGCAAATAAGAAAAGCTACTACACCCATGAAGATAGTGATGGCTTATCAAACAGTGATGAAGATGAACAAGGTAACAAATATAGATTGTTAATGGCATTTGAAGATGATGATTATGAGGATGCTGTAGATGTGGATAACCTTTATGATGAAATTACTAGACTCAAGAGATGTATAGAAGAAAAGAACATGATTATTGATACTCTACAATTTCAAATTGATGAAAAGGAAAAACATCTTGAAAAATTAGAAGGTGAAATTGTTGGTCTTAGAAAAGAAATTGAGAAAACAAAAACTATTAATCTCAAGTTTGTCAAAGGATCTGAAACTTTGAATGAGATTATCAGTGTGCAGCGGTCTCCACTAAATAAGACAGGTCTGGGCTATAATGGAGAAACTTCTCAAGCATCCACTTCAAAAAGTTATCTTGATGCAGCAAGAAGAAATGAGCAAGAGCACAAGGAAGATCATCAGGTAAAGCAGGGACAAACGTCAAACAGAAACTATCAGGGGCAATCCAGCTTAAGGGTGAACAAAAGCCACAACCAGCCACAGGTAAAATCTTCTCAATTTGGTTCAAGAATAGATGAAAATAGAAATTACAATCAGTTGGCTGGTAGATTCAATAATCGCAGAAGCTTCTTCAATGGACAATGCTTTTCTTGCCATAACTTTGGTCACAAAGCAGCTCAATGTGTTGCGTATAAAACAATCATGACTAGGGAAGCTCAAAAACAAAGAAGTATGACAGGGATTACAAAAAGGACCTATAACAACTTTTCAGCTCTTGAAAATGAAGTTGAATGTTCTATTTGCAATAATTTTGGACATGAAGACTTTGAATGCAGAAGCAGGTTTCCGGAAAGAAAGGTACAAGAACAAAAAAAGAACAAGCCTCAGGCACCAAAACATGGAAAATAAAGGAACCTCAAACAGAAAGATGTGGGATAGCATTTTATGCAGAAGGACAAGAAAATCTATGGTACATTGACAGTGGATGTTCAAAGCATATGACAGGTGATAAAGAAAAACTTGAATCTTATTCTAATTTAGAAAAGGGAAAGAAAGTCTCTTTTGGAAATGATACTCCTGCAACTATAAAAGGAAAAGGTATTGCTCCTTTAAAAGAAGATGTTAAGGCTGGAAATGTTTTGTTTGTTGATGGATTAAAGCATAATCTTCTAAGTGTAAGCCAGATGTGTGATCAAAGAACCGAGGTTATATTCAGATCAAATGGATGTCTTGTTCGTGATCTTGATACAGGTAAAACAGTTCTCAAAGGAAAAAGAACTCCAAATAATCTATACATATTTGATGAAGGACAACAACAATGCTATCTAAGCAAGGATGAAGAGCACTGGTTATGGCATCGAAGGTTGGGACATCTAAGCTTCTCACAAATAAGGAAAGCTTGCAAATATCAGGCAGTTCGCGATCTTCCAGATATCAAAATTCCTGACAACACCATATGCAGATCATGTCAGTTTGGAAAACAAACCAGAACTAACTTTCCAGAGAAAGAAGGATCAGCCAGCATGCCTCTTGAGCTAGTACATACAGATGTATGTGGACCATTCAGAAAAAGAACACCTAGAGGAGAGGAATACTTGATATTATTTATTGACGATTTCTCCAGGTTTGTTTGGTTAGGACTTATGAAGCACAAAGATGAAGCATTCGAAAAATTCAAATCCTTCAAAGCCTTGGTTGAAAATGAATCAGGTCACAAAATTAAGTGCCTCAGATCCGACAGAGGTGGAGAATTTACTTCAAATGAATTTTTCGATTTCTGTGATGAACATGGGATAAGGAGAGAATTTTCTACAGCTAGAACTCCTCAGCAAAATGGAGTAGTGGAAAGAATGAACAGAACAATCCAGCAAATGGCTCGTGCTATGCTTGATGAATCAGGAACTCCTGCAACCTTCTGGGGTGAAGCTGCACATGCGGCAGTTATTATTCTCAACAAGACAAATGTCCGAGTGAACAGCACTCAAACTCCTCATGAGCTCTGGAGTGGTAAAACTCCTTCGGTAAAGCACTTCAAAATCTTTGGGAGCAAATGCTATATCAAGAATACTGAGGAGCAGCTTGGCAAACTTGATCCTAGAGCAGATGAAGGAATTCTTCTTGGCTACTCTCCACATAGCAAAGCATACAAATGCTACAATAAAAGACTTGGCAGAATTGTTGACAGCATTGATGTAGTGGTTGATGAGAAAGGATACATTCCTAGGCAAATACATCGTGAAGACATTGAAGAAGATGAAAGCTACCCTCAAAGACAGAATGATGAAGAAGAAGAACCGCAAGAACAATCTCAAGACGGACCTCACGAAGAAGCAGAAGAAAGAACAAGAATAGAAGAAAAGACTCCATCCAGATATGTTCAAAAGAACCATCCAGAATCTCAGATCATGGGACAAAAAGAAGCAGGTATACAAACTAGAAGAACAGTTGCAGAAGCTTCAAGTTATTTGGCATTACTCTCCTCTACTGAACCACAAAATGTGAAAGAGGCATGCAAAGATGAATGTTGGGTGAAAGCAATGGATGAAGAACTTGAGCAAATCGAAAAGAACAACACTTGGGAGCTGGTTCCTAGACCAAAGGATAAGAATGTTATCGGAACAAAATGGGTTTTCAAAAATAAATTGAATGAAAATGGAGAAGTAATTAGAAACAAAGCCAGACTTGTTTGTAAAGGGTATGCACAGCAAGAAGGAATAGACTTTGAAGAAACTTTTGCTCCTGTTGCAAGACTTGAGGCCATCCGAATGTTTCTTGCTCTCTCAAGTTGTCAGAACTTCAAAGTATTTCAAATGGATGTGAAATCAGCCTTTCTGAATGGAGACTTGGATGAAGAAGTGTACATTGAACAGCCAGATGGTTTCATTCTTGGAAATGATCCAAATCTTGTATGCCGATTAAAAAAGGCTCTCTATGGTCTCAAACAAGCTCCAAGGGCTTGGTACTACCGGTTGGACAAATATCTTCATCAACAAGGTTTTTCAAAAGGTTCAGCAGATAGCAATCTTTATATAAAAGTTGAAAATGACAAATTACTAATACTTGTTGTGTATGTAGATGACATTATTTTTGGCAGCAATGAAGAAGCTATGAGTCAAAGCTTTGCCTCGGTCATGCAGAAAGAATTTGAAATGTCCTTGCTAGGAGAACTGACATACTTCCTTGGTTTGCAAATCCAACAAAAGAAAGGAGGAATCCTTTTATCTCAAACCAAGTATCTCAAGCAGATTTTGAAGAAATATGGCATGGAAGATGCAAAACCAGTATGTACACCCATGGTCACAGGATGTAGTCTCAGTGCAAATGATGAATCTGCAGCAGTACATCAACCAACCTACAGATCTATGATTGGAAGTTTACTATATTTGACAGGTACCCGACCAGACATCATGCATGCAGTTGGAATAGTTGGAAGATTTCAGGCAAATCCAAAGGAGACTCATCTTCAAGCAGTGAAGAGAATCTTCAAATATCTTCAAGGGACTCAAAATTATGGCCTATGGTATCCTAGAGATACAGATCTCACTCTTCATGCTTATACAGATGCAGATTGGGCCGGAAGCGTGGATGACAGGAAAAGCACAAGTGGTGGTGCATTCTTTATGGGTTCCAGACTGGTATCTTGGTTCAGCAAGAAACAGAGTTCAATTGCCTTGTCTACAGCTGAAGCGGAATATGTTGCTGCTGCATCTTGTTGCACCCAACTTCTTTGGATGATGCAGACTTTGCAGGATTATCAAATCACTTGTACACCTCCTATTCCTATCTTATGTGACAACACAAGTGCAATCAGCATCTCAAAGAATCCGGTTATGCATTCAAAAACCAAGCACATACCAATCAAGTACCATTTTCTCCGGGAACAAGTACTTGAACAGAAGGTCAAGTTGGAGTATGTTCCTTCTAAGGAACAAGTTGCTGATATTTTCACCAAACCGTTGCCCAGGGACACTTTTGAATACCTCAGGCAAAAGCTGGGGGTTGTTGATGCATCATCTCACTGTTGATCATCTTCCTATTGATGGTATAGGCTCAGGGGGAGCACATAATGCATTGTTGGCATTATGGAGAAGGAGATCTTGGAAATAGCTGCAATATGTCTCTATCTCCTTCATGATGGATTTCTGGTTACAGATCTGGAGAAGCATGAGCATAGGGGGAGCATACCCTTTGCCCTTGATGTCAAAGGGGGAGAATGATGAGCTGAAGATTATGTGGTTGCCATCAAGTCCAAAGGGGGAGTTTGTTGGCATTATGATTCAGGTGTTGTCCTTGATGGCAAACTCATTCAGGTGGTAAATCAAGAAGGACGCAGGAAATATGTTCAGCAAGTGCGTCCCCGCAGGTATACCATACAGAACCCGCGTCCAGGGACGCAGGCCAGCCGTTCAGGAGGTGCGTCCGCCCAGTGCACACATTTCAAGGCAGAGAAAAGCACGTGGGGGTTTCTTGTGTGGTATCTAGCCGACGGTTTTGTGTTTCTATGGTGTCGGCTCGTGGTATTGTTCCATGCTTTGGGGAGAAGCTTGCCTATATAAAGCAAAGGAGTTCATTTGGATTAAGCATCATCTTGGTTGAATATCTCTTGGTGAGATCTAGTCCAAATCTATAAGGGCGAATCTTCTAATGGACTACGATCTATATGGCGCATGATCAGATCTGTGGATCTGAGTGTTTGGGTTGGTTCTGAAGTCCTCTTATCTTCTATATCTGAAGGGACGCAGATTCAGTGAAGGGAAAGTGCGCCGGGACGCAGTACAGTAAAGGCTCAGGTGCGTCTCTGAGGCAAAGGGCGCGGCGCGACTGTGGTATTGGGTGCGTCTCTGAAGCGAAAGACGCGGCGCGATAGTGTTTCTGTGTGCGTCGGTCGCAGAAAAGCAAAGAGGAACAGTGCGTCTGCACGCAGAACAGCATAAGGTACACTGCGTCCAGTCGCAGGCCACAGAAAGAAAATATGCGTCCCTGTCTTAAGATGATCTGTTGACTGTATATTTCTGTTCATAAGGTGTTCTGGGTTGTTTCTGTAATTACTGATCTGATATCTGTCGTAGACTGTATCTGTTGTATACTTGTTGATCTATTGATTCTTCATGAAAAGAAGTAGGGGGTTGTAGCTCCCTTCCAGGAGAGTCTGGAATACGAGAGAGAGAGTTGTAGCTCTCTGCAGGTTGCAGCCTGCGTGCTGGTAAAGGACTGCACCAGTACAAAATCATTGTAAAAAGAATTTCTTGAAAGAAGATAGAGACATATTGCAGCAGGTGGTTTTTCTCCCGCATTGGGTTTCCACCTTACATCTTGTGTTCTTTGGTGTGACTGTCTATTTTCTTTATTCATGCTCATTGTTTTATGGTACTGATATACAAGAATATTTCAAAAGAATCAAATAAGGAAGATTTGGTAAATTGCTAGATAATACTGATTCACCCCCCCTCTCAGTATTATTTCCAACAAGTTACTGCATATCTTCAATCTCTTGGTACAGAAGTTTGGGACATTGTAGAAACAGGCTATGCTTTTCCTTCAGCTACTCCTACAGATCCAGCTGAGAAAAAGAAGTATGAAACAAATGCAAAAGCAGTCATTACTCTATTAGGAAGTATATCCCGAACAGAATTCATGAAGGTCATGCACTTCAAATCAGCAAAAGAGATATGGGACAAAATGATCACTAGCTATGAAGGAGATGAACAGGTAAAACAAGCTAAACTTCAAACTCTCAGGATTCAATATGAGACTCTCAAGATGTATAATGATGAAAGTGTGGCTAATTATTTTCTTCGGGTAGATGAGATTGTTAATTGTATGAAACATTTGGGTGAAGAAATAAAAGAGACTATAGTAGTTCAAAAGATTCTAAGATCATTATCCCCCAAGTTTGAATCTAAAGTATCTGCAATAGAAGAAAAGGAAAATCTTCGTGTTCTCACTATGTCTCAGCTACATGGAATTCTAACTGCTTATGAAATGAGAAAGGGAGGTCCATCAGACAGAAGGGAAGCTGCTTTTAAGGCATCAGGCAAAGAAGATTACTATGAAGCAAGCCATGTTCCAGAAGAAGAGGAAGAAGAATCAAATTTTGTCAGAAGTCTTCAAAGGGGTTCTGGAAGGTTCAGAGGTAAGCTACCTTTCAAATGCTTTGCTTGTGGAAGAGTAGGTCATTATGCTGCAAAATGTCCTTATAAGGATAAAGGAAAAGAACCTGCTAGATGGAACAAGAAACAGAGTGCAAATAAGAAAAGCTACTACACCCATGAAGATAGTGATGGCTTATCAAACAGTGATGAAGATGAACAAGGTAATAAATATAAGCTGTTAATGGCATTTGAAGATGATGATTATGAGGATGTTGTAGATGTGGATAATCTCTATAATGAAATTACTAGACTCAAGAGATGCATAGAAGAAAAGAATGTGATCATTGATACTTTGCAGTTTCAAATTGATGAAAAGGAAAAACATCTTGAAAAACTAGAAGGTGAAATTGTTGGTCTCAGAAAAGAAATAGAGAAAACAAAAGCTATTAATCTTAAGTTTGTCAAAGGATCTGAAACTTTGGATGAGATTATCAATGTGCAGCGGTCTCCTCTAAACAAGACAAATGTCCGGGTAAATAGCACTCAAACTCCTCATGAGCTCTAGAGTGGTAAAACTCCTTCGGTAAAGCACTTCAAAATCTTTGGGAGCAAATGCTATATCAAGAATACTGATGAGCAGCTTGGCAAACTTGAACCTAGAGCAGATGAAGGCATTCTTCTTGGCTATTCTCCACACAGCAAAGCATACAAATGCTACAATAAAAGACTTGGCAGAATTGTTGACAGCATTGATGTAGTGGTTGATGAGAAGGGATATATTCCTAGGCAAGTACATCATGAAGATATAGAAGAAGATGAAGGCTACCCTCAAAGACAAAATAATGAAGAAGAAGAACCCCAAGGAGAACTTCAAGAAGAACCAGATGAACCAGAGGAGCAGACAAGAATAGAAGAGAAAACTCCATCCAGATATGTTTAGAAGAATCATCCAGAATATCAGATTGTGGGGCAGAAAGAAGCAGGTGTACAAACAAGCAGAACAGCTGCAGAAGCCTCAAGCTATTTGGCATTACTCTCCTCTACTGAACCACAAAATGTGAAAGAAGCATGCAAAGATGAATGTTGGGTAAAAGCAATGGATGAAGAACTTGAGCAAATCGAAAAGAACAACACTTGGGAGCTGGTTCCTAGACCAAAGGATAAGAATGTTATCGGAACAAAATGGGTCTTCAAAAATAAATTGAATGAAAGTGGAGAAGTAATTAGAAACAAAGCCAGACTTGTTTGTAAAGGGTATGCGCAGCAAGAAGGAATAGACTTTGAAGAAACTTTTGCTCCTGTTGCAAGACTTGAGGCCATCCGAATGTTCCTTGCTCTCTCAAGTTTTCAAAACTTCAAAGTATTTCAAATGGACGTGAAATCAGCCTTTCTGAATGGAGACTTGGAAGAAGAAGTGTACATTGAACAGCCAGATGGGTTCATTCTTGGAAATGATCCAAATCTTGTATGCCGATTGAAAAAGGCTCTCTATGGTCTCAAACAAGCTCCAAGGGCTTGGTACTACCGGTTGGACAAATATCTTCATCAACAAGGTTTCTCAAAAGGTTCAGCAGATAGCAATCTGTATATAAAAGTTGAAAATGACAAATTGCTAATACTTGTTGTGTATGTAGATGACATTATTTTTGGCGGCAATGAAGAAGCTATGAGTCAAAGCTTTGCCTCGGTCATGCAGAAAGAATTTGAAATGTCCTTGCTAGGAGAACTGACATATTTCCTTGGTTTGCAAATCAAACAAAAGGAAGGAGGAATCTTTTTATCTCAAACCAAGTATGTCAAGCAGATTTTGAAGAAATATGGCATGGAAGATGCAAAACCTGTATGTACACCCATGGTCACAGGATGTAGTCTCAGTGCAAATGATGAATCTGCAGCAGTACATCAACCAACCTACAGATCTATGATTGGAAGTTTACTATATTTGACAGGTACCCGACCAGACATCATGCATGCAGTTGGAATAGTTGGAAGATTTCAGGCAAATTCGAAGGAGACTCATCTTCAGGCAGTAAAGAGAATTTTCAAATATCTTCAAGGGACTCAAAATTATGGCTTATGGTATCCTAGAGATACAGATCTTACTCTTCATGCTTATACAGATGCAGATTGGGCCGGAAGCGTGGATGACAGGAAAAGCACAAGTGGTGGTGCGTTCTTTATGGGTTCCAGACTGGTATCTTGGTTCAGCAAGAAACAGAGTTCGATTGCCTTGTCTATAGCTGAAGCGGAATATGTTGCTGATGCATCTTGTTGCACTCAACTCCTTTGGATGATGCAGACTTTGCAGGATTTTCAAATCACTTGTACACCACCTATCCCCATCTTATGTGATAACACAAGTGCAATCAGCATCTCAAAGAATCCGGTCATGCATTCAAAAACCAAGCACATACCAATCAAGTACCATTTTCTCCGGGAACAAGTGCTTGAACAGAAAGTCAAGTTGGAGTATGTTCCTTCCAAGGAACAAGTTGCTGATATTCTTACCAAACCATTGCCCAGGGACACGTTTGAATACCTCAGGCAAAAGCTGGGAGTTGTTGATGCATCATCTTGTTGAACCTCTTCTTATTGGTGGTACAGGCTCAGGGGGAGCACATAATGCATTGTTGGCATTATGGAGAAGGAGATCTTGGAATTAGCTGCAATATGTCTCTATCTCCTTCATAGTGGTGCGTTGTTGCAGATCTGGTTCATATTCAGGGGGAGCATGCGCTTAGGGGGAGCATACCCTTTGCTCTTGATGTCAAAGGGGGAGAATGAAGCTGAAGTTTGTGAGGTTGCCATCAAGTCCAAAGGGGGAGATTGTTGGCATTACGTTTTCTGGTATGACTGTATGTTACAGATGTTGTACTTGATGGCAACTCCAGTGGTAAGGCTCTCAGTTTGATGAAAATTAAGAAGGACGCAGGCAATCGGTTCAGAAAGTGCGCCCCCGCAGGTATACCATGCAGAAACCGCGTCCAGGGATGCCGGCCGGCCGTTCAGGGGGTGCGTCCACCCAGTGCACACATTTCAAGGCAGAGAAAAGCACGTGGGGGTTTCTTGTGTGGTATCTAGCCGACGGTTTTGTGTTTCTATGGTGTCGGCTCGTGGTATTGTTCCATGTTTTGGGGAAAAGCTTGCCTATATAAAGCAAAGGAGTTCATTTGGATTGTGCAATTGTCTTGGGTTGAATATCTTATTTGGTGAGATCTAGTCCAGATCTAAAAAGGTGAATCTTCTAATGGACTGTGATCTCTATGGTGCATGTACAGATCGATAGATCTGACTGTTTGGGTTTGTTCTGAAGTCTTCATATCATTTATATCTGAAGGGTCGCAGGTTCAGTGAAGGGAAAGTGCGCCGGGACGCAGGTACTGTAAAGGGCAAGTGCGCCGAGACGCAGTACAGTAGAGATAGACTTGCGTGGGGACGCAGGGCGATCAAGGTTCAGGTGCGTCTCTGAAGCAGAAGGACGCGGCGCGATGGTGTTTTCAGGTGCGTCTCTGTAGCGAAAGACGCGGCGCAATAGTATCCTTGGGTGCGTCCCTGAAGCAACAGAACGCAGAGCAGTCAAAGGAACAGTGCGTGGGCACATAGCGAAGCAGAAGGATATCTGCGGGTGGACGCAGAGTAGCAGAAGGTTAACAACGTCTGGTCGCAGGCCACAGAAAAGAAAACTGCGTCTCTTTTTTAAGATGTTCTGTTGATTGATTTTCTCTATTGATAAGGTGTTCTGGGTTAGCTCTGTTGTTGCTGATCTGATATCTGTAGTGATCTATATCTGTTATGTACTTGTTGATCATCTGATGCTTTATGAAAAGAAGTAGGGGGTTGTAGCTCCCTTCCAGGAGTAGACTGGAAAACAAGAGAGAGAGAGAGAGTTGCAGCTCTCTGCAGGTTGCAGCCTGCGTACTGGTAAAGGACTGCACCAGTACAAAATCATTGTAAAAGAAGTTTCTAAATTGAAAGAAGATAGAGACATATTGCAGCAGGTGGTTTTCACCCACATTGGGTTTCCACCTTACATCTTGTGTTCTTTGGTGTGACTATCTGTTTTTCATGCTCATTATTTTATAGTACTGACATGCTAAAATAATTCAAAGATCAAATAAGGAAGATTTATTTAATTGCTAGATAATACTGATTCACCCCCCCCCTCTCAGTATTATTTCCAACATTACTATTCAATCTGGGATTGTTGTTCAAATTTATAATTTTTGTTCAATTAAAAATTGTTGTTCAATTCAGAATTGCTGCTTAATTAGGATTTGTTATTTATTTAGGATTTGTTGTTCAAATACCATTACTGTTAATTATTACAGTTCTCTTTCATGAGTGAGCAAGTTAGCTTCAATTTTAGTTAAAACTGCCAAGTGTGATTCTTTACAAGTTGTATTTAGATTTGTTTGCTTCCATGATAGGTTAAGTAGGATTGCAGAGTGCGTTATGAATTTCTTTCAAAATTACTTCTTTCAGAATTGATTAGATTGAGTTTAAAGAGGATAGTTATTAGCAGTTGCAACAATTGGTATTAGTTAACCTCTGAATTCACTACATATATAGTGCTGACACTCTTGAAATAAAAAGACTTGCCTCAGGTTGAAAATTAATGTAGGAATTAAGACTATTTGTAAAAAGACATCTTAGTGCACCAACAACAATTGTGGGGGACTAGGACACTACGCGTCAAACTCTTTGAATCTGACGCATCTGTCATGTCACTATTATACTCAATTTGACCATGCAACGGAGGATTGCCCTATATCATTAGCTAAGATACACGAAAAGCGAGTGCAGCCTCAGCAGCAGTCTCAGAACTTGCAAAATGATGAGGGGTGAGCCTCGCGAGGAAGATCCTAAGGTAAATATTGTGTTGTGGAGTGGAACGATGACTAGTGAACATAAGGGGAAGTAGCCTGAAGAAGGTGAGTGGGTACGCAAAGTGCTAGAAAAATTGATTGAGTTTGATCTAGAAAATGCAAGAGAAATGTTTATGGAAGCGAAGAAAAGCTTCGTTGAGTTCTAGGAGAAGTTGGCTGAAGAAATGGATCCCTCCATTATTACTACTTTCGTAGAAACATGTATGAAGTTGTTGCACGACAGCAAGGCTATGAAGGGACTATAGGAGCTGATCAATAGGTGCACTCGGAAGGAAAACACTACTGATGGACCCTGTGTAGTTTGGAAGGTTGGCTGCCATAAGGCGAGAACAAGGTGTGAGATGAGGCTCACTACGCAGATAGGAGAATATGATATGGATCAAGTTATTCTAGATCTGGGGTCGAACACGAATATTTTGCCTAAAAATACATGGGAAACATGGAAAATTTTAGGGGCTAATGTTCGCCCAGTGGGCTAATTTTCCATGATTTTTCCACAAAAAAGATTCGCCAATTTCCAATTTTATAAAAGACAATTCGCCCAAATTTTAGAATATAAAATTATTTTACCTTAAAAATCGCCAACATTATATAGAGACTATATATAAAATAATTATAAATTTGATTAATTTTACAAATATATCAATAAACATTTATAATTTGCATATTAGGGATTAGTGAGATTCGCCAATGTTTTAAACTTCAAGAAAATTTTCCATCCTTAAAATTTTCCTTGATGGGAAAGGATAGGGATACTTATGCTTTAGTGGTCTCCAATTTAGTTAAGAATGGAAAATGAACAAAAAATCATCCCCATGGAAAGATTTCAGGAAGTAATGGTTGACATTGAGGGCGCGAGCAAATTAGCTGATTTTGAAGTAATAGAGATTGTGGATGACAACATTCCCTACCCTGCGCTCCTTGGGATCGATTAGACCACTGACACAAATGGGGTAATATATTTGAAGAAGTGGAAGACGATATTTGAGAAGAAATCACTCGGCATAGTGGTGCCCCTTGACCATGTAGAAGGATCGCACTATACTGAACCAGTCTACGATTATGAAAATGATGACGATTTGGTTAAGATTTAGAAGATAACAACATGAGATCAGGATTGGATGAATCTAATAGTAGATGGGTGTGTTGCATGGGACTGCGAAAATTCTTGCACATCATATTCAGATGAAGAGTTGGAGCACTGGAAGAATCGACTACATGAAGTATCTACGTTTCACTATAACATGATGACCAAGTCATTGCATTGTGTATCGTCGGAGGTAAGAAATCTGCATTACTATGATGGTTCAACTTATTTAATTAACTTCTTGGATGCATTTGAGAGAGAAGTTCTAGAGAAGCATCGCTTCCAGGCCTTGGATTGGGCATTTCACACTATGCCTACGAGATGGTGGGGCACACACAAGGACAATTTTGATGATTGGTGAGTGTACAAAAAGATGATGAGAGTGTGGTATGGTCACCCACACGTGCGGCTAACAAAAAAATATGATGAGAGGAATGACCTGCGCAACCGTTGAGCCAAATGGACTGAACTGTATGGAGCGGAGCCTTAGCCAGAGTGGGTACATCTATTTTTTCATATCTTGGATTTTATATTGATGAATTGGTACTTGGAGACAGAGCTCCACCATGGCACTGAAGAATGGGATGTCTTGCGCCAAGGATTTTTTGTGACATTCATCTTTGAGGATGGATTTGAATTTATTGATGAAGCATTGTAGGAGGTCAAGGCAACAATATTTAGGATACTGCAAGATCCTCTAGATTTGATTCAACCTAATTGGACCACCCAGCTAAGCCACGCACTGGAATACTACAATCTGACAGCAGAAGAAGAAATGAAGATCCAAGGAAGATTAATATTCCAGAGATTAAAGGTCACCACGAAGTTGAAGGACAGTAACTAGAGAATCCAAACATCATCATGCCGCTCAAACTAGACAGGTGAACATTGGCATGGAAGCTTGCAAATATTGGGGACTACTAGGATGATGCAACAGTAGATAAGGTTGTTGAATTGCTCCGCGAATATCAAGATTTATTCCCTACAACATTTTCAAATCTGAAAGGGATAATAGGGGACTTGAGTGTCATGAAGATCACTCTAAAACTTGATGAGAGGCCAGTTAAGCAAAGGCCTTACCTCCTCAACCCAAAGTATAAAGAAATGGTTCACTGGGAGTTGGATAAAATCCTTGCAGTAGGCATTATTGAACCAGTAGAAGAATATGATTGGGTAAGCCCGATAGTGTTGGCTTCTTGGGGCCTAACCCAGCTTCGGAGTCGATTAGCCAAAGGAATCCATGTACTACTGGCCCTTTCAGCAATAGACCATGCAGCGTGGACTGAGGTCTCCCTCGAAGTAGTATGGGGGCATGTTGGAACAAAGTTTATGCACCCTTGAGAGGTCTGAGGGGTTGTTTTACTCCAACTGTGGATACCTTCGCACACTTCCCTGACCTGTGAGGCCTTCGCACCCTATTATATTTTCCTTCGCATAGCCCTAACGAGCGGCTATGGGGCTTTCGTGCTGCTAAGACAACAACCTACACTGTTTCCCTAAGTCAGACCATGGATCTTACTTATCTTCTTATAATAGTTAGTTATATTTGCGTAAACAAATACCTTCTATTAGATTTACTTATTCAGCACATTCATATAGGTTTGTGTAGTAAATAAATAGTAAATTTACAATTCATACCCAATATAATTCAATGCATAAAATAGGAAAATATACATAGAAATATGGTAAAAATTCTCTTTATTAATTCTTCCAATGGTTACAGACTCGACCTTCCCTACACACTCGGCTGCAGGGGTCCGCGCACTCAGCTGCGAACTATTAGCCCTCTACACACTCAGCTGTATAGTCTTCTCCTACTCTACGACCAAAAGTGATCCAGATTTAAATAGGAGCGCAACAAATTACAGAGATAACCATAAACACAAAGATGTAGCGGAAATAATACTTCATTTCATTAATGTAAAATACTAAGATATGCTTACAAACAGAAAATGGAAATAAATAGCTAGGGCAATGGTAGCTTATCTCTGAGAAGACATGTGGTGGCTACATGCCTCTAAACTATGTTACAATGAGGCTCAAAGGCCTAATTATTGTTTAGAAATAATGGAAAACCATAAACATCAAAAAACATAACCCTAGAAGATGAAACACCAAACTGTGGGCCCCATTTGGGTAAATTGGTACATCAACTTCCCAGGGCCATAACTTTGGCATACGATCTCCATTTGACACGTACAATATCTCGTTTGAAATATCTATCTGAGAACTACAACTTTTGGAAGAGCAACATGGGTCCATGGACCCATGTTGCTCCTAGTTTTCCCAAAAAAACATTGTTTCGGGCCTCAAAACGGCTCCAAAAGTTCAAGACCCGAAAAACTGCTAAAAATAATAAACTGTGCTACAATTAAGCAAACTAAAAAGCTAAAAGAAACAATGGTGGGGATCCAAGTGGACTTGGTGGGTGGCCACCAATATCCACTTGGATCATTCCTCCCCCTGTAGGAAGCAATGGTCCCCATTGCGTTGAGTTCCTCCATGAGATGAGGAAACTTCTAGTGAACTTGGTCCCTGGTGAAGGAGTTGGCCTACTTTAACAACTCAATACAGTTGGATATTCTATTGGCAAGTGTGCTTGATCTGTGTGTCCATGATCTGATCAGTTGCAACTTGTTCCATAAAATCTGGATTTAACTTTGTGGGTGTGAGTTGTTCTACAATGTCAGATGTGTCTAGTAATGCTGGAAAGTATGGCCAAAGGCAATGCACATTGAGCACTGGGTGCAAGCCAAGGAATGGCAGAATGCTGAGCTCAAATGCATTGTATCCCACAGCCTTGGTAATGGTGTAAGGACCATATCGAAGTGGTTTGAGTTTTCGATAAGCTCCGGTAAGGCGTTCCTTTTGCAAATGCATCCAAACTTTGTCGCCCACTTGAAACTTGTGTTGCACCCAATGTTGATCATGTTGTTGCTTGTACTTGGCATTTGATTTCTCCAGAATGTCATGGACCTACTGGAAAATATGTTGGATGTGCTCAATGAAGTTATTTTCCTTATCAATTTCGAACTAGACATGAGCCGAATCTGCATGAGTAGCTGCAAATGGCATGGCCACATCAATGGGACATAGTGGCTGGAATCCCAAGCCCACCTGAAAAGGGTTGTGGCCAGTCAAGCTATGGAGAGCCCGGTTGTGGTTGTGCTAGACATAGGGGAGGCTCTCGTCCCATGTGCGTGGATGCTTCGAGTTGTACATGTGCAGATTGTGTACAGTTATCCTGTTGACAACCTCTGTTTGGCCATCAGTTTGAGGATGAAAGGCTGTGGACTTATTGACTTTGGTGTCCAGCATCGACCAGAGACTAGACCAAAATTTACTGAGAAACCTACTCTCCCGATCTGAGATGATAGACTGTGGGATCCAAAAGTGTACTCACACTTGTTCAAAGAAGAGTTTAGCACTGGCTTCTTTTATGCTATTCTTCTTGCAGGCCGCCATAATGGCCATCTTCGAGAACTTGTCGACGACCACAAAAACATAGTCGTTTCCATGCTTAGTGGAAGGAAGGCCTGACATGTAATCCATGGAGATGGATTCAAAAGGTCAACTAGGGGTAGGCAGCGGGGTATAGAGGCCTTTCTTCTTGATAGTTGGTTTGGCAATGGCACAAGCAGTGCATGATTTGATGTACTTCCCGACATCTGGTCGAATATTTGGCCAATAGAAATACTTCTGCAGTACTGCCACTATTTTCTCGACCTCGAAATGCCCAGTAGCCTGACTGTAGTATGCTTCCAAAATCATCTTTGCACGCTTGCTTGAAGGAACACAAAGGTGACCCAGGTGGCATAACAGGTCATCCTGGAGGTGAAAATCTGGAACATGCAAACCCTCCAAGAGTGTCTGGTATGTGTGGCCAAATTCTGGGTTGCTTTTGTAGAGAAGTGGCCAATCAGAAGTCTTGTGCCCACAAGAGTTGAGCACGGTGGTTAATGAAATGATCGGTGGTCGACTGAGGCAATCTGCAACATTATTGGTGCTATCCTTCTTATACTTGATATTCAAATGGAATTGTTGCAAGTATGTGGACCACTTCTGATGGCAATCATTCTACAATTTCCCTTAGGCCTGTATGAACTAGAGGGGTTGGTGGTCTGTGTGGATGACCGTTTCCTTCCCCAAAAAGTAATGTTTCCATTGTCGGCAGGTCTGCACAATGGAATACATCTCTTTGTTATAAGTGGGATACTTTCGGATTGTGTCTGAAAGTGTCTCACTGTGGTATGCCACTGGATGCTTGTGTTGAGTAAGGACTACCCCAATAGCATAGTCAGAGTCATCTGTCTCGACCTCAAAGGGTTGTTGCAAGTCTCGCAATGCGAGCACTGGTGCCGATCAGAGGCGATCTTTTGCCTTTTGTTGAGATTCAAATGAAAAGAATTTTGCTTTTTCTCCTCCCTTGGTTACTTGACTCAAGGGCCAAGTGATATGATAAAATCCCAACATGAACCTGCGGTAGAAGTTGGCAAGACCTAGAAAGCTGCGGAGCTCTGTTAGAGTGGTTGGAGAGGGAAAATCCTGAATGACTTGGATCTTGGCTGGATCCACATGCACCCCTTGTTCATCAATAATGTATCCCAGATACTGAACCTAGGTCATGCCAAAAGTGTATTTCTCCAAATTGGCACATAATTTGTGTTGTCGTAGTGTTTGGAGAACCTGTCAGATGTGGTGGAGGTGCTCTTCCCAACTCTGGCTGAAGATCAGGATGTCATCCAAGTATACCACTACAAATGAGTTGGTGAATGGCCACAAGATGTCATCCATTAGCCTCATGAAGGTTACAAGAGCATTCGTCAATCCAAAAGGCATAACCAACCATTTGAAAAGGCCCTCCTTGGCTTTGAAGGTAGTCTTCCACACATCGAAGGGTTTGATTGGTACCTCGTGATATCTTGACTTCAAATCGATCTTGCTGAAATATTTTTCTCCCTCTAGTTGGTCCAAGAGGTCATCAATCCGTGGGATTGGGTACCTATTATGGACAATGATATTGTTCAATGCCTAATAGTCAATACAGAGTCTCCAAGTGCCATCCTTCTTCTGTACCAACACAACTTGGCTCCCACAGGGTGATGAACTTGGACGGATGTCACCTTTCTACAGCAGCTCCTAAATCTAGCTCTTGATTTCATTGTTCTCCAAAATGGAGCACTGATAGATTAGTCCATTAGGCAGCGGCACACCTGGGGTCAGATCGATGGAGTGCTTGACTTGACAGTGTAGTGGAACCCCTACAGGGGAGGTGAAGATGTCCTCATACTCCTCCACGACCTTGTCCATCTGTAGTTTTCGTGTGGAGGGGTCCTATCTAGAGGTTATGGCCACTGTATTCTTCTTTCCTTGAGGGCGTATCATTAGGAAACAAATTTCCCGGTTTTGGAAGTGAGCTTACTGCATTGTTTTGCAATAACCAAAGAGATGGAAATAGTCGGTGCTACATCTGGTATCCTGTACAACTTATTTCCTAAAGTAATAATAACAACACGGGGCCTTGATTCATACACAACATGTCTCTTCCACAAGTATGGTTATCATAATAATACATCATAAACTTAAAGGGGAGCAATGTCACACAATACCTCATCTGTGAAGGGCTTGATGTTGTATGGAATGCAACACTGCTAGCTCATGCGAAGATCTCGTCGTTGGTGAAGCCACCCGATGGTGTACGGTTGTGGATGTGCTATGGTCAGTAAGCCCAACCGCTTCATGACCTCTGCTAAGGTGAGGTTCTTTTGTCTCCTGCTGTCGATGATGAACTGCAGTAGGGATCCCTTTACCCACATCTGGGAGTGGAAGAGACGCTCCTCCTCCTCTGGATCTTCGAATTCCTCCTTCTGGATCTTCGTGGTGGCAACGATGGCATTGGGCTCCGCATCAATAATCTGGTTCCCTTTATCATTCCCCTTGTCAGGTTCTGACTCAGAGTCGGAACATGCATCTAATTCTGAAACCTTTAGCTCAGCCACTAGTGACTGCTTGGCCCGACACTTACTTGTGCTGTGAGGGGAGTTCTTATGGATCTCACACAATTTTCACATGTCCTTTTTCAACTTTGCAACGTTGTTCTTTGCTTGTAGCTTTGGCAGGTTGTCTTGGGCCACCCTGCCTTGGCTTTGTCCTTTATTCTACGGTTTGGGGGCACGTTTCCCTTGCTTCAGGTTCGTGGATTCAAAGTCTCACTACTTCTGTTTAAACTTTTCTCGACCTTGACAGCATATTGGTATGCCGTGTCGAGAGAGGAGATGTTCAAGAATTCTATTTCTTCTTGGATGTACTTGTGCAAGAAATCGGGGTATTTGAGTATCAAATGCTAGTCTAAATCCTTGATACCCAACTTTGTGCGACGGGTATGGAAAATATTGGTAAACTCCAGCACGTCTTGGTCCCTTCCCTGCTGCAATGTGGTCCACTTTATGTATTGATCCTCATAGCTTCTAATAGGGTAGTACTACTCCTTGATGGCATCCCGAAATGAATTCCAGGTGTGTGCGGCTGAAAATAGTGAGCCGGTACTTTAATCCTTCTGCTCGCAGTAGGTTTCCTAGCAGTCCTTGACGTGGGGGGTTGCTTTGAGAAGAGCGAAAATAATCTTTTCCCGACTGGAAAAATCATGAACAGAAAAATAACCCTCTAGCAAATTTAACCATTTATCGATGACATCTACATCTATCTGAACCTCGAATATGGGGAATTCAAAATTAACTTGTACCTTAAACGGTGTGGCGGTTCCAGAGTAGCTATAGGAAGCCGATGCGTCTCCCTTGGGTAGCCGCTAAAGGATCTGGGCAAAGTTGTCCATCATCGTGTTCCTTTGTCAATCCAGGGCTTCTTCGGGCAAGATTTTGATAGGATCTCCTGCCCCCTCGTATTTCTTTTCATCCGCCATGGGAGGCCATCGGGATTTGTGAGGCTGGTATTGCAAAGGTTCGACCAGTTCAAGCCTTAAATCGTTATATCCTGACCTCATTGGGGACATGCAAAAAAGAAAAAGAAAAAGAAAACTGTTGTGATACCACTGATCCATATTTAAACAGGAATGCAACAAATTAAAGAGATAACCATAAACACAAAGATGCAACGGAAATAATACTTCATTTCATTAATGTAAAATACTGAGATATGCTTACAAACAGAAAATGGAAATAAATAGCTAGGGTGATGGTAGCTTATCTCCGAGAAGAGATGTGGCAACTACATTCCTCTAAACTATGTTACAATGAGGCTCGAAGACCTATTTATTGTTGAGAAACAATGAAAAACTATAAACATCCAGAAAGCTAACCCTAGAAGATGAAACTCCAAACTATGGGCCCCATTTGGGTAAATTGGTACATCAACTTCCCAGGGTTGTAACTTTGGCATACGATCTTCATTTGACACGTACAATATCTTGTTAGAAAGATCTATCTGAGAAATACAACTTTTGGGAGAGAAAAATCGGTCCATGGACCCATGTTGCTCCTAGTTTACCCAAAAAATGTCATTTAGGGCCTCAAAACGGCTCCGGAAATTCAGGACCCGAAAAACTGCTAAAAATAGTAAAATGTGCTACAATTTAGGAAACTAAAAAGCTGAAAGAAACAATGGTGGGGGTCCAAGTGGACTTTATGGCTAGCCACCAATATCCACCTGGATCAAAAAGACACGACTCTACACTTCGACTCAATGAATATTCCTTAGATGATCTCTTTACACTTAGACCCCCACTCTATTTATACAATCCCATGGTCCGCGGACCATGGGTAGATCTCTCAAACCAACATTACATTACAAAATTGAGGGTGGACAAACCTCTGACTCATTTACCATCTTTGTGCTCCGCACCTACAAATCACGGAGTCTTTACATCGGACTTAGTCAAAACTTGGGCTTTAAGCTCCCAAACTTGCCTTGGTGGGATCCCATGCCCAACAGGTAGAACCAGGTTTCCACACCCTTGAGATGTATGAGGGGTTGATTTATTCCAACTGTGGATACCTTCCTCTAGGTTACTTCGTGCACTTCCTTGTTATATTTGCCTTTGGATAGCTCTAACTAGGGCTGTAGGGCTTTCGCACTACTAAGGCAGTGACCTGAACTATTTCCCTAAGTCACATCATGGATCTTACTTATCTTCTTATAATAGTTAGTTATCTTCATGTAAATAGATACCTTCTATTAGATTTACTTATTCAGCGCATTCATATAGTTTTGTGTAGTAAATAAATGGTAAACCTATAATTCATACCCAATATAATTCAACGCATAAAACAAGAAAGGATACAGAGAAATATGGTAAAACTTCTCTTTTTTAATTCTTCCAATGGTTACAGACTCGACCTACCCTGTGCACCCATCTGTAGGGGTCAGCGCACTCAGTTGTAGACTACTAGGCCTCTGCGCACTTAGTTGTAGAACCTTCTTCTACTCTACAACCCAAATAGACGACTATACACTTCAAATCAATGAATATTCCTTAGATGATCTCTTTCCACTTAGAGCCTTGATCTGTTCATACAATCCCATGGTCTGCGGACCATGGGTAGATCTCTCAAATGGGCATTACATTAAAAAACTGAGGGTGAACAACCCTTTGACTCATTTACGATCTTCGCGCTCCGTGCCCACAAATCACAGTCTTTACATTAGACTTAGTCAAAACTTGGGCTTTAAGCCCCAAAACATGCCTTGGGGGGATTCCACGCCCAACAAGTCCCCAACACAAACATCTTGACTCACCCTCGAGCCACTTAATCGGTGAAGAGATCTTTGCATGGAGACCTCCCAACTCTGCTTGGATGGCTGCAGGGTCGACAACACACTGAGCGGCTGCCTGTTGTATCTCTTGTACGTGTCATTGTGAGACTGCAGTGTCAGAACTGCTTCCCTGGATCTATTCTTGCATCCCCTGCATCTGCTCGAGCTTGCCTTTAATTTTTGTTGTGATGATGAAGGCCTCTTCGATTCAAGGTTGAACGCGCACTTTCAAAATTGCCTCTCTATGTCACGCTACATCTACTTGCTCCTTAAGTACTTTCATTTGTTGCATTCGTGCAAGAATTTGTGTGATGTCCACCATTTGTGCGGTCCCTTTGTCATTGTCATACTACTGCTGTAGCTCACAGGCCTTTGTTTCCATGTGCTATATGTTTGGGTCCTCCTGCAGATTGGTGAGGACCTCAAATGATTCTTCCAACGTTCTGGTGTAGTCCCTCACTACACTGTTGATCTCCTCCATCCCCGATGTAATGGTGGTGGTGCATTATTCCCTTATCTCTGTAGTAATTGAAGGCTACACCTTCAACCGTAGCTTTGCTATCTGAAGGTTCAGCTCCAGCTGAACCTTGGTCATTTCTTCTCACGCCTCGCACACCCCTACTGCTATTCTCTGGATGCACACCTCTGTTGGGATGGCCAGCTCAGGGACCATATGGTAGGCTTCTTCAAGTATCTACACCATCTACCTATCCTGAGACATGACCTTATCGCGCTGCATGCTCAACTACTCCATGTTGATCTTCTACTCACTTAGCACCTGCAAAACACAGCTCTCCCTAGCCCACAGTTTTGCAGTAATCCCATCCTACAGAACATAGAGCGTCTCCCGTGGGAGTGCAGCCATGTTGATCCCTGTACCTTTCAATGTATTTAACATAGGCCTATCGGCCTCATTTTCTGTAACCAGTAACCCTTCTAGCAGCACTATTGTGTTGGTTGTACGAGCACGCAACATTTCCTCGGCTACGACTATCGTTACTGCAAGGCTGGTCGAGAGAGTAACAACCTAAGGAGTGTGCATCTGCAACTCCTGAATCTATGCTCGAAGGGCCCCCAACACAATCTGGTTCTCCTCCACAAAGTTCTGAGTGCATCTGTGGTGACGTCGCACACCGCCTCCCCTATATCATGTGGATCCCCCTTAGTAAGGGTGATCAGATCGATAGATAGCTTCGATGATTTTATTCTCTTGCTCGACCCCATCCACTCACTTGGGCGCTGGTGCTTTAATAGTGTCGACGTTGTGAGTGGGTCTGTGCCACCCTCCTCTACCTCTATTTCCATATCTTGCTCTTGCTCCGACAAAGGTGACTTCTAGCCCTCGTATGCCTTCTTTGCTACCTTTTGTGCTACTATTGTGGCCTTTTGTTGTTCTGTTGCTATCTATGCAACATCCCGTGCCTCTTGTGCCTTCATTGCTGCTAATTCTTTCCTTCTCTTTTCCGCCAATTGTGACACGCGTAGTTCGGCCTCCTCCTTCTTCTTCTGCGCAACAGATTTCCCCAGAATAGAGATGTTTAGAGCACACCACTCCAACTGCCACATCTCTAATATGTCGAATATCACATCATTTGTGGCCATATATGGTAGCTCGTTCCACTTCCTTGCAGGGTTCTTGTGTGCCCTGAGGTAGATGTGATGAAAGTCCTCTTTAAACTTTGTGAAACTTTGCAAGCTATTGTAGATAATGGGTGATAACCACAGCTTGTGATTAATCCCCATTCTAATGTTCATCTCCATGAACACTAAGAACATTTTGTTGTTGCAGATCTATTATGCGTCTTTAGTGGCCCACAACGAAGCATACTTCGCAACCTACAGGAGATCCCTTGCAATTATGGGGAACTAGCTGTCTTCAGGCAATTCCCCCACTACCAGCACTATGGACAGCAGAAGCCATGTATAATGGAAGGTTTTCCCTTGTTCCTATGCCTCATGTTAATTTTCTAGGAACTATTTACACAAAAATTTGGACCAGTTAAACTGGACCCCCTCTACACACTGTTTAGCAAGTGCAACCACCGGCGCGGGCACCTCATCTGCGTAGCACTTTCACATGAGCTTACCTACCACTATTTGAGTCGCAACTCTGACTACTTTGTTGTCAATGCTAGAGATTGCGTAGCCCCTCTTTTCCTTCTCCAACTTGTATTTCTTTTTAGTGGCCTCCACAATGGCCAAATCACTGCTCTTACCTTTTGAAATGTTTGTGGGGTCCTCTCCTTTGCATGGGAGCCAGGTAATTCGATGGATTAAGTAGTCTGTGATGGGGATGGGCTCCTCTAGCCACAAACACCCACCATGCACCAAGCAGAGCAGCTACCTGATGACAAAGATAGTCACTATGGCACGATGGTAATGCGGCACCTAGAGTAGGTTCAACAACCCTGCCTTTTTGACTCCACGTAACCACTTGTGCGGCTCCAATTCTATAACTCCTATCGTGGTGTTCTGCTTCGGCTTCATGAGTTGTGTGGTCACCAAGTGAGGTAATTGCTTATGGTTGGCGAGATCCCAATCTTCAAACTTCAAATTTAGCACCCGTCCCAGGTGTGTTCCTTCAAAAATGATATCATCTGGGAGGAGCGGAGTCTGCTGAGATATCTTTCTCTCATCGAGGTCCTTTGGCAACTTTGCCTTCCCATTCCACAAGGGGACATATGCGGGCATCTTTGTTGGAAGGTGAGCAACATAGGTTTCTTCCTCCATCCTTCGTCCTTGTCTTCTTCAATTATGAGATCCTCAAGGTCTTCTTCCTCCTCATTGGTTTCCAAGTTAACCACTTTCCCTTTTTCCTTCATTGTTAATCTGGTGCACAGCGGGTTTTGATGGGACACACACACCAGAATCATTGGTTGCTTATCTTTCTTCAGTCTCGGCATGCGTGATGATTTAAGGATTTCTGCAACAATCCTGGCACCCTCAGGGGCATCTTCTATAACCATGGCTTGCGCGGCTTCTTCGGCGCTCATCTTGGCGATTTCCCTGGCTTCTTCAGACGTTGCCATATTGTTTGTCTAGAAAGATGTCAACTATTCACTCAAGTGCTCAACCCTCACTCTGCACAAGACAAACAAATCTCGATTTTGAATACTTGGGGTGCACAACATCTCAATTCACAAAATACCAAGTGTTGTTTGTCGGGAAGCCCTTTGTAATTTATAGTGCCTTTTGAATTTGAATTCGACCACCCCCCCCAAATCCGGTCCATTAATGCTCCCTTGGTGGCAGATTTTCCAAAATATTTCCCATAAACCTCATCTTAAATGCCTATTGCCCACTCGATTTGGTCTCAATTCAAGCATCACATCTTGAATAGTGACTACAATAGTCACTTTCTAGCCAACCCGCGTCGCAGAATAGCCCCCCTTGCGTGGTTGCGGACCTTGTGACACTTTGATCCTACGCATAGCCCCGACATCGCATAGCTCCCGGGAAAAGTAGTTTATAGTCCTGCACCTCCTTTCAACTGCCTGGAGTGCTAAGATTGTACGTCCCACCGCTAGTCAGGTGGTCACACCACCTATATAGGGTTCCAACTGGTCATCCATCACTTTTCCTGGAATAAATCAGCCTTTTGTTTTTACCATCTGCATCATGCATTTCACCATTTGCATTGTGCTATCATGGGTGATCCCTTCAGTAATGTACGATCTAATCCAAGGCATTAAGTTGATCAACTCTCCGCAGTAGTCCCCAATTTTGTCACCATAGTCATGCGCACCCTATTTTATCGCCAGAATTTTCTTATCAAGAAAATCCTTATGTATTTATTCCTCAAACTTCTTGACTTCTGTTTCTACCATAGCTCTTTTCTTCCATAACCACACTCTTTCTTTCATGATGTCTTGGAGCCTAAGGTCACCCTGTTGGATTTCTTCTTTAGGTCCCAAGGGTTCTTCTACATTCAACTACACTATTCCATCTTCCAAAACTCCGAGAACCATCATATCAACTGACGCTGCTATGTACGGACTAGGCATATTATACTCTATTGGGATTATAATGTTTGCTCCATAGGCCAGCCTCAGAGGCATCTGTTGTTTACGGGAAAACTAGTGTCCATTCAGAGCTGCTAGTCCCACTAAGACGGGTAGCTATCTTAGAAACAAACAATTTAAAGTTGTGTTTTCCTTTATGAGAGATATATGCGAAAGTAGAGAGTACCAACCTCAATCTTTCGCTTGACTCCTTACTTGTTTCCTCTCTCCTTTAATAGAGCTTTCGCCACTCCTTTCTCACTTGTCCCACTTTAAAGAATACCTGTAGAGTCAAAGCAGCAAAATACCATCAAAGCATAGAGATCTATAACCATAAACAATATAGGATCAAATGTACATTAACCATACACATGCATAAACAAATACAAGATTCTGAGATAAACAAGCATATGGAGGAAAACTCAAATAGGTTTATTGATAGAAGTAGTAGAAGAGAGGATTACAACCCAACTGTTTGATCTACTGCCATCCTCCCAGCATGATAGCCCTCTTCACCTCATGAAAAGACTAGATCACCCAACAATATAATGCTTTACAGAGAAACCAACAACACTTCCTTACAAAATACAAAATTCTAGCCTCTGGATCTCTAGGATGAGGGATCCAGATATAGATATTTGCAGGGGGTGAGTTAGCTTCTAGGATTTTGATTAGTGTCATTTCTCTGATAGTTCTTAGTTCCACTTGGAGATTTCATGATCTCTTACTCATCCCTGGGTAAATTCAGAGAGGCAAGTGTCAAATGAGCAGTTTCTAGAAGATTCTTTGGGTTTCCACCTAGCAAACTTCCTCTGCCATTTGTCTGCTCTCGCTCATTGAACCCTATAGAAGGGATTTTTAGTATGCATCACACCCTCTATGTGTAATAAGTGAGATGCATCACACCCTCAGCATGGAGCAGTCTGTATGGTCCAGTTTTGACTAGTTCTGAGAAGTTTTTCAGGGAGAACTTATGGGAAATGATGTAATTAGTTGACCTTGTTCCTTTAGGGCAATTTTAGGGGTTTAGAAGCCCTTGGTTTATGGACATATGTGATTGGGGTTGCAGCGCCCAAATATGTCTATAACAGTTGCCCCCTAAAGCATGAGATTGTAAATCTTATGACGTCGGGTGAAATGCTTTATCATGAGGATCTGAGGTTTTTTGAACTAGAAGGTGACCTGTCATAAGATACAATACAATACATTATCTTCATAATATTTTCATGATCTAGTTGAGGTAGGCATTCCCATGCTCAGCTTTATAAATTCATTTTCATGTACATGGGACAGACAATCGTCTGTGTGACAGACTGATGATTCTAGTAGAGCCATCATCCTTTAGCTTAGATGATTATCTATGTCGCTATGGAGTACATTTGATGTCTTTATTTTCCTGAATATATCGCAGCCCAGATGGATGAAACTACATTTGGGGTCTTCAAACACGTTCAATCTTCACCCGAAGTACAAGTCGATCCATGTGAAAAGATGTTCTATTGTCGAACATGGAAAAACATCGCCTGATTACCAGCCAATGATGAAAGATGTTAACAGGCGCGAGAGGAATCACTGATAATGATAATGATCCTCAAGGTACTGCAGTACAATTCACGTGGTGTGAATACATGAGTCGATGTCAAACACCATGCAAAATCTTTTGGTCGAAGGCCATTGATGTAAACCTGTCGCCGAAAGTGAGAAACTTGCCATTGAGGCATGCAAGCTTCCAAGTACAGAAAGGGTTGTTCCTAAGTCAAATTCTTCAATAATGAGTTGATGTCGACAATAAGTGACCCATCGTAAGAGGGCCTTAATGAATCCCACATCTACGACACAAAATGGAGCAAATGATTTTGTGGACGTGAAAATGATCTGATGATACAAGGTTCAGGGTGGCGGTCATGAAAATTGGAGCGTGAAGGGTATTGTAGCAGATGAGGTGTAATATGGGTTGGTGAATTCTCAGAGTGACTTCTCTTGAACATATCGACGACACTAAAATGGATTGGTAGCGTTAACCCCGAAAATGGATGGTACGGAGGACCAATGGTGATATTACTGGTGAACGGAATAACCCAACCCAACTCAATCATGGTGATGGAGTGAGAGTGTCATGTTCAAGAGTGACCTGCTACCAACAAAGTTCTTCAAGTTTTCTTCCCAATTTTTCCCCAATCATTGCTAACCAGTACCTCTTTATTTTTGTCAAGCTTGAGGATGATAACATGTGCTTGTTCTATAATTTTCCCTTCGGACAAACATATCGCTATGTTTTAGAGAGCCTAGCGACAGTGAAACTCGTTCTTGTCTGTATTGGACAAGTTTGCCACTATTGTTTTAACGAGTTTAACGACAAAGGAAACTCAATCCTTTTCAGTTTTATAGAGTCTGAAAAGAGACGAAAAGGAAACTCCAATATTCCTTTTTCGTAGTATAATCTCTTAAGTTCGAAAAAGTATAAAATAATATGAAAGGGATGACTTTTCTGATCACTTTAGCGAGCCGAAAAAGACAAGCGCTCGATCTTTTCGTGTAATGATCCTTCAGGTCCAAAAAGATTAAAATACAAGAGGGATGGCACTTCCAATCACTTTAACGGGCTGGAGAGGCCAATTGCTTGGCAATATTTTTTTATTTTACGAGTCTAAAAAGAATTTAAAAGAGACTCATTTTTTAGGAACAAGTGATATTTTCGGGTAGCAGCTGGTTCCAGGTGAGGTTTGGAACTTTTCAATCATGGCAGTGTAAAGAAGGTAGCTAACAGAATCACTCATCGCAGCTGTTCCTCAAAAGGGTAAACAATCAAGTGGAGACGTATGATCGGCTAAAAAGTGGAGGTGATGATAAGAACACGACCAAGGCTCAAAAGCTAATAGTAATGCGATCACAAAGGTTATTTACTGAAGGTGGGTTCATTTTTTAATGAGCTTGAACTCTGGGGGAACATATGCTCATTGCTAGGTTTATTTTTTAACGAGCTTGAACTTCACGCAAACCTACTCGTGCCAGTCATATAATAAGGATGTCTCTCATTAGTAGGTTCATTTTTTAGGGAGCTTGCCCCATGTGAAACTTTGCTCTGGAGCCTTTTGTATGCAAGCTAGGAATGACCAACTACTGTCCTAAGGGTTAAAGAACTACTAAGGATAGGTAGGATAGTTTCGTAGAAACATCTCCTTTACTTTATCGGTGCCATTTCGCCCTTGCAAAGGTGAATGGTTGACCAGACCAATCACCTAACTTAAGCAGTTGAAGTTAGTAAAAACTACGGGGTTAGAGTTACGCTAGTCACTTTTCACTTGCATAAAAAAGGTTTGCATGCCCCCAGATATAAAGAAAAGTAGAGTTTCCAGGTTACCATATGGAAGTTCTTGCATTTGCAAGATTGTTTTGTCCGCGTAGCAGCCATAACACTTCCTTGGCTTTGTCCATCAAAATAGACAAAGGTGAAAGGGTTGTATCCACTTCCAATTGCATAACCTTCAATGAGGAAATATTTTTCCAGACTGATCCCATTTTCCTAAATGGACGGGTGTGTCAGATTGGTCATATATCCTACGAGGAAACATATCTTATATCTGGGGTTTTCCTACCGAAGTAGGCCTGGGCGCGTGCCCCCTGGGTTTAGTCACATTCACCAAATCACTCACGATCATCAGGTGGATGGATTGGAGGTTGATGAGACATTCCTTGTGCAAAAAGACCAGTTAGGGATGGCATTTGACTAGTAGCCGTGTTTGAACCGAGGAATGAAAGCTCATCAATGCGCTGGACCATTCTACCTTCATACGGGAAACACATCACTCGAAAGAGTGAGGAAACAATAGCTCCCATGCTATAAATGTAGTCACCCCCAAGGAGTAGATTATAATCTAGAGGCCCTTGGACTACCATCATGTTTAGATGAACAGTTTTCCTTCTCAAAGTTATAGGCCAGTTTGGAAGGATCCCTAACGGTTGACTGGTTCCTCTATTGAAGCCTGACAGATTTTGAATCTCAGGTAGAAGCGATGGTGAACAAAGCACTTTCCAAGCAGTTGAGGAAAGGATACTCACGGAAGCCCCTTCATCTATGATAGTGCCAGCCATGATCATTCTGTAAGCTTGTGCTATGATCTGGAATGGCACATTAGATGGTAGGTGGGGTCTCGCTAGTAGATTCCAATCAAAGGAAACAACTAGATTGCTTAGAGGAGGGACTGAATAAACAGTCAGATGAATCTCTGATGAACTTCCTTCTTGTGTTAAAGGAACGGGTAGATTTCCCCCATGTTCATCGAAATACGTGCTAACAAAAAGAATTTGAACGGTGTCGTTCTCATTCTCTTTGGGGACTATATCATCTAAAGGAGAACCCTCTGAAAGCAAGACTGGGTTGACTGTCATCTTGACCTGTTGACTTTGGTTCGATGTGGACTCAAAGGGTTTATCTTCAATGATAAGCGTTTTGACCAAAAACAGAGGTGTGTCAATCAAATTTTCAACTAGCAATGGACTCGGCAAGAGTTTCTCGTATCCAGGAGGAAGTTACTGCGGTGAAGCAGGATGATTATCCAAGACTCTTTTAGCTTCATCTAGGAAAGGACAACGGTGGAGGGAATGATCGCCTTCACATAGCCTACAAGGAAATTTAGATCTTCTTGTCTGTCCATTGACTTCATTTTCACTAGTTGATGGTGTACTCTCAACATCATCGACAGAGGTTGAAGACACTGGATTGTGCAAATGGGGAGACTAGTCCCTTAAGATCCTGGGATGCAAGGACAATCTCGATGATAGTGGTCCCCTTTGAAAATGACACATGGAGATTTAGGTTTGGATGGTGCAGTGTGTGGATTTTTGCCAGACGATGTACGGTTGCCCCTTTCGCCATTGGCTTCTTCTTCTTCTTCTCCTTCCCTTTCTTCTTCTTCTCAGTAACTTGGTTTTTAGTGTTACTAGCTTCACCAAGCGAAGAGGAAGAAGGAGAGGGAGAAACAAACGAAGTAGAAGGTGGGGGGACAACTCGAGTATCATCTAGTTGCTGATTTGATTGCTTAGGAATTATAGTGTTTGAACGATAGAGGTCGAGAAAAGCCATACTGGCAAGCCAATTGTCAATCTTGGAAGGGACAATGTAGCCATGTAAGGGACACTAATATCTCCCCAAGAAGAGAAAGGACTAGGATTCCCCCTAAGGGGAAATCCTTGATTGGTGGACTCCATTTTCTCAACCTAAGACCAACGAAGGAATAGTGATGTTATCCGGATTAAAATAAATTTTATGACGCTTTGACACAACTTGCTTTTTCAATTTTTAAGAGTCGAGAAAAAGCTAAAGATGACTCTAGTTGCCTTCGATTTTTAATGAGCCTGAAGTGACAAGTGCTCAGATGGACCTTTTCTTTTAAGGAGTCTGAAATATAGTACTCTGAGCATCATCTGTCCCAATGTCAAACTAGTCCACTCGGTCAACGCCCCCCACCCAATAAGCATCAAGGAAGCAGGCTCAGTAAATAGTAAGGGAGAGGAGCTAGGTTGAGCCATTCACGCTTGTCAGGGAGTTTCATTCATGCAGGTCCAGTAATGCCAGTAATAGAGGTGCGTTATGTAGTCCCAGTGGTTAGGTGCACCCATTCCCCAAACTACAAAACCCATTGATACATGTCGACACGAGACGGGAGAGATGGATTTAACCAAGTAGACACCCCATACGAAGAGAGGGTGTTACAGTTGGAAAAGGAACGAAAGTGACTACTTTGGAAGTCTAGATAGAGGGATTACCAAACCAAATGCAAAACTGCAATATACTTTTACGTACGGAAGTCAATCTTCCCGAATGTTGTGTTCAGTGCATTGCGATCGATAGGGCGGCAGACACGGCTTCCTAAGGATAAATGATATATCCTATTGTGGTCTCCCAATATATACTCGATAGTACGTGGGGGCACAAGTCTATTCTAGCACTTGCCGTATCAAAGAGGAGGAATCACCCAACCCACAATGAAAACAATGGTTACCAAGCTTTACGACGCCGAAATACATCTCTAACCTAAACTTCTAGATGTTGTGCGTTAGGTTCCAAAGCATTTTTATGTTCATTGAGGTTTATCTTATAGTTGATCTTTCTTAAGAAGTTTTCCTTTCAAGGTTCCTAAATATGCAATCTAAGATGATAAACAGTCATTTTTTTTCTTTTAGCAATGAAAATTCTAGCTACTAAGGAAAGAAGAGTAAAATTCTATCAACATAGAGCAGAGAGCACACACTAAATGCACTTTTCCTAAATCAATTTCCGCATGCAGTCTAAATGAAAATGCACATGCATGTATTTTTTTTTTTTCAGTTTCCTTAATGTGAGAATGACAAATAGAAAACTAAGTACAGATCTGAACTACTTTTCCTCAAAGCGACACTTTGGCAATTTCTTTTCAAAAGCAAAAGGAAGACTAAGATGACACTTTCAATTTCGAGAGGAAAATTGTTTTCGACACTTCAAAGAATTGATAACTCAAATAAAATACAATGGCAAAAGTGTACTCGACTATCTAAAAGAGGAAGACTTTACGACACTCTTTTCTTGACTGAAAATGACAGTTGCGACACTTTCAAATCAAAAGACGACAGTTTGATTAAGCTACTATTTGCAAAGGAGAACTGTAAATGATGAAAAATACGTAAAAAACATTTACAATTCCTTATCAATGGAAGCTGAATAATGTAAAGGAAAAAGGTTTCAACACTGATATACTGATCATAGACAGCAAAACCACTGAATAGAGCTGAAAACAATGAAGAAAAAAACCAAAATCTAGAGGCAGAAATAGTCTCACTCAATCATCGCACCTGTCCTTAAGGGAAACAGGGATGCATCACACCTGCAGCACGTGGGAGGTGCGATGCATCTAGACTACCTGTGGGAGACAGTGCGATGGTCCAGGAACAAGACTGAACTTGGTTTTCACTCACAGTTTGCAGCTAAGTTCAGGGATTTAGGCTGAGCTTATGATAAGCAGTAAACACAAAGTATAGGAGCTGATCTAATGAGGTCATTGAGCTACCACCAAGGCTCTTAGCATGTTTGCAAGTCAGATGTTCAATTCATAAACCAACCCAGAGATTGACTGAAGCAGCATTGATCTACTTTGCAGTTGCATAACAAAAGTAGTTCGAAGGCTCGCTAGCTTAACTTCAGGCTCCTCTGTAGTTTATAAAGCAAAAAACAAGGACAAACAAACAAACTATTTGCTCCCCAGTGGAGTCGCCATTTTGTTTACAGGAAAACTAGTGTCCATTCAGAGCTGCTAGTCCCACTAAGAAGGGTAGCTATCTTAGAAACAAACAATTTAAAGTTACTTGTGTTTTCCTTTATGAGAGATAGATGAGAGACAAGTAAAGAGTACCAACCTCAATCTTTCACTTGGCTCCTTACTTGTTTCCTCTCTCCTTTGATAGAGCTTTCGCCGCTCCTATCTCACTTATCTCACTTTAAAGAACACCTGTAGAGTCAAAGAATAAAAATACCATCAAAGCATAGAGATCTATAACCATAAACAATATAGGATCAGATGTACATTAACCATACACATGCATAAACAAATACAAGATTCAGAGATATACAAGAATATGTAGGAAAACTCAAATAGCTTTATTGATAGAAGTAGTAGAAGAGAGGATTACAACCCAGCTGTCTGATCCAGCGCCATCCTCCCAGCATGAAAGCCCTGTTCACCTCATGAAAAGACTAGATCACCCAACAATACAATGTTTTACAGAGAAACCAACATCACTTCCTTACAAAATACAAAATTCCAGCCTCTGGATCTCTAGGATGAGGGGTCCATATCTAGATATTTTCCGGGGGGTGAGTCAGCTTTTGGGATTTTGATTAGTGTCATTTCTCTGATAGTTCTTAGTTCCACTTGGAGATTTCATGATCTCTTACTCATCCCTGGGCGAATTCAGAAAGGAAAGTGTCAAATGAGTAGTTTCTAGAAGATTCTCTAGGTTTCCACCTAGCAAACTACCTCTGCCATTTGTCTACTCCCGCTCATCGCACCCTACAGAAGGCATTTTCAGTATGAATCACACCCTCTATGTGTAATAGGTGAGATGTATCACACCCTCAACATGGAGCAGTCTGTATGGTCTAGTTTTGACCAGTTCTGAGCAGTTTTTCAGGGAGAACTTCTAGGAAATGATGTAATCAGTTGATCTTATTCCTTTAGGGCACTTTTAGCAGTTTAGAAGCCCTTGGTTTATGGACATATGTGATTGGGATTGCAGTGCCCAAATATGTCTATAACATCTGCCCCGTGAGTTTCTTGTACGTTGTCGTATAAGCCCACAGAACTTCTAGTACGTACAGCTCCCAATCATTCCTCTGTGCCTCATATACCTTGTTCAGTGCTTCGTACACTTCATTAAAGGCTTTTGTGTGGATAACCTTCTGCACACTTGTTCATTCCACACTCTTTTGTCCCAACTGGAGCAGTCATTCGCACAATTGCCTTGCCCGAACATACTTATTGACCATGTCCCCTAACGCGAAGTTCGTGTGCATCTGCAAGTTGTACCCACCTAGATAGGTGCATGCCAAACCATTCCATCTAACATTCTTGTTTGTTAGACACATCTGAGGTTTCCCAAAATGCATACGCATCATTCTCCTACATTTGGTCTAGTCTTGAAATCTTCTTTAGTGTGTGTCCCACCACCTCACAGACGTAGCGCGCAGTACCCTTTTTCAAGTGTCGAAATGTTGCTATTCTCGTACCTCTCTTTCAAATCTATTCAAGAAAGCATCTACCTCACTTAACCGATCATAAATAGGAAGATCCCTTACCTCCGTTGTTATGCAGTGCAATGATCTGGTCATCATGTTAGAGTTCAACATGGTTACCTCGTGTAACTGATTCTGCCATCGCTCTATTTCTTCATCTGAATCTGATGTATGGAAGTTTTCGCGCTCCCATGTGATGTGTCCATCCACGGTGGGATTTACCAAGTCTTGCTCTCATGCAGTTATCTTGTTGATGCATTCCAAGTCTTCAACGCTTTCATAGTTGTGCAGTGGCTCTATGTAGCGCGATCCCTCAGTAGGGTCCAAAGTTACGACTACGCGCAGAGACTTTTTCTCAAAAATCATTTTGTGCTTCTTCAGGTTTATCACCCCATTCATGTCAGTGGCCCAATCAATTCCTAAGAGCATAGGGTAGGGATTTCTATCATCAACAATGTATACCGCTTCAAAGTTTGCTAGCATGCTTTCCCCTTCAATATCCACGGTGATTCCCTGCAATCTTTCCATGGGTATGATATTTTATTGGTTCACCATTCACAGTTGGATAGGAGACCATTGCAGCATAGGCCTTCCCATGTGCTCCCATGTTTGCTTCAGTAGAACATTCGTGTCCGATCCTAGGTCTAGGATTACTTGGCCCATCTCGTATTCTCCAATCTGCATGGTCAACCCCATCTCTCTTTCCTTCCTTTTCGCATGCTTTCCAATCTTTCAAACTACATGTGATTCTCCTGGCATGGTCCCAGTGCATCTATTAATGAGCTATTGCAATCACTTTACAGCCTTAGTGTCACGCAATAGCCTCATGTAGGTTTCTAGGAACGTCATGAGCATCGATGGGTCCATTTTTGGATCTATTCTGTCTTTTCTTCCTGAAGTGGAGGCATCAGCGAAGCTCTTCCTAGCTTCCATGAAGGTTTTCTTAGCATGCTCCAAATCAAACTTTGATTCTTTCATCAGAGCCTTGTGAACCCAATTACTATCTTCGGGTTGCTTTCCTTTATCATCTCCTATCATAATACCAGTTTAGAGCATAATGTTCATGTTGGGGTCTTCATCACACAGCTCAGGCCTCATCATCTGCAGGTTTTGAGTCGGGGGAGGTTGCAGCGCTCCCTTGTTGTGCAGCCTAGCTATCAGCGTGGGAAAATACTCTGTCTCCTGATAAAAAAACGTACAATACATATATGATGGACACCTTGGATTTGTACAATCACAGGCATAATGTCCTATACCTCTGCAATTGTAACAAATCAGTTGTCAACAACCTCTTCCAAGTCCTCCTCCACCTCGGCCTTGTTTGCGCCCCTGAAATCTAGTTCGCACCATTCATGCATTCTGGTCAAGGGGTCATGTTTTGGTCTAAACTCTATAGGTGGGATTCATATCCATCATTAGCTCATAGCTTCTACAGGTATGCTCATCATGTCCTATTGATCTACAAAAATTACAGAGTAGTTGTTGTGAATGTTGCATGTACTTCTACAACAGATGACAATTGTCCGTAATATGCTTTCCTCCTATTTGACAAATCGTGCACCACAAAGCAGGCACCGTGCTAGGTCCTGCTTGTGCCTCTGGTATTAACAGCATCGGCCCTCCTCCTACGAGGTAATTCAAAAACACTAGGAAGTGGTCCTTGTCATGTCCCCGACCCCTTGCACTTTACGCACCATACTTCTTCGCGCACTTCTGAGCGAGCTATCCAATCTTGTTTCAAACTTTGCATCTCAAGGCATAAGTTTTTCAACTGCACGTGGATCTGCTAAACTCCTAGGGTAGGATCCTATGTCAGGGTCTGATGTAGTCTCATCATGATATCCAAGGCCTCTACCTGAGTCATTAACCTCTGTTGTGACAACGCATTCCTCAAATGCAACATTAGCAATGCTACAAACCATTCGCGGTGTTGTCCATTCATCAAAGTCATATTGCCTCGTCAATTGTACACTTCAGTTTATAATCCAACTCCCAAGGAGTCTCGCCTAATAGCATTGTGATATCCTTGAACCTAATGATTGACTGTACCTTTGACTTTTGCCTAATAAATTCTTTGTTTAACGCAATTTGGATATCCGCAATCCCCACATTCAGATTGTCATTAGAATGTTTAATATACCAGGTCAACACCTGACCTTGCAGAGCACTGACCAACATTCTTCTTTATGTTATCATCTATAACTCCCTATGCTTCCCATATGGCTTTTATCACGAACCAAAACTAGTCTAGATCTTCATTTCCTACTCCCTTGAACACCGACAATTTTATTGCGCTTTCCATATTACTTCGCAGGGGTGGCGGATGTGGTATGGGCGAAGATGGAGGTGAAGGTAGTGAAGGTGGTGGCAGTGTGGGTGGGGGTGTTATGTGCGGAATCCTATGCCTTATCAAATTCATCGTACTTCTTGTTGAGACCTTCATGGGCCCTTCCTTGTGTGCTCGCGGAAGTGAAATTAAGGGGCTAGTTAATTTTCTAGTTTTCTACTACCTTCGTTTCTGTAAATTCTCCCACTTCGCGTAGCCTCAAACATTAATGTATTCACATAATTTACTTTTCACACAGTAGCATTTTAATCCAAGTGTTCAAAGACTCAACATACTTACCTCGCAGTCCTTTGAGAAAGCATTGTTCTGCCTCGCTATAGCTGACTGAAGTGTCTACCCTGAACTCAGTAATGAATCCTCCTATAATCTAATCAAGCCAGTGATCAACAGCGTGCACAATCATATCCTCTGATGCTTCCAATTTGCACACCAACTCTAGAGTCCACACAATAGAATTATCGAGTTTCCACCTTCCTTAGCTATCTTCTAGCTTCACGATCCACTTGTACAGCTCTGTAGGGAAAGATGCAAAGAAAATTTCATGGATTTCCATGTACAGGTAGTAGTCTAACCACTTTTCCTTTGATAGTCGTGGATTCTTATTCTCCTGCACCACGAACTCGTGATTTTTCCTATCCAACCAATTTTCAATTTCCTTCTTTGTTGGATTCCAATTATACAACATCAAACATCTCTATGCAAATTGTTGTCCTGGAAACAGAACCATTTGTTGGCTTGTTGACCTAGGTTCAGAGTTGTTTAGCCAAATAAATCACTATACTACTGGCCATTTCGGTAATAGGTTGCAAAGCGCAGACTAAGGTCTCACCCGAAGCAGTATGGGGGGATGTTAGAACCAGGTTTCCACACCCTTGAGATGTCTGAGGGGTTGATTTATTCCAACTGTGGATACCTTCATGCAGGTTAGTTCGTGCACTTCCATGACTTGCGAGGCCTTCACACAATGTTATATTTGCCTTTGCACAGCCCTAACCAAGAGCTTTGGGGATTTCGCGCTGCTAAAGTAGTGACCTACACTATTTCCCTAAGTCACACCGTGCATCTTACTTATCTTCTTATAATAGTTAATTATCTTGGTGTAAAAAGATACCTTCTATTAGATTTACTTATTCAACACATTCATATAGTTTGCACAGTAGATAAATAACAAACTTACAATTCATACCCAATATACTTCAACGCATAAAATAGGAAAAGATACACATAAATATGGTAAAACTTCACTTTATTAATTCTTCCAATGGTTACAGACTCGACCGACCACACTCAACTGCAGACTACTAGGCCTCTGCACACTCAACTGCAGAGCCTTCTCCTACTCTATGACCCAAATACACGACTCTACACTTTAACTCAATGAATATTCCTTAAATGATCTCTTTACACTTAGAGCCTCGCTCTATTTATACAATCACATGGTCCGTGGACCATGGGTAGATCTCTCAAACCGACATTACATTACAAAAATGAGGGAAGACAACCCTCTGACTCATTTACCATCTTTGCACTTCACGCTAAAAAATCGCAGAGTCTTTACATCAGACAGCCAAAGCTTGGGCTTTAAGCCCCAAAACTTGCCTCAGGGGGATCCCACACCCAACAAATAGTCGTCCATGAAAAGAAACAAAAGGAGGAGATATGAACATGCGTAGATCTCAGGAAGTTGAATGGCGCTTGTGTGCATGATCCTTTTCCAACTCCATTCACTGATGAGGTGTTGGATAATGTTGGTGCCCAAGAATTATATTCATTTACTGATGGGTTCTTGGGGTAACATCAGATCAAGATCACACCAGAGGATAGAAGTAAGATGACCTTCGCGATTGAATGGGGATGCTTCCAGTATATTGTGATGTATTTTGGGCTGAAGAACACGCCAACGATCTTCTCACATGCAGTCATTGCATCGTTCAAAGATTTCATTCACAAATTTTTGGAGGTATACTTTGATGATTGGACAGTGTTTTGGCTTGTAAGGCGCCATGTAGCAAATCTATGCTTGATGCTGGATACTTTCCTGAGGTACCAGATCGCACTCAATCTGAAGAAATGTTTGTTTTGTGTCCCTTTTGGGATCTTGCTGGGTCACATGGTGTGCAGACAAGGCTTGATGGTAGACTATGCAAAGATTATAGTTATAAACAATTTGGAGGCACCAAGAAGTGTGAAACAGTTGCGCACAATGTTGGGGCATACAGGGTACTATAGAAAGTTCATCAAAAGATATGCCCAAATGGAGAAACTGTTAAAAAAGGATGCTATATTCTATTGGAATGAAGAATGGCAGAGGAGCTTGGATGTGCTAAAGGAGAAAATGGTCACCATGCCGATCCCAGCCTTCTTGGATTGGAAAAAAGAATTTCTTGTGCATGTGGACGCATCATGTATTGCGCTAGGAGTAGTACTGACACAAGCTGGTGAGGGAGAATTGGATCATCCTATAGTGTTTGCAAGTAAGAAGTTATCTAAAGATGAGAAGAATTATTAAATTACAGAGAACGAAGTTCTAGCTATGGTATACGCTCTCTAGAAGTTCAGGCACTACTTGATAGGCAGACACTTTAAGATGTATACATACCATTCTCCACTGAAGTATGTATACATACCATTCTCCATTGAAGTACTTGGTGAACAACCCTATGTTGGGGGGGGTGGATATTGAGATGGTTGTTGTTGTTTCAGGAATATGATTTTGAGGTTATTGTGAAAACAGGATGATTAAATGCCAGACCAGATCATCTATCGCGCATTGAAACATGAGAGGAGCCTACTAATTTGGAGGAAGGACTACCTAGTGCGCATCTCTTTCTGGTGCATGTAGCAGATAGTCACTTTGACGATATTATACACTTCCTGACAATGGGAACGACTCCAAAAGGATATACTAGCCAACAAAAGAAGGAACTGGTGGTGCATGCGATAGACTTTTTTGTCATTGAAGGGCACTTATATAAAATCGGATCAGATGAAATACTATGACGTTATGTGCCATAATTTGAACAAAACAACATCCTTGCTGAGGCTCATGGAGGAGCCGCGGGAGGACATTATGCGGGAAAAGCAATAGCGTAGAAGATTCTATGCCCTGGGTTGTGGTGGCCGACATTGCATAAGGATTTAAAAGCATATTGTAGGTCATGCATTAGACTGGCAGACCATCATGGAGGCATGAGCTACCTATAAATCTGCAACTATCATTACAACCATTCAAGAAGTGGGTGATTGACTTTGTGGGACCGATTCAGCCTCTAGGAAAGAAGACAAGTGCATGGTACATCATCACCACAAGTGAGTATTTAACCAGATGGGTGGAGGGACAACCTATGAAGTACTGTACAAGTGTAATAATATAAAAATTCATCTTTGAGTACGTGCTGATGAGGTTTGGTTGTCTGAAAAATTTGATGAGCGATTGTGGTACACATTTTCTTAATGAAATGATCAGCACGATAACAGAGGAATTTCAGGTTTACCATCAGAAGAGTATGTTATATCACCCATAGGATAATAGGATGGTATAAGCATTTAGTAAGATATTGGAGAGTGCGCTGACGAAGGTTTGCAATGCACAAAGAAATGACTGAGATGTGTGTGTACCCGCGGTGCTATGGGATTACATAAAAACTTGTAAGAAGCTATCTGGACAAATGCCTTTTAGGCTGGTTTATGGAATTGAAGTTGTGATACCAATGGAATAAATTGTACCTAGTCTACGCATAGCCACATTCACAGGAATGGTTGATTGCAGATCCTTGAAGGAAAGGCTCACGCAGCTAACATAACTAGAAGAAGATAGGTTTTTGGTTGGATTCCATCACCAAGTTAAAAAGGAGTGCAAAAAGGCATCGCACGATCGGCACATCAAACTGCACACCTTCAAGGTAAATGATTTAGTGTTATTATATGACAGTAAGCTTGATAAATTTCCAAAAAAATTTTGGATGCATTGGTTTGGGCCCTATGTCATCACGGAGATTACCGATGGCAGAGTAGTTCAACTGGTGAAGTTTAATGGAGAGCTATTTCCAAGGAAGGTGAATGGCAGTTGATTAAAGCCATACACCTTGGATACGACTAGATGACTATATGGTGGAAGCACAGTATTCGTGCTCCAGACAGTTGAAAGGAGGTGCAAGACTATAAACTACACTACCCGATTTGTCAAGCGGCAGGAGTAGGGAACTACGTGGAATGGGGGGTTGTCATAATGTCAGCAGAACTGCGAGGGGAGTTTCGTTATTGAAGGAGAGACTGGTCAGGATAGTCGGAAAGTAACCGTTATGGTTATTGTTCATGATTTGATAGTGGGAAAATGGCTAAATGGAGCAAGGGGGTGGCAATTAAGTCGGAATTTAAGAGCAAGATATTTGAAAATATTCCACCGCTCTAACATTTATGATCAGATTTTTGGGGGAACGGTCAGATTAAAATTTGAAATTGCCTACAAATTACAAATGGCCACCCAACAAAAAACACTTGGCATTTTGAGAATTGAGGTGTTGAGCTATCAGGCATGCATGAACCTTAACTATTTCATGGCTTTAGTCATGAGTTCATTGTTTTATAAATTCTTAAATGAAACTTAGGAGCTCTTAACTAGCATCATGCTGGCACCCATGGATACTACAAGTGTTGAAGAAGTGATGGCAGCTGAGGGATCTGCCCCAGAGGTAGCGAGTGTAGAGGTAACTGTAAAAGTAGCCAAATCCCTGAGGTTGCCCCAGTCGAGGCCTATGTCAACTAGAGAGGGTCCAAAACCAAATAAGAATAAGCATAAAGTGGCATAGCTGGTGTGCATGTCGCCTAGAAAACAACCGTAGAAAGAAAATCCCACTCCACAAGAGAAGGGAAAGGTAGTATACCAAGAACCTGATGAGGACATAGAAGATGTCAATATGGGCTTTGAAGACATTGATATGGGGGCAGAAGACATTGATGTTGAGGGGGCACAACTTATCTCCAAGCTGTCACCATACGTCCCAACACTGAGACAAGGTGAAGGTCCCAAAGGACCTCGATGAGAGAAAAATCACACATTTCACACTGCTGTTGCCAGAGAAAATCACATTTGAAGGTTTGCGCCTAGTGTGTGTCCCCCATTTAAAGCTAGAGGATTCAGATTTAGCAGATACAGAGCGCTTCCCTAGTTGCTGACCAATACATTCATGCACCACGTCTTCTATAAAGACTCTGGTGTGACCATGCTGGATCCAAGGTAGTGGATAAAAGGGGTGGATAAGGCGGGACTGTTGAACCTACTATGGGTGCCTCATTATAACCGCGCACCCATAACTTTGACAGTGATCAAAAAATTATTATTCTTGGTGCACGACGGGTGCTTGTGGTTAGGAGAACTGATATCAATCAATGACATGCTAATCCACAGGATCACTTTGCTCTCGCATTCAGGCTTGAATCCAGCCATGCCATTTGGTGGAAAGATGGGTGAGCGTGACCTCGCCAAACAAATGAAGGACAAGTTCAAGCTTGCAAACAAGCCGCACAGCCACTCCTTCAGTTGCGGGCCTTCGACTCCACTAGAATTCAAAGAGTAGCATGAGACCACTATCAAAGATGTCATTGCATCTGTCGATACCGTAGTGAAGGATTGCACTGTGCTCTTTGTACAGGTCCTTGAAGTAGTCACCAGTCTACAGGAAGATCCCATCCTGCAGAGGCTATAAAATAAGGCATGACAACTACAACAGAGGTACAACGAGGTTAAAGCGACGATGCGCACCGTCACCTTCATGCAAAGGTTGGCAAAGGTCCAGGAAGTAAAGGAACTCAAGGAATAGGTGGACACAGGACAGCGCAAAGAGTCCATATTGAAGGCTAGTTTGGGGCCTTAGCTAGATGAATAATATGTGCTCATGACCACCATTCAAGGAAAACTAGCTAGTCTACAGGAAACACAATAGAAAATACAGACAAAAAGAACAAGACCAGCAACGGAGCAGCTCGTAGAGCAAATGAAGTAGGCAGCAATGCAGTGTATGTCGAGGTTGTAGGCATCCAAGTAGAATTGGGAGGTCTTCACGACAAGATATCCACATCGACCAGTGACTTGAGGCGAGTATCCAGATTTGTGTTGGGGACCTATTGGGAACGGGTCCTTAGGGTCAATTTTGGGGTTAAAAACCCAAGTTTTGGGGCTAAAGGCCCAAGTTTTGTATAAAGAATGTAAAGTCGCCGCATTTTGTGGTCACAGAGCATAAAGATGTAAAGATTCAAAAATGGTTTATGCCCTTAGTCTATGTAACTTACGTCAGCTTGATGAGATCCACCCTTGGTCCACCGACCATGGGATTGTATAAAAAGGAATTCTTAGAAGAGTCTAAGGTGGTTCAGTTCTTCGTAAGCCTTTGGGCAATTAGTTGATGTAATGGGTCTATGAGGGCTATGATCGAAGAGTCTTAGCATAGGAAAGAGGCTCTACAACTGTGTGTGTAGAGGCCTAGGGTAGAAGTTCGTAGTTCAGCGGTCCCCTACAGCTATGTGCGCAGGGAAGTTAGAGTCTATACTGAAGATCTGAATCATTAATAAAAGGAATTATTTTGAAGGATATCTACATATGAGCTATTTTACTTATGTTATGAATGTATGTGGTTATTTTATGTTGAATACTGGGTTTATATTTAATGTTGTATTAATGTGTGAATCTATGTGTTTTACTTTATCATATGAATGCAAGTAAGAATATTTGTTTACGTGAAGATAATCATAATGCATGTTGAAGTTATCTAATGCTTAAGCTAATCTGCGTAGAATTAGAAGTAGGGGTAATTATAGAGGCACGTAAGCATCTGAATTGCCTATTTAAGGTACATGAAGGATGATCACAGACCTTTGTGAAGGTCTCGAAGCCAAATAAGAGAAGTGCATTGATAAGCCTTAAAGTTCTTATCAGTTTGCACGAAGGAATGGTTAGGGTATAAAATGACATCACAACTATCTCAGGGTCTAGAAACTTGATTCCTGCATCCCCCCATACTACCTCGGCTGAGACTTAAGTCCGCGCTTCGCTGATTGATGCCGAAAGGGCCAGTAGTGTGGGGATTTACTTGGCTAATTAACGTTGAACCTCGATCAGGGCCCATCAAGCCAGCATGGTGTAAGGCCCATATCAGAGTGGGTGAAGCTTGCGGTCTGGTCGAGTGAAGTGCTCCTTCTGCAAATGTAACCAAACTTTGTCTCCCACCTGGAACTTGTGTGGTGCCCCATGCTAATCATGATGCTTCTTGTACATAAAATTGGCTCTGTCCAATATGTCATGGACCTGATAACAGATGTGCTAAATGCACTCAATGAAGCTATTAGCCCTATCATTTTCGGATTGGACATGAGATGAATCTTCCTGAGTAGCTGCAAATGTTATGGCCACATCAATGGGATATAATGGTTGGAATCCCAACCCCACCTGAAAGGGGTTGTGGCCAGTTGATCTATGGAGACCTTTATTGTAGCTATGCTGGACAAAAGGGAGGATTTCATCCCATGTGCATTGATGCTTCACATTTTATATATGTGAAATGTGTATGATCATCCTGTTGATGACCTTTGTTTGGCCATCAATTTGGGGGTGGAAATTCATGGACTTAGTGAGCTTGGTATCCAACATCGACCAGATACTTGACCAAAATGTACTTAGGAACCTATTATCCTGATTTGAGATAATGGACTATGGGATATAGAAATGTACCCAGACTCATTCAAAGAATAGCTTAACAATGGATTCTACTATGATACTCTTCTTGCAAGCTGCCAGAATGGCCATCCTAGAGAATCTTTCGACGAACATGAAAACACAGTTGTTGCCATGCTTAGTAGAAGGAAGCCGTGACATGTAATCCATGGAGATGGATTCCAAAGGTTGCCTAGGAGTAGGCAGAGGAGTATATAGGCCTTTCTTCTTGATGGCCAGTTTGGAAATGGTGTACGCAGTTCAGGATCTGATGTAATTCCCAACATGCTATCGAAGGTTCGGCCAATAAAAATACCTCTAAATGATCCAAATTGGATCCTAGAACACTCTCTAAATTTTCATGAACTCTTTAAAAATCATGCCAAAGTTTCAAAGTCTTATAAATATCAAGCTTATTAGAGATAACCTCGTAAAATTTGCAATTTATGATCAGCGTGGAGCAACGAGGACTGTTGGTCAAGCGTGCAGACCGTTAGCCCATGGTAACACAGGCTATCGCAAATTAGCAAAACAAAAGGCCATTTTGAGAAACAGGGGTATTTTCTAATATGCGATTAGTGAGAAGTCACTAATCACATATTGCAGGACAAACCCCTCAAAGAAGGAAAGGCCGCAAGCACCCGAACCTGAAAATCATAAAATGCAACGGATATCATTCCAATTCTATCAGGAGATGGGTCCCACAAGAACCGGCAGGATATCGGAAGGGCTTCAAGTGGTAAGCAGTTTTGACCAAGTTCCGCCTGATGCTACACAACAATTGCCACGTGTCCCAGTGGGGAGAGAGAGAACCGCTCACATCGAACAGGTAAACATCATGCTACTCAGTCGCCTGATATGAATGACAACCGTAGGATCTGGGGACCCCAGATCAACGTCGGAGACGCGTTCTGATGGATGACCAGATTTGATAAGACTATGAAGCAAGATCACATAGGATTTGATGTCCGATATGGATGATGCGTTGGTAGAAGATCATGTTTCGCAAGAATTCTTGGAGTTAATGTTAAAAACGGTCCGTTCGAGTATGTCCAAGAGAACTGACACTCATCCATTACAAAATAGGTGGCCACCTCCATATGAGGTATTATACAGTGATTGATGATGCAGGACAGAGGAATTTGGACAGACAGAGACAGGGGAACCGGAAGGCCGGGAAGCAGAAGCAAACAGTCAGAAGTAGATTGGCTTTAAAGCCACAAACTGACAAAGAGAGAAGCAAGTGGTAAGTTAGAGCATAAAGCTAAGAGTAGAGAATAGAGAGAGGAAGCCGAGCTGACCTACAAAAGCAAAGGCAGTGTTAGTGTCAGTATCTTCATCCCTCCGTCAGAGATCAAATCCTCTTGCTGCATTGCATATTAGGTGTCTCGCTCAGTCAGCTGCATTCCATTAGGAGCATGGATCATCTGACGATAGTGGCTTGCTGTACAGTTTCCCTCATGTCATTTACCTGCTGGCTCATGTTTATTCTTCAAAAATTGTATACAGTCACCTTTTTGCCTTAAAGATTGTAGAAGTCTTTTCTAGGGTTTCATTGTCATTTAGGTCTATGGTTTCATTAGGGTTTCATCAAAAAGGTCTCCAAAATTTCCAATAACAATCAGCAGGCACATGAGGAGGTTCCAGTACCAATAAAGTTCATAATAAATTTCTCAGCAATGTATTTTTCCTCAAAACTCTGTTTTGAGGAAAAACTGAGTATTCTAGGTTTTTATTGTGTTAATTCATGTATTTTCAGTTCTCTTGAATGTAAATCAGCTCAGAGGCAACCCTGGTCTCCTTCCCAAGCTTCAGCTGCTCCATCCTCTGCAAGGCAAACACAAAATCAAGTCATTCAGTTCATCAAAGGCACAAAGAAAATGAACTTCCCAAAAAACAGAGTTGAAGAAGTAAAGTTACAATGCAAACATTATAAAAGCGGGTTTCATGAATCAAAAATTAAAATCTCTTCTATATAAAACAATTTTCACAATTCAAAATCTCATTGGCATTCGAAGAAGAAAGATTGAGCAAAGTAAAGGCAGTGTTGGAAAAGGGAGAGCAAATCGCAGCAAAGGCACTCAGTTTTGGAGGTGCGGTGCACTGGGTGAGTGGCGCGGCACATACAAGTGGCGCGATGCATAGAGCTGCTCTCCTTAGTGTTAATTTGCACTGGCGCGCGCATACAGGTGGCGCGGTGCATTGGGTTTCTGTCACGATGCATAGAGCTGCCAAGCCCTATTTCATCAATAACTCCCTCAAATTGCCAAAATTGCTCAAACCTTCTAGTGTGCAAGTAAGCCAAGCTCTTTTCCTTGCTAGTGAAGGATTTTTTCTTAAAGTTTATGGTGGTTGTGTAAAAGAAAATCCAAACCCTAATATCTTGCAATTTCTCAAAATCCATTGCCTAGGGTTTTGTACTTGTCATTTTGCTGCCTCCCTCACTTTTCTCCTCCATTTATTTTCTCAGCTTATCCACCCATTCCCTAACTCCCATATTCAGTCATATCTATCCCCAATTCCCATTTTCCCAAATCCCTAGTCCTAACTATCCCAAACCCTAGTTAAAAATTCCCAAACCCTAATTATTGTCCCAAGAGCTTCATATCACCATGCAGGTGAGTGTACCATCATTAAGATGGCTATCATCATCATGTCAGGTTCCAATGGGTCATTTTACACCTTGTTCATGCTTCAGTTGTGCCTAGGTAAGGTTCATTTCCCTCTCCTAGGGTTTTGAAGCTAATTTCTCTTGGATGGTCAAATCATCAGCAAAAATTGTATCCTGATGTTCATACACCTTCCCCTATCATTAATGTACCTTATTAAACACTTCCCATCACTGAGATCCCCTGAATTCCTCATTTTTGCACAAACCCTAGTTTCTTGCTACAACTTGACAATTTTCTAGGCTATGCCTGTGTTTTGCCCTTTTGGACCTCCTCCCCTCACTCAATATTTGAAATTTCACTTTCGCCTACTTCCTAGCATCCCTCCCTACTTCCAAAAGTTTTCTCAAGAATTTAGAAGCCCTTTATCCCCTTCATTTCACTTCATTTCGACAAATACCCTGTTCTACACATCAAGATAGGTTTTACTCCAATGATGTTTCTAAGCAATAAAAGATGAATTTGGGAAAACGGAGAGAGGTTTTTGTCCAAAATAGGCTAGGGAAGAAAAAAATCCTGAAATTTTTACACAGGTGTCATGGTTTTAGCGAGATGTCAAAAATACAGTTGCCTCGGGAGAATTGATGCACCTCTAAAATGACCTTGGGAAAATCAAGTTTTCTCCTAGCTTGGATGGCCAAATGACTTTCTTGATGAGACAAATGATAAGTTGACACAAATATATTTCCAATGAGCAATCATGAGCTCAATTTGGGGTTGAGGAAGACCTTCAAAAGTTGACTGTAACAGCACTTTGCCTCTAGGCAGCCTCATTTTGCACATTTTGACCAATCTTGGGAGATTTGACTTTTGACAGGGCAAATGAACTCCAAACTGAAAATTTCAAGCTGGGTTGGAAGGTAGACTCAATAATATTTCCAACAAGCTATTGTTCACCCAATTTGGACACCGGAAGGCCCTCAAAATGGTCTGCAAAAAGGCGCTACGCATAGAAATTTTTAACACAGAATATTCTTCCCTATGCACAGCACCACGTGGCGCTCGCTTTTGCTAGGGGCCTCCAAATCAGAAAAAATAAGCATTTTTTGATTTTTCATGCAAAATTACACTTTCCTACCTATGGAAAAGAAATTTGGGCAGGATTTGAGCCCTCAAAAAGGTCAAAAACACTCAAAAAATGACGTCACTGCCCCTATTTTGACACACAGGAAGAAGTGTTGGACGAATGGACTTTTGGAGGGGAAAATGGAGGCCAAATTCGAAAATTACACTTGGGTTGGAAAGTAGACAGGCATACCTTTCCAACAAGAACACCTGGAGAAAATTTTTGACACCGGGAAGGCCTCCAAAAGTGGGTCCAAACAGGCACGACGCATAGAGAATTTGGCGAGCGCATGGAGGAAAAATTGCCAGTTTGACCAAGTTTTGCTCTGTTTTTCACCCAACTTCACCTAGTTTGACTTTTTCACTTTCCTAATGGCAAATTTATGATGTAATTTGATGAAAATTGATGGATCATGATGTAAATATGTTAGATTTTCACTTGAAGAGGTAGATTCATCAATTTAGAGGTTGTTTGAAACTGAATGAATCAATTCCCTTGTTTCTAGAGGCATGCTGTTATGTTGCCTAGTTTCTAGTTCTCAATTTAGAATCAGTTGGATCAGCTCCTAAACTTGTGAGGTCGATCCCTAGAGGCAAGGATGAGCTATTTTTGTCTATATTATGTTATTTTTTAGTCATTAGCATGGTTGGACTTTTGAGAAAGCCTTGAGCTTTATTGTACACTCGTATCAGCATTTTGGCTAAGGAATTGAGACCAGGATTTGCAGCACTCTTTGGGATCCATGTGGCAATTTTTCTTGGTACATTGCTTCTCTTTGTAATTTTGAATTTGTTTGTGTGATTGCATGCCATTATCTATCTTATTTCTTTTGAAGTAAACAAACAAGAGTGTAAGTAGAATCCATTGAAAGTGCAATGCTCAACTTGAAGTTTTCTTTAGTTATTTGATGTTTTCAGCTGTTTGGGGAGAGTTCAGGATTGCTCTTGCCCTCTTCAACACCTCACTTGTCTTTTCCTTCCATCTCACTAAAATTTAAGTGCCAAAACAATTGCCTACCTTTCCCCATCGAGATCTCTACAGAACTAAGCCTCAATCCTCACAACCCAAAATGTGCCTTTCCCTCTGAGCCAACAAAACTCCATTTTATCAAATCAACTCTTTTGCACATATACCTAGCCTAAAATCAGAAGATATTTCAGTCATCTCAAGCCCCATAGATCATCATTTGCTGAGATTGACCCGGAGAGAGCCCTCTCCTGACCTGGTAGGGCTAGCTACCAGGCTGAGCGTGGTTTGATGTTGGCCCTGGATCCTACCTTTTCAGCCTGAGGTAAATCTAGGCACTAACAGGAAGCATCAAGGCAGAGACAAAGACAAAGAGATTTATAGAGTATATGTACTCCAGAGAAGGATTGAGAGGTTCAAACAAACTCCTCTATATCCGCCTGTCATGTATTGAGTCTCAGATTGGACTCATACTATTGTGACCAGTAGAGGTTAAGAGTTAGTAAGGAGAGTCTGTGTACCCAAGAGACTTGGGGGATCCAAGTACAATCCTATTGAATTGTATCTGTTGAGTGAGACTCAAATTTAGCTCACTGTTGTAGAAACTCTGCTTTGAAAACATAATAGAGAGGCCACCACTGAAGGCTGGACCAAGAAACGTAGCCTAGGAGTATTGAGTGAACTCTTTATTAAACTTATTGTGTTTACATGTTTGCCTATTATATTTTCTTTAACTGTTTCATTGTCGGTGTATTTCTCAATCTTATCGGTCCGTTGCATAAAATAACATAGGCACATCCATGCACATGAGTCTGTAATACCTTATTAATTATCTTAGATCAATTTTAGATCAAGTGGTATCAAAGCTCTAGGTTGCTAAGGTTAGAAAGGTTTGTGTTGGACCGTTTGTGAATGCTAACTAGGTCAAAGCTTAAATTAGGAGAAGGAGAATTGGTTGAAGCTAACCTAGAAATTGGAAGAGTCTATCCTAAGAGGAAAATGGTAGAAGAAAGTCCCTTGGAATTAGACTCCTAGTTCATGGATAGTTTCATGACCATGAGAGCCATGGTAGAGGAAATGTATAGAGAATTTAAGAAAGGTAGAGATGAAGATTCATCAAACTCCAAACAAGATAAAGGAGCAGAAGAATCTCTCCTCCAAGACCATTCTAAAGGAAAAGGGAAAGAAGAAAAGCTTCCCACACCTCCTAATAGCCTTGAAAATAAAAAGAAAACATCTCTGATTAAATTAGATGCTAAATTAGATTTGTTGATATATGATGGAGAGTTGAATGTATAGAAGTTGGATAATTGGATTAGATAGATTGATGTGTATTGTAGGGTGCAGATCATTGATTCAGACGAAAGTAAGATTCATTTGGCTAGCCTACGCCTTGGAGGCACTGCCTTGGTATGGTGGGAAGGCAGGACACAATATGACATGAAGAAGCATGCTAAAATCCTTTCTATCTGGAGTGAATTTGTTTCTGCAATTAAAAAGCAATTCTATCCAATGCTTATATGTAGCAAGCCATGATGAGCTATAAAACTCTTCGACAATTAAAAGGGAAAAGTGTGCAAGGCTACACCCAAGAATTTAGAAAAAGAGATTTGATTCTAGGAATTTCTTTAGACTCACCTGAAGCTCTGCTAAAGTATATAGTTGGTCTACACAGATATTTAAAGCACACCATTCTCATGTTTAATCCCACTAGCATAGATGAGGTATCTATTCAGGCTACACATTTAGAGGCTAGAGACAAGAATGTGAACCCAGAAGTTGGGGGATCATAAAAACCCACTACAAGCAAGAACAAGGAAAAGAGAAAGCAGAAATGGAATGAGACGAAGACAAATATTATACAAAAGGATGGGCATGATGATGAACACTGTTGTATTCTACATCCAGAGCTGAGGCCCAAGAAGTTCGATGGCAAAAAGAAGAAGACTGTTGCAGCTATTCAAAAAGATATGGTGTCAGAATCAGGAGATGAAACAACAATCATAGCCACAGGTATAAAAGGTAAAAATTCTTAAGCATTTACTAGTAATTCTGCACAATCTACTGATAATGAAGAAAATGAGAGGAAAAGACATGAACTTTTTCATATTCAAGTTATTTCCAAGCATCAAAATATTGATATATTGTTTGATAGTGGCTCACAAGTAAATTTAATTTCTGAAGCAATTGTAAAGAAGCTAGGATTACTAACCACACCTCACAAAAGGCCATATCCATTGGGTTGGTTATGTGATAAAGCAAAGCTACAAGTAATGCAAACATAGGTTTTCTTTCGGGTCAACATTTGTAGATGATGTTGAGTTAGATATAGTTCCTTTGGATATATGTGGAATTGTTTTAGGAAATCCTTGTATGATAGAAAAGCCATTTTCTATAGAGCTGAAAACAAGTATCAACTCGTTAAAGATGGAATTGAATATATTATAAGAGCTCATAAAATCAAGAATAATTATACTCTCATAAACTCAGGGAAATGAAAAGGATTGTAAATTCATGCAAGAAATTTTTACTAATGGTCGTAAAGGAAAGGAAACCTAAAAAAACTAGTATATTTGAAGGTTGTGATGCTAAACAACAAGCTGATTTAGAGAAAGTTATTTTAGAATATGATATATTATTTCAAGAACCTAAAGGTTGCCACCAAAAATGGAAATAGTACATGATATTAATTTACAGCAAGATGCTCCATTGCCTAACATCGGAATGTAAAGGTTATCCACTTTAGAGATTGCAGAAATCAAGAAGTAGGTACAGGAGCTGTTCTAGAAAGGGTTCATAAGACCAAGCATATCACTATCGTGTTGGTGAGAAAGAAGGACTGTTTGTGGAGGATGTGCATTGATTACTGAGCAGTAAATAAAATAACGATCAAGAATCGTTATCCCCTTCCTCGTATAGATGATCTCTTAGATCAGTTGAAAGAGGCTGTTTACTTTTCCAAGTTGGACCTACCTAGTGGTTATCATCAGGTCAGAGTAGCAGAGGAAGATGCATGGAAGGCTGCTTTCAAAAAAAGCAAGGGTTGTATGAATGGCTAGTTATGACTCATGGCTTAACTAATGCTCCTGCCACTTTCATGAGAGTAATGAATGATATGCTTAGGCTTTTTATTGATGATTTTGTAATTGTATATTTGGATAATATTCTTATATTTAGTAAAACATGGGAAGAACATTTGAAGCATGTAAGGAAAACTCTAGATGTTTGGAAAAGAGAAAATCTTTATGTTAAGCTATCAAAATTTGAATTTGGCAAAACATCTTTGAATTATTTGGGTCATATTGTAGGGGGGTGGTGAATTGAATATAGATCCCTCTAAGGTTGCAGTCATTGTAAACTGTCCTAACCCCAAATCTACTACAGAAGTTAGAAGCTTCCTAGGAGCAGAACAATATTGGAGAAAGTTTATTGCTCACTTTTCCTTGATTGCAACTCCCTTACATGCTTTAACAGGATTGAACAAGGTGTTTCAGTGGGGAGGCAAACAACAGAAAGCCTTTAACACCTTAAAAGAAAAGATTAGTGCAGCACCAGCACTAGCACTACCCGATATTCAAAGACCCTTTGAGATTGAAACAGATGCCAGTGACTATGCCATGGAAGTAATGTTGATGCAGCACGGTAAACCCATATGTTATCATTCTAAGACATTTAATTCTATAGTAGTTAATTATCCCACATATGATAAGGAATTGTATGAATTAGTACAGAGTGTGAAAAAGTGGAAACATTATTTAATGGGCAAGGAGACAGTTATACATACTGATCATCAACCACTTCAATATTTACACTCAAAAACTAAGTTGTAGTAATCAAGACACTATAGGTGGACGGGTTTTCTACAACAGTTTCATCTTGTCATCAAATATAAAAAGGGCATACACAATAAAGTTGCAGATATGTTATCCAGACCAATCATAAATGCATTTACTATACTTAAGCATAACTCAGTATTGAATGAAAGCTACATTGTACAATATTCTCAAGAAATAGATTTTAAAGATGTATATGCAACTTTAAGTCATGGCAAACAAGTAGAAGAATTGGATGATCATGTTAAGGACCAAATCTTGTATCATTTTGGAAAGTTATGCATTCCTCAAATTGAAAGAGTAAAGATAATTCAAGAAGCACACACTTATCTAATATCAGGTCACTTCGGTGTAAGTAAAACAGCTGCACAATGTTATCACCCCAAGAAACTCACCTAGGTTGTATATCAGTGATGCTAGGGAACATTACAAACTCAACAAAAAGTTGGAAAAATAGGTGGATGAATGAAGAAATGCTGCATATTCAAGCCACATAACCACTTCTACCATGATTGACCCTAGACATGGGTGAAAACCCCCAGACTACAAGGCTTTAGACCACCAATTACTCACAGTTTTAAGGAAAATGTGATGATGGAGAACACTGATCACACCAGAAGATGCACAGGACCCTGTGATGGCCAGCTGCAACCAGTTTAAAGGTTTGTAAATCTGTTTTCTAATACACATATAGGATGATAGCTCTCTGGCATTAAAACAAAAGAAATCTGCAAACAAATTCAATGATGCATGCTAGATCCTAACACAAAGGTGGGATGACAGCCCCTCTAATGCTAAAAGTTAACAGCATATGAAATAATGCAAAACAGGAACAGCCTGGAACAAACAAGAAGAAGTGGAAAGTGAGCAATCAATAGCAAAAGAATCTTGTATTAGTTGGAAATGCAGACCAGAAGCTGAAGGTTACAAAGTAGTTACAGTCTCCAGAAGTTGATGCTTGCAACATAATAACACTCATCAACCTGATTACATCATTTTTTTGGATATATATAGAATTTGTTTACAAAATTACTCTGTTAGGCTATGCATGGAGTTGTCTTAGTTGTCCACCAACCACATTTACAAACTATTATGGGCCTCTGATACATTCTGACCGTTTTAATTAACAAATTTGACATTATCTGATATTTTGGTGTCCTTTCTGAGCATAAGGGATATAATATGTACAATGCTCCATAGCTGATTTATATCTTGATCTGTTTGAAGCCGTCCTTCTTGTCCTTGACCGTGTTGTTCTTGAATGCAGGTAACTGAGAATTTAACGTGCAGAGTATTGAATCATATCTTCCTTCTTTGCGCACACAAAACGGGCCGAAACACTAAAAAAATTCATTGAAAACGATCAGGAGCCTAGAAGAAACACCGACCGTTGGATGGGTTACATGGACGATCAATATATGCTGACGGGAGGTAATGGGAAGGCACAAAGGTGCGATTGAACATGAATCGTTAGATCAGAGAAATGGACAGCGAAGATTTGACAATATGGAGCTTAACAGGAAAATTGAGCAGAGACAGATGCGGGCTGTCAGATCATGAGATGGGAGATCAGACGGTCGACAGGCAGTTAAGATAATCGGCGGTTAACACGCAAGGAGCCGTACCGAGTGGGTGGTAAGCGGTCTCCCCGCACCACTTTCGGGCTACGGTAGTTTTCATACAGGGTGGTGCGATACATTGGCATGGCGACGCGTTTCTGAGAGGACGGTGTGGAAATCGCTTTCCCCGCTGCCTAAAGGACGAGCGGTTCATGGGTGCGGGGTTTGCGAACAGCATTGGATTATACGGTAGGCGCAATCCGATGGCGGAGAAAGGTCAAAGGTTAATGCACCCGTTTAGAGTTTGATGTGACAGGCGAGGGGAGGGCCCGGGCTTTATTAAAGCTTAGTGTTGTGAACTTTATGATATGCGCGGGTTATAATAATTTTATTATATGCGCACGGGAATTAAACACAAAAATATTTATACAAGGTTTTAAAGAGCTTTCAGGCTTTTATAAAGGGTTAGCAGGTTTATCATATTAAAACAAGAGAAATGCCCAAATAGCCTTTAAAAAAGGTTTAAACGGGTTGATAACATTATAAACAAAAAGCACCCGAGAGGTTAGAGGAACATGGGTCTAGGGGTTTTGGAAGCAAAACAGAGAAAAAAAAGGTGGCGGGAGTTATAAGGATGTACAACAAATGAAGGGGAAAAGATTAAATGAACTGCTGCCAGCCCCTCCTTGCAGAAAACACCACGGCCGAACTGTCCCTGACCCTCCAAAATGCTCAAACATGTAGCAGTGCTAACATTTGGCTCCTTCTGGGGATGAGATCCTCCCTATGAGGTCTCAAGAACCTACAGATCAATGCCTTTCTGATGTAAATCAATTAACAAAATTCCTAGTGTTCCATTGGGCCTGGAGTCTGAATGAACCTATACTAATACTGATAAAACAAAATGTTTACAGCTTTTAAGGCCAAAGACCTTAAATCCTATAAATTTTCAGAAAACGCCCATTAACTGGTTCTCCTCCCATACTCTTTAGTATGAAGGTGTTGTTCCCATGAATTTGTGAAATGATAAAAGAACCTGTCTAGAAAGCATCAAACTTTCCATGATGGCCTTTCTTTTTCTTTAGTGCATCCCATTTCAGAACCAAGTCTCCAACCTGAAAATTATCTAGTTTTGTTCCCTTGTCAAAATCATCCTTGATTCTCTTCTGATGTGCTGCAGCCTTTTCCACCAGCTATTCTCTAATCTAATGTAACTCTGTCAAATCAATGATTCTGTTTGCCATTTCCTCTTCCTCATCTTGCCCTTCTTGAAGGATCTTTGCCACAGGGAGAGTTAACTAAATTGGGAATACAGCCTCAGTGCCATACACCAACTTGAATGGAGAATTCCCTGTGGATTTCTTAATGGTCACTCCGTCAGCCCACAGTGCATACTTGAGCTTTGAATCCCAATTCTTTTTATTTTCCTCTAGCAGCTTTTTAATTATCCTAATTAGACTTTTATTAGAGGATTCTGCCAGACCATTTCCTTGAAGATAATAAGAGGTGGAATGAACAAGTTTGATGCTCATTGAATCACACATTTCCACCAGATCTTTTTCCCTAAAAGCTACTGCATTATCTGTGATTAGTTTATGTGGACAACCAAATCTGCTGAAAATATTCTCCGTTAAAAACTTCATGACCACCTTATGATCAGCCTTCCTTGTAGGCACTGCTTCAATCCACTTAGTGAAATGATTAGTGGCTACTAATATCCACCTGTGTTGGCCACTGGAATGTGGATAGATTTCTCCAATAAAATCCAAGCCCCACTGCTGAAAAGGTCCTTTTACCTGCATTGGTTTTAGGGGTAGGGATTTCAACTGTTGCTTTCCTTCAAATCTTTGGCACCTATCACAAGATTTAACAAAAATAAACACATCAAAAAATAAAGTGGGCCAATAGAACCCAGCTCTGAGAATTTTATGGGCTGTGTTTTCCAATAATGGTGCCCTCCACATATGCTGGAATGAAACTACTGCATAACTTCCTTTGACTGTTCTTTGTCCAGACACCTTAGAAATATTCCAGATGGATCCCTCTAGTAGAGTAGATTTTCATTGATGCAATATTTTGCTGCTCTAAGTTTTAAAGTTCTGGCTTGACTTGTACTTAATTCTGAAGAGATTTCCAGCTTCAGCAAGAAGTTAATTATTTCAGCATACCAGTTACATGAAGCTAGATTCTTGACCACTGACTGTTTTTTCTCTGTTTCAATTGTTTCCTCTTCTTCTGCCTGACCATCTTTTGCATTTGCATATAGGAAATCAATGTCCAAAGACCTACAATTTTTTTTAGCCAATAACTTGGCAATACCCTGACCTCTTACCAGCTTGGTGGGCTTCAGATCTATGTTAAATTCTATCATTTTTACAATCCATTTTGCCCTTCTTCCATCAGCATTAGGTTGAGTTAGGATATCTTTTATTGCAGCAGAGGGCACATATGCAATTTTTTTTGAATGCAAGATATAAACTCCAATACACCATTGAGACACATGCATATAGAAGAACCTCAAATGCTTAAAATCCTTTAAGCATTTAATAAGAGCATATGCCTGTTTTTCTATAATATCGTACCCCAGTTCAGCGTCCCTTAAATTCTTGCTGAAAAATGCCACTGGATGCTCTGAACCTTCTTTATCTTGCTACAATGGTGTCTTCAGTGGCGAATGAGAAAATATGGAACTCCTTGTTGTAATCTGGACTTATTAAAGTGGGAGCTTCCATAATTGCTTTCTTAATTGACTCAAATGATTTCCTCGCTGTATCAGTCCATCTTACCTCTGCTCCTTTCTTTAACATGGAGGTCACATGCTTAACCAATTCTGCAAAATTCAGAATAAACCTCCTTACAAAATTTATCTTACCCAGAAAGGATTGGATGTCCTTCTTTGATCTGGGGAGAGACAAAGCCTGAATTTCTTTGACTCTTTCTGGGTCAATCTGGACACCTGCAGCAGACACAATATGTCCTAACAACTTGCCTTCGTTCAAAGCAAATTGTGATTTTTTGGGATTGACTGATATTCCAAACCTTTTACACTTCAAAAACACTTTTTTCAAATGCTGCAAATGATTTTGATGGCTGCTGGAGTAAACTGTTATATCATCAAGGTAGATAAGCACAAATTTGTCCTTCTCTCCCAAAAATGCTATGTCCATAGCTCTCTGAAAGCTAGCTCCAACATTCATCAATCCAAATGGCGTTTTAGCATACATAAAAGTGACCCAAGGAGTGGTAAATGTAGTCTTTTCTTTATCATCTGGGTGCACAACGATCTGATTGAAGCCTGAAAATCCATCCAAAAATGACATCACTTTAGCTCCTGAGACCTTCTGCAACAAGTGCTCCATATTTGGTAGAGGATATTCATCTTTCTTTGAGCATTTGTTTAAATTTCTGAAATCAACACAAAGTATGATTTCTCCACTCTTATTCCTCACTACCACCAAATTAGCTACCCATTTAGAATATCTAAGAGGAACAATGATCTTGGCAACTAGCAATTTTTTCATTTCTTTTTCAATTAGAGGAAGAAGCATGGGGTTTATTGGTCTCAGCTTCTGTTTGAAAGGAACTGTGTCTTTCTCCAGAGGGATTTTATGCTGAATTATGTTCTTGTCATATGTTTTCAAATCACTATACTCTGAGGCAAACACATCAACAAATTGCCTCATTAAATTGCAGTATTCAGCACTTTGATCAGCAGACAAATGAGTGGACAAATTCACATATCTAGGCTAACCTGGACTTCCTATATCATTCTTACAGACTGCAGATTGGTCTTCTTTTTAGGTAGCCTTGTAAGGCACATCATTTTGATCAAATAGTCTTTCAAGAGGAATTGGGCCTTTAGGAATATGGTCAGGGAAAATTTTAAGAACCCCCCCCAAATTTATAAATATAATAATTAGGCGAATCTCCATGGTATATAGGAAAAATGGAAGGCGATTTTATCAATAATATAATATGTATATATAATTTTCTGGCGAATCTCTCACCAGGCATGGCGAATATTTTACTCAATTATAAAATCTTGTAAGAACTTCGCAAGTCTTTCACTAAATAATAAAACTTTGTAAAGTCCTAGTGAATTTTAGCATTGTGAACTCTTAGAGAATTTTTTGAAGAAGTATAAAACCATATATGATAAGAGCCACATGGTGGCAATATCACTATCTTTTCTCACATTTCCACGACATGGAACTTGTCTATAAAATTATAAAAAAACCAACCAGGAACACGAACAACTCAAAAGCTTTGTGAGAGCTAGTCTAGAAAAAAGCAACAAATAACATGTCGGCAGAATTGTTCATCGGTGAGCCGCTATTTCGTGGGCAATCTGTAAAGGAGCAGTTGGATATCATATTTCCAAATCCGGGAAAGCCTTTCCCATCCCTCACAAGATTTGTTAAAAATGTTGGGTGTCTAGAAGGTGTGGATTTGCTTAAACAAATGTTACAAGTGGATGGAAACAAAAGAATAACAGTTAATGAAGCTTTGCAACATCCATACTTTCAGTCCTACAGGACTATAAACAGCTGCCATAAAGATTAAAAATGGAAATCAGCTACAAATCTCTTGATGACAACACTATCAAGATAGAGGCCGATGCTCTCTTAAAGACAAAGCTGCTGGAAATGGAAGCAGGTGCTATGAAGCTGACACTAGTAAAAGATGGGACAGCACAGCTTGCCATAGTGCATCCCACTCTGGGACAATCAGTTTTTTGATGTTTTGCAGATTGGGTTACAGTCTTGCAACTTGTTTTGGATTTGTCACCAACCTGATTTTTTGCTTCTAATTTATTTTCATCTGGTGATAAACAAAGTGTCAATCTTTTCTCAGGATAAAATAGTATTCTTTACAGATATATTAACTTGGCTGAAAAGTCCAGGACAATATGAACAAGACATCTTCCAGGTTTTTTTGAAGATTTCTCCTATCAATTTACTGCCGGAGGGTTTTCTGTGATTTCTTGCACTTCCGAAATTTAATCAAATTTCTACTTGAAATAAAAGTTCAGAAGAGACTATATCACTAATGCTAAGCACACATAATTGAGAAGCCGATATGAAGCATTGTTTTTTTGGGTGTGTTACAACTTTGGTGACCATGCAGCTCAGTCATTGCATGTTCAGTTTGTAACTCCACCTTGAAAGAGTGAAATGTGTGGTGTAGGATAAGAATCTCTTTGTTAAGGCGCAATTGTTTTTCCCCAAAATTCTAATATCTAGATTCTATCATGTTCATGTCTGTGTCAGGTGATGTTTCTTTTCATGTGCATGTATTTAGTCAGATATAACATACTTAAGTTCTCACCAGCCTGGGCTACAGTGGCCATTCTGATGATTTATTTCATACTCATTGCATCTTTCTAATAAAATGACATTATATTCATTTAAATTATGTGATTGAAATAGGGATACAAGAGCTTATTTGTATTTGAAGGTCTATAAGGCAGAGTATAAGCTCACACCAATCCTTGTTATTCTCTGCAAGAGAAAATCAGTTTCTATTTCACTCCTCAATAACACTGACTAAATCTTAGTTTGAAAATCAGTTAAATTAAGAAGACTAAATCCCAGTTTGAAAATCAGTTAAATTAAGAAGACTAAATCCCAGTTTGAAAATCAGTTAAATTTAGATGAAATTACTCATTCAAAATCATTTGGATGAGGAAATTGTCAAATAATTGTAAGTTGTCGTCTTAGAGAACATGAAGGGAGCACATTCGTCATATTCTACCAACTGCAACATACCTACCTTCAATGCACTCTCTGTAAGGACCATAACGGGAGAAAATGTGGACCCATGTACAAATTTTTACTGCCTCAGGGTTTGTTTCGTCTTGTGACTACTATGTTCGTTACTCTCGAACAAAATGAATCCAAGAGTGGAATATAGACTCTTCACACGCAATTTATTTTCTAGAAAGTCTATACAGAGAAATGAAAGTTGCAAGTATAAGAATTATGCTTCAAAAATGAATTTTCTTGTGTAGTGAGCTATACACAAGGGTATGCTTTTGCAAAGTTTTATAATAGAAAAAATTGTCAAGAGGATTTTATTAAGGAAATCTCTTGTTAGAAATGAAATCCAGTTGAGTTGAGATAAAGTCCATAGTTACAAAGAAGTATTGTTGTGGAAAGCAATTCCACTATGACATTCTTGTACATTTTAATACAATATAAAAGGAAATTGATGTGATTTCCAAGCTACTTGAATCCATTGAACACAGAGAGAATCAGTTGAGAACTGATGAATGAACATGGAAATCGATGTAATTCCTAAGCTACTTGAATCCATTTTGAACACAGAGAGAATCAATTGAGAATTGATGAATGAACATGAGCTGAAGCAAAAGGACACTATCATTAAGCTAGTCGACCCTGAAATTGAAGAAAATGATCATGTCAAACAAATCTACTAGCAGTGTACTAATAACGGTAAAATCGACTTGCAAGAAGAAAGTAACTTAAATACCACATTTGTTGGAAAATGAAATCAATCAAAAAATGTTCTAACCAGAGATGAAGTTGATTCAAATGAAAGAAGTTCAAATTAGGGTGAGGTGAACCCAATAAATGAGATGTCGATAATCCCAGGAAAAATCAACCAGCAACAATGAAGGAAATCGATTGAAAATAATTAGTTAATTCCATTGTTAAGATTTCAACTTGGATATCATTTGTTGCCTAGGTACATTCTCTTGGAGAAATCGACCTGCATGTTAGGATGTAAATAAGTTCCAATTAAACAGAACATTTTTATTTGAGGGGAATTGAGGTCCAAAAGAGCAGAGTTCTTGGCAAAGGAACAATATAACTGCAAACACCCATTCAATATCTATGACTGTAGATTGAAGTTTTGCAACCTTGGAAGCACTATTGAGTACTTAACCAGAGTTGTAGAATCATTGGTACTTTATTAGATTTGATATGCAATACAATGCTTGATTCGCCTGGTGTTCTAAGGACAAAGACTGGTGCACGCTGCCAGTTAGATGGCCAGCAATCAGGACCAAAGCACAGAAGTTGGGATCTTTCTAATGATGGGCACACTTGCAAAGCAGCCAACCACCATCAGAGATTGCAACAAATTACTCAATTGCTGTTCTTTCACCTCAACAGGAAGCAAGTCATCCACGTCCTTGTCAACATTAAAAATTGATTCATCAACTGGGGCATCCATATTCCCAGTACTTGTGGCCAACTGAATTGTGGTCTCTTTCAATTTCTTAAGTGCCTGCATAAATGGTTGGGACATGACAAGACAAATAAATAAAGGGAGAGGAAAATTAGATAAAATGAAACACCCAAACTCAAAAATAAGACCATTACCAAGGCATGTGGAGGCTGATAAACCATTAGGGTCTGCATTTGCTCACAGGGATGGCTTCAAGTAGGGATTTCACCAGCACTAACTTATCCCCCTTGATGATAACCATCTATTACACCATATTGACATCTCCTTTTCAACCTTAGAAACCATCCACACCCATTATATTTTTTTGCAGTCACTGAATTTAAATAAAAACATAGCGTTGTGATTACAATTGAGCTAAGGACAATTCCACTCAAATGTATCTTCTACTCTAGAAACATTAATTATATCTTTTGTTATATTTGAATCAAAAATGATTGTCCAACCTATTCATAGTTTCAGTTCCTCTGTTACACTTCTAGTGAACATCAATTTAACTATTTTAGAAATATTAAAGCGCTGTGTGAACAGTATTTGATTGCATTAATGGCTTCCAATGAGCGTAGAAATTCATTTGGGCTTACATGGGCCTAAGCAGTGGGATTATTCATACAACGACCAAGACACAGCACAGAAAAACAAGTCTGTGGTCTTGACCAGATTAGCAGATTATAAAAACTAACAAGAAGATGAAATGTGCGGCATCTGCTGGGGCCAAAATGGTGAAGGAAGGGACTTCGGCTGGTATCTGTTGGGCCAAACATCAATACCACAAAAATGCCCAGAACTGAAATGGTAGTCAGTGTCCAAAATTAGCAGAAGAAATGAGTGTGGGAAGGGCATATATGTGATCTATTTTGCTTATGTTGTATTTTAGAGCAGACTTATATTGTATTAATTTTTGGGCTAAAGTTTTGAGTATATTAAATGACTGAACCATGTAGAACCATTGACTTGACTTTACATGTATGGTTGTAAGGCCTCCTGGTATTAGTCATCCATTAAAACAGGGGATATTTGTGCACTAAATGTTCACTCCATGCTTTATTTTTCTGCTGAAAAAATATTTGAATCAACAATAACCTCACAATCATGTTCAAAAGGCCTCTCATTGTCATGCTTATTTGAACTAAGCACTAATCCAACATTGTAGGCTTCCTATCATTTCCTTGATTTTAGTCTCTACTTCAAAGCAAGATCATTCTAAAACTACATTTATAAAAAATGATCTATTATTATTTTTTTGAGTAAAGGTTCGCCTTTTCATTATGCCATCAATCATTCACAACTGATTTGACCTTGCATTATTGATTTTCCCGATGGGAAAACAGACCAATAACACAAGTTTATGAAGGCAAAGTAACCCCAAAGCATAGAAGTTGGGATCTTTCTAATGATGGGCATTACTGCAAGGCAGCCAACCACCATCAGAGATTGCAACAAATTACTCAATTGTTGTTCTTTCACCTCAACAGGAAGCAGGTCATCCACGTCCTTGTCAACATTAAAAATTGATTCATCAACTGGGCATCCATATTCCCAGTACTTGCGGCCAACTGAATTGTGGTCTCTTTCAATTCCTTAAGTGCCTGCATAAATGGTTGGGACATGACAAGACAAATAAATAAAGGGAGAGGAAAATTAGATAAAATGAAACACCCAAACTCAAAAATAAGACCATTACCAAGGCAGGTGGAGGCTGATAAACCATTGGGGTCTGCATTTGCTCATAGGCTTCTTGCATGTTTCTGTATAATTGCCCTAAGGTTGAATTTTTCTGCATACTTTTCCATATTGTTGTCACTAACTTGCTAAGCACCAACTGTAACAAAAGTACTTGTAAGTTACTCGTCTATAAAATGTCTGAATTGTGTCTTTTCCCTGAGAAGCTGCAATTGATAATTCCAATATATTGGTACCTGATGTTTGAGGGTAGCTAAGCCTTTCATGTGCATTGGAGATTCAGGAATAACACCATTTGAAGGAGGTATGCCAACAATACCACATAAAATAGTCTGTCACAATAAAAGGAAAATTTATGAATCCACTAGAGATTTTTTATGGCGGTGAAAACAAAGAATGAAGAGTTAGATCAAGATGTCTTCAGGAGAGCAAAAGCTCTTCCAGAATAGGGTAGCCAGTGATAGTTGAACCTAAACATGAAACCTGACAAAAATTACAACATAGTTCTAAATAATATATATTTACTGTGGTAATGGGCCTTGACACAATCTCTGCAATAATGGCCCTGCTTGATACAACATCATTTTTCAAGGGTTTTTTGTGAACTTTCCTTTAAACTTTTCTATGCAGACTTCTTCCCTTTCTTCTTAGTGATTTCAGTGTAAGTGCTCGGTATACACTCTTTTAAGTGAATCTGTTCCAGCAATGTTCTTTCTGCAGTAACATTCCACCAAGAAAGTTAGCCACTTTATCAGTGGCATTCACACTGGTCACAAATGGCTGAAATATTTTTTTCAACCATTGGAACAGTGGCACTACGAACTTTAGGATCAATTCTATCATCAACTGCTCCAAATTGATCTTTCACATCCTGAATACGTATCATATAAACAGTGGTATACACAACCAATCATTTAAAATGCATACAGTCATTTCCTAGAATAGAGAATCCTTGTTCTGTTAGAGAATCCTAGTCCAAATCTTACAAGAACTAATCAAACTTCTAATTTGAGGACCAATATGATCTACAATAGTAAAACTTATAATGTACTACACATCTTCATTGTGCGCCAAAAGCTTTACTAATTCTTTAGAAACAATGCAATTTGTCTTCTTACCCTCCACAAGTCTTAACAATCAATTCTTCAATTATATGTTTAGCACCCTTCACTTGAAGATAGGATAATTCTTCCTATCAAGCTTAACGTTGGGTAGAGGGATGCTTTAAGATGAAGCTATCCTCCCCCCTTGCTCAACAATTCTCTACAGATCTCAGAACAGAACCAAAGGTAATCTCAGGAACAACGTACTATACTACTATGACAAAGAACCACAATTCTGAAAGAAACATCAGTTTGGTTAGGATCTTCAAACAGCTACCAAGGAATCAAGAAAATGCTTCTCTGCAATTCCAAGACTTCAAGTATCCAGATGCATTGCATTGCTCTATGGCACATCAATGCAATTAATTAAGCATAGAAATAACATCTCTATGTAGCGGCACTTAAAATATTACAAAAGGTGATCATTCACTGAGGTACATTCCAAAAAATATATAATTATTGTTGCCACATCATCCAGATTTAGAATAATAATCTATTGGAATGGACACATTGATAAAAATTCCATTGTTGAGTTTGGGTTTGAGTTATTTCTTCCTCTAACTACTCTCCAAAGCTAACTATTCAAACCAAGTCACCCTTCAATGACATACAACTCACGAGGTTCTCAAAGGCAGAAAAATCAAAAGCGTATAACAGTTAATATGTCATATGACAGTTAATAACAGTGAGAAGAGAGTTGCTGCCGCTTCAAGTACCTCAAGCTCAAACTAGTCTGTTGTTCTTTCTTGCATCAAAAGAACTGAGTACAATAAGAAACAAGTTCCATGAGTATAAAATCAACAAATACAAATGAATATTACATTTTTAATCATCACCCAACGAACAAGAACCAAACAAAACTCAAGTCTAAGGGAAGGTTTATCAACTTGATGTCGAAAGAAGTACCATGAACAGGTATACCCCATCTTCCGGAAAGCAATTGCAATCCTTGAGAAAAGAAATCATCTTATTGTCTACCACAGTATAGACTATCGACATCTGAGACAAAAATTCATTCCCAAGTAGTCCAAAGCACCTCATAGCAGTTTCTCTATTACAAATCAGACAATATTAATACAACAGATTTCTTGCCTCGAAAACTTTTCAAAAGGTCTATACAAAACTTGAACTACATTCTATACAGACACTGTGTTCAATCCAGATTTTGATTACAAACACCATTGAGGCCATACGGTATCTCCAATTTTTCACATCATTGAGGTCATCAGTATCTCCAGTTTCAAATAGCATTCAGGCCACATTTGATATAAATAGTGCTAACGACCCATGACTCAGGCAAGAAAACACCCAATTCCCCCACTCAACCCTATGAACCAGCCCATACTTGGCAACATGACTATAACGCTCCCTCTCACCATAAAAGACATTTGAGACAATTGTACCGAGATCAAGCTGAATGAAAAATATGAACAATACAACAATCATTGCCTAGATCTTTCCAACACGAACAATACATGGGAATCAGAAGCAGGAAGTTGCCTTCTCCATCACAATATTCATCTTGGGATACTTGCAGACTGCAAACATCCAAATGCTGTAATATTTAGGGTAAGTACTGATAACTTTCCAGCTCAACAACACAACAAAAGGGAGGACACAGACAATCATAAAAAGAGTAAGCAGATCACGGCTACTTACCCCATGCTTGAATATCAGCAGAGTTAATATACCTTTTACACGAACATGAGAATATCAGCTTGAGAAACTACAAGATACTGCCACATTCCTCAGCAGCTCCTGCCTCAGTTTCTTACTTTACAGCATTAAAAATGTAGCAATGCATAAGTCTTAAAGACCATAAAGTTGACAAAGATTCAAACATACAATCACACATCCAAACTGAATGAATCAAAACAAAATTACATGCAAGCAAAATTTTGAAGCCTGTGCACAACACGACCTTTTGATGAAAGATGCTACTTAATCAACATAAACAAGTCCAGACATTCTTCAAGGAAAGCCACAAAAAAAGTTACAAGGAAAAGGAAAATTCAACTCATTCAACAGTCATCTCCTTTATAAAAGACCTCTACATCAGATAATGAGTTGAACATTTAATCTTGAAAAGAACCTTCTAATGTTAGTTATACTAGACAATCCCAAAATCAAAAATGTGACCAGCAGACAATCAAGATCTGATCAACAATAATAGCTGTCGTAGAAATATTGGCAAAAGTTCAACTGCCAATATACATGAAATAAATGCCATATATATATATAGATATGATTTGCATCGACTAAACGATGTGGAGTAACATGATCTTGGTTGGAAAAAAGAGCATGTAGTGAAAAAAAAAGGTTGGAATATAAATCAGACCATTCAGTAAAGCAAATAAAATGATGTTTGGAACAGCAAGGGGCTATTGACAGCCATTCGCACTTTTTGCTTGGGAAGGGAAATCAAGAATTCTTCTATTTTTTCCCAGATCCACCTATTGGAAGATCCAGGCTCCATGTTTCCATAAGTCCAGATGCTGTATGTTTCCCATATACTTTAAGGGCCCTACAACCCTATCTTTTGCCAATAAAAATAACTACTGCGCCACATTTTAGACAACACAAATCTAATATTTTCTAGCAGACTGCATTTCTGGGTTTGTGAGAACAATTTGGAGCCACGGTTATATTTGCTTCCAAACCAACGGAAGCATTCAACGTTCACTGGCAAAGTGATTATCACCCCTGTTCCAACTGCAGGAGGCATGAATCCACCTAATTTGGCCTTCCAGAACAACTGATAATCTGTATCATACTCAGCAACTATTTTCTCCTGTACTTCAAACTTGAAGAAAAACAAGACATATGAAGCCAACTTACCCTGATTCAAAAGCCGGCTACAGATGGACAGGACCTGCATAAAGGGGCCTAATTTCTCGCGCTCAGCCAACAATTCTGTCAAGTACCGACTGTTGTTGTTTCTACTGCAGTGGCATGAGCCGTTCAAATCCAAGAAACAATGGATACCAAAACAAGAGAAGAATAAGTGGATTGAAATCTGAAAATGCAAGAATATCGCACCGAAACTGCTGCTGCTAACTAGAACATTTAGATTTGTGAACTAGGATGAAAAAACCTATTTCAAAACCATTTTTATACAGGGACCCAGGAAGCCATATACACCAAAACAGCGGGCTGAATCTGTGAAAACAGGGAGCTGCCCTCCATTTGAAAACAAATTAAGCTCCGCCCTCCATTTCAAAACAAATCTAACATCCCATGACCAAATCGACCCTAACAAACCACTCCCGGGACCAAATCGACCCTCACAAACCACTCCCAAACCAGAAAACCCAAACTGTAAATCAAAAATGGCGATTTTGCTCTCCCAAACCGGGAGCAAATATCAAAATGGGGTGATTTTGATCAAATACGATTCCGCAAATATCAAAATGGGGCGATTTTGATCAAATACGATTCGGTTAGTTTATCCGCCCTGGGCTAAAATAAAAAATAAATTAATTTTTAAATAAAATATGGGCTAATTATATAAAAAAGTTTTTATTATTTTAATTAAAAATTCGCCCTATTAAAATATAAAAAGCCTTAAATTTCGCCTTTGGGCGATTATTCGCCCCTAAAATTAACCTTGAATATGGTTACTAGGAAGCTGGACAATGTTGTTTTTACCAATTTTGTTTCTAAGCTGGGACTGGGGTTTTTCTAAAAAGGCATCATTTTCTTGGTCAATTTGCATCTCAGAAAACTCATCAATGACTTGAAAGAACCTATTTAACTCATCATCATCTTCAAAAACTTTCCAATGGTGGACATTATCAGGCAAGGAAGGTCTATATTTCACTTGGACTTCATAAACTAGTCTGGGAGGCATAGGAGGTATAAATAGACTAGCAAAAACAACAAGGGAATCAGCAAGCTGATTTTGAGCTCTAGGAATGTATGAAATACAGAAAAAATCAAAAGTATCTCTGACTCTCCATACCTCATATCTGTATGCTTTCAGCCTTGGGTGCTTTGCTTGAAATGTTATATTTATTTGTTGAATTATTAGATTAGCATCTCCAAAAACCTTCAAATTCTTAATTCCTTTGTCTTTTGCTGCATTAAGGCCCAACAACAGTGCTTCATATTCTACTATATTGTTTGTCACTTGAAAAAATAGCTTGAAAGACAGCTGAATGCTTTGTTGTTGTGGAGAAACTAGCACCACTACTGCTCCTGCAGTTTCTCTGGAACATGCTCCATCAAAGAATAACTCCAAAATTTGACCTCCTTGCTCTTTCTCGGCTTGAACTGTTGGTTTTTTGAGCTGCATTATGGCCTTCTAAGATTCTTCTATTTGGAGGATACATGCTCCAAAATTAGTGTCCACTGAATATATAGGATGATTTGTAGGATTCTTCTCATCACTGATGATATATGCCAACTGTGCTTCTCTGTACAATCTCCTGCTTTCTCCTCCAAAAGCTGGAACAGTGAAATAAGAAAGATCATTCTGTAATGTCCCACCTAGTCTCTTAATCCACCCTCTAGACAACAACATGCCAAACTTAGGAGGGACATCTGCTACCACAATATCCATCATCATACTCTTCATGGGCCGCTGAGTTAAGGTAATGGCCAGATATTTAATCAATCCAAGACATTTCACCTTCCTTGAATCAAAAGAAAATAAATCATGATAGGGTTTGGTGATATCAAGGCCCAACTCTTCCATGACAGCTTTAGGCATTAAATTGTGGTTGGCCCCTATGTCTAGCAGGCAATTGTGGACGATTTTCTCATGTATGGTTAATGAGACATAAAAATATGGAGAATTATTATCAGCAGGCTCAATCATGGGGCTGAGCACAATGGCAGGTTTGTCATCTTCCAAATTAATAGAGTTTGTGGAGGTTTGTTTGGTTTCTAGCTCAAGGGCTTCAAGGATAGGTTTCCTAAATAGTTCACTCTTCACCAACTCAACTAGAGGCACAAATATTTTCAATTTCTGAACTTTTGACTCAAAGCTGAAAGAAGAAGATGACTTATCAGAACTTTTTACCTCTTGAACTGGAGCTTTGAGGATGACTGGATCAGCTGCTGGTCTTCTCTGCTTGATATTCTGTGGTTCTGTTTGGACTGCAGCTCTTTGGGCAGGATTTTCTTTAAAATTCTTTTCATTGGACCTTAGATTATATCTCAATTGGTCACCAATTTGTACAATAGCTCCTCTGTCCCACTCCTGACTATTTTGTTCTTGTAGCAATGATTGTTCATACTCAGCCAATGTTAAAAATGCAGCACTGCCTTTATCTTCCATGAGGTGAATCTCATCCTCATCTTCCTCAAATTTTTCCTCCTCCATGACTACATTCTAAAAGGGAGCTTTAACCTTCTGTTCATCCTTTGTTTCTTCACCTCTTTTCATAATCTCTAACTTCTCATTTGCTCTTCTGAATTGATTTTGATTCCTTGGAGCAAATGTGTTTTGCTGCCTTGTTTTTCCTGATTTCTACTCAACCTTTAGCTTAGAAATTTCAGTAGACAATGACTCTATCATCTTGGTCATTCTATCTAATTTAGGCTCTGATGATAATGTAGAAGAAGTTGATGCCTGATTTCTTTGTCTTCTCTTGTCAGCTTGATTTTTTAACTTCTCTGCAGCCATAATATTAGACTCTACTTCTACTGCTGCATCCTGTATGTCTGCCAGCGTAGCACATCTTCTTTCTCTCAATAACAAGTAGAAATCAGAGTCAAATGGATTGGCATAAGTGAGTTTGGTAGAGGTGGGAGTAGGCTTTACCTCAGCTGTTATCTTACTATACATTCTATTGAATCTTTTATTAAAATCGGGTATTGATTCCCCATTTTCCCTCTTCAGATTACCAAACTCAGTATGATAATACAAAAAGTCTTTTTTATCTCCCCGTTGCTTCAAAACGCATCATCTAATGCTTCAATATCTGTTATTGATCTCTGGGGAAATTCTTTAAACCACTTCCTAGCCTCTCCATCAAGGCTCTGGAGAAAAACTCTCATCCACACATCATTTTCACTTACATATAAATTATCAGCATAACTGTAAAAAGCTTCTAACTGTTCTTCTGCTGTTACTCCCTCTGTACTAGTGAATTTAGGCATATATTTTTGATATTCTTCCACAGGCATAGGATTCATAGGCACATGCAACACCAATGGTCCATATCTGGCAACTACAATTCTTTCTATCCTCGTAGGTGCTTGTTGTCCTGCCATGATTGGAATATTTGGAAGAATACTAGCAAATTGAATGGTAGGGAGTAATGTGATGGATGGCAAAGATAAAGGGGTGTTTTGGACTGAAATAGAAGCTTTATTTGGACTGAGATTCAAAGGGGAAATAACTGTACAAGGGGCTGAACTAATCTATCAAAGTTTTTCCTTATTAACAGTGCTGTGCTCTAAGCCTTCAAACTGTAAATCTTCAACTACAACTTCATCTTTCAGAGATGAATTAGCTTTCTTAGGCTTACCTGATCCTGATGCACCTTTCTATGAAGCTTTCTTCGATTTAACAATCTTCTCAGGTTCAAGCACTGGTTCAGGTGGTAACTTCTGAGGATTTATTCAAGTGTGTCTCACAAACTGAGCCAGAACTTCAAAGTGGAGTTGCCAAAGGATGGTCTTCCACCAATGGAGTCGCCAGACAAATGATTACAACCAGAAATTGTGTTCAAACCTTGTCTGTCATCAAATCTTGAAGTTGTGTCATTCTCCCAGGGAGGCTAAACTTCAATTCTCCTCTCCCTAGCAACGGCGCCACTTAATGTTATCACCCCAAGAAACTCACCTAGGTTGTATATCAGTGATGCTCGGGAACATTACAAACTCAACAAAAAGTTGGAAAAATAGGTGGATGAATGAAGAAATGCTGCATATTCAAGCCAGATAACCACTTCTACCATGATTGATCCCAGACATGGGTGAACACCCCCAGACTACAAGGCTTTAGACCACCAATTACTCATAGTTTTAAGGAAAATGTGATGATGGACAACACTGATCACACCAGTAGATGCACAGGACCCTGTGATGGCCAGCTGCAACCAGTTTAAAGGTATGTAAATCTGTTTTCTAATACACAGATAGGATGACAACTCTCTGGCATTAAAACAATAGAAACCTGCAAACAAATTCAATGATGCATGCTAGATCCTAACACAGAGGTGGGATGACAGCCCCTCTAATGCTAAAAATTAACAGCACATGAAATAATGCAAAACAGGCACAGCCTGGAACAAAGAAGAAGAAGTGGAAAGTGAGAAATCAACAACAAAAGAAGTGTGTATTAGCTGAAAATGCAGACCAGAAGCTGCAGGTTATAAAGTAGTTATAGTCTCCAGAAGTTGAAGCTTGCAACAGAATAACACTCATCAACCTGATTACATCATTTTTTCGATATATATAGAAGTTGTTTACAAAATTACTCTGTTAGGCTATGCGTGGAGGTGTCTTAATTGACCACCAACCACATTTACAAACTATTATGGGCCTCTGATACATTCTGGCCGTTTTAATTAAAAAATTTGACATTCTCTGATATTTTGGTGTCCTTTCTGAGCATAAGGGATATAATATGTACAATTCTCCATAACTGATTTCTATCTTGATCTGTTTGAAGCCGTCCTTCTTGTCCTTGACCATGCTATTCTTGAATGTAGGTAGCTGAGAATTTAACACGTAAAGTGTTGAATCATCTCTTCCTTCTTTGCGCACACAAAACGGGCCGAAACACTGAAAAAATCCATTGAAAACGATCAGGAGCCGAGAAGAAACACCGGTTGTTAGATGGGTTACATGGACAATCGAGATATGCTGACGGAAGGCAATGGGAAGGCACAAAGGTGCGATTGAACATGAACCGTTAGATCAAAGAAATGGATGGCGAAGATTTGATCATAGGGAGCTTAACAAGAAAATTGAGCGAAGACAGATGCGGGTTGTCGAATCATGAGATGGGAGATCGGATGGTCGACGGGCGGTTAAGATAATCTGTGCTTAATGTGCGGGGAGCTGTACCGAGTGGGCGGTAAGCGGTCTTCCCGCACCGCTTTCGGGCTATGGCAGTTTTCGTACAGGGTGGTGCGATACAATGGCATGGCGATGCGTGTCGAATGGGACAGTGGGGAAACCGCTTTCCTTGCTGCCTAACGGACGAGCGGTTCACGGGTGCGGGGTTTGCAAACGGCATTGGATTATACGATAAGCGCAATCGAACGACAGAGAAAGGTCAAAGGTTAATGCACCCATTTAGAGTTTGATGTGACAGGCGATGGGCAGGCCCGGGCTATATTAAAGATTAGGGTTGTGAACTTTAGGATATGCGCGGGTTATAATAATTTTATTATATGTGCACGGGAATTAAACACAAAAAGGTTTATACAAGGTTTTAAAGAGCTTTCAGGCTTTTATAAAGGGTTAGCGGGTTTATCATATTAAAACAAGAGAAATTCCCAAACAGCCTTTAAACAAGGTTTAAACGGGTTGATAACATTATAAAATAAAAGTGCCCGAGAGGTTCGAGGAACATGGGTCTAGGGGTTTTGGAAGCAAAACAAAGAAAAACAAGGTGGCGGGAGTTATAAGGATGTACAAAAAATGAAGGGGAAAAGATTAAATGAACTGCTGCCAGCCCCTCTTTACAGAAAACACCATGACTAAACTGTCCTTGACCCTCCAAAATGCTCAAACATGTAGCAGTGCTAACACACAACTGCAAAGATTTTGTTATTGGCCAAAAATGAATGAAACAATTTCGAGATATGTAAGGGGGTGTACCATGTGTGCTAAAAGCAACACCAGCAATAGAAAACTAGGCTTTTACACTCCACTACCAGTTCCTTCTCATCCTTCAGAAAGTGTTTCCATGGACTTTGGTTGGGGACTGCCTAAATCTAGAAAAGATCATGACTATTTATATGTTATTGTGGATAGGTTCAACAAAATGTGTATTTTAATACCCTGTAACAAACATATTACAACTGAACAAATAGCAACATTGTTCTTTCAGAATGTATGGGTTCATTTTGGATTAACCACTTCCATTGTATCGGATCGAGATTCTCAATTTGTTGGGAAATTTTGGTCGAGTTTGTGGGAATTGATGGACACCAGACTGAAGAAGAGCACAACATTTCATCCACAAACAGATGGCCAAATAGAAGTGGTCAACGAGATAGTGATCCAGTTGCTCAGAGGCTATTGTAGAAGGCATCCCAAGCTTTGGTATGAACATCTGTGTTATGTGCAACATGCTTACAACTGTGCTAAACATTCTTCTACATAGAGATCTCCTTTTGAGACCTGTTTTGGTTTCACACCAAGGTCTCCCTTGGATTTTGTCTTTGGTAAAGACATAGTGGTTGATGGACACAACGATGTGGACAAGGCAACCAAGTTCATTGAACAAATCAAAGAGATTCACTAGGTAGTACAGGAACAGTTGGAAAAGAGCCAAGCCATGTACAAGGCAAGGCATGATAAGCATCAGATTGAGCATAGTTTTCAAGTTGGTGATCAAGTCTGGCTATATATCAGCAAAGACAGAATGCAAGGTGAAGGTAAGAAGATGAAGCCAATAAGGTATGGACCTTTCAAAATACTTGAGAAAATTGGTGAGAATGTTTTTCGCCTTGATTTGCCAGCTTACATGCACATCTATTTGGTAGTTAATGCAGAAATCTTGAGAATATTTGAACCTTCATTGATTAAAGATCCCGAAAAGAAGAGTCAATTGCCTTGTATTGATGATCTATTTCCTGAATATCTTAATGAATTGTAGGAAGAGATAGTTCTGGACAAGAAGGTGGGAACAATGTGTAGAGGGGATGTTGAGTACCTTAGGATTAGACTCAAAGGTTCAAAACCAAGCAGTGCGAAATGGATAAAAATTGGGCAAGTGGGAATTCCGTGATGCAAATTGGATCCTTGAACACTCTCTAAGTTTTCATGAACTCTTTAAAAATCATGCCAAAGTTTCAAAGTCTTATAAAGATCAATCTTATCAGATATAACCTCATAACAGTTGCAATTTGTGATCAGCGCAGAGCAACGAGGACCATCGGTTAAGCACATAGACTGTCAGCCCATGGTAATGCGTGCTATCACAAATTAGCAAAACCAGAGGCCATTTTGAGAAACGGGGGTAGTTTCTGATATGCGATTAGTGACAAGTCACCAAGTCACTAATCGAATATCACAGGACAAACCCCTCAAAGAAGGAAAGGCCGCAAGCACCCAGACCCGAAAAATCATAAAATGCAACAAATATCATTCCAATTCCGTCAAAAGCGGGGTCCCACAAAAACCAGCAAGATATCAAAAGGGCTTCGAGCAGTAAGCATTTTTTACTGAGTTTCGCCTGATGCCACATAGCAATCGCCACGCATCCCAGCAGGGGGAGAGAGAGAACCACTCACATCGGATGGGTAAACATCATGCTACTCAGTCGCCCGATATGAACAACAACCATAGGATCTGGGGCCCCCATATCAATGGCAGAGACGCATTCCAACGGATGACCAGATTTGATAAGATTATGAAGCAAGATCACATAGGATTTGAAGTCTGATGTGGATGATGCATTGGCAGAAGCTCGTGTTTCACGGGCATTCTTGGAGTTAACAGTAAAAGTGGTCATTTCGAGTATATCCAAGAGAACTAACACTCATCCATTACGAAATAGGTGGCCACCTCCCTGTGAGGCATTACACAATGACTCATGACGCAGGACAGAGGAAGTCAGATGGATAGAGACAGGGGAACAAGAAGGCTAGGAAGAGGAAAAGAACAGTCAGAAGCAGATTGGATTTAAAGCCATGAACTGACAGAGAGAGAAGCAAGCAGTAAGTTAGAGAAAAAAGCTAAGAGTAGAGAATAGAGAGAGGAAGCCAAGATGACCTGCAAAAGCAAAGGTAGCATCAAGGCAGAGACAGAGACAGAGAGAGCCAGACAGTCTGTGTACTCTAGAGAAGGCTTGAAAGGTTCAAGCGAACTCCTTTGTATCTGCTTGTCATGTATTGAGTCTCAGATTGGACTCATACTGTTGTGACCAGTAGAGGTCAAGAGTCAGTAAGGAGAGTTTGTGTACTCCAGAGACTTTGGGGATCCAAGCACATTCCTGTTGAATTGTATGTATTGAGTGAGACTCAAATTGAGCTCACTGTTGTAAAAACTCTTCTTTGAAAAAGTAATAGAGAGGCTACCACTAAAGGTTGGACCAGGAGACGTAGCCCAGGAGTATTGGGTGAACTCCTTATTAAACTTATCGTATTTATATGTTTTCCTCTTATGCTTTCTTTAACTGCTTCATGGCTGGTGTATTCCGCAATATTATCGATCCGTTGCCTAAAAGAACGTAGGCACGTCCATGCACATGATTCTATAATACCTTATTAATTGCCTTAGATCAATTTCAGATCACTAAAGCATTACCATTGTTTTCTCTACCTCGAAATGTCCAGCGACCCAATTGTAGTGTGACTCACAAATCATCTTGGAACTCTTGCTTGAAGGAGCACATATGTTTCCTAAGTGGCATAACAGTGCATTATGGAGTTGAAAGCATGGAGCTTTCTTACCTTACTGAAGTGTCTAGTATGTTCTGCCAAATTCTATATCTCCCTTGTAAATATATGTCCACCCCACAGTCTCATGCCCACAAGAATCGATCAAAGTGGTTAGCACCATGACCGTTGGTCAAATGAGGAAGTATAAAACATTATTGGTGCTACCCTTCCTGTACTTAATGTTCAAATGGAACTGTTGTAGGTATGTATACCATTTCTGATGGTGATCATTCTGCAACCTCTCTTGTGTTTATATGAATTGTAGGGGTTGGTGGCTTGTCTGGATGATCATTTCCTTCTCCATAAAGTAATGCTTCCATTTTCGGCAAGCCTTCAAAATGGAATACATCTCTTTTTCATAGGTGGGATACTTTCAAACCTTTTCTGAAAGTTTCTCACTATGATATGACACTGGATGCCCCTACTAAGCAAGAACTGCACCATAATTATAGTCGGAGGAATTTGTCTCGATCACAAATGGTCGTTGCAGGTCTTGTAATGTTAACACTAATGAAAAGAAGAGGTGACGCCTCAACTTGGAAAACTCCTTATGTTAGGATTCAAACCAAAATAAATTTGCTTTCGCTCCATCCTTTCTGACTTGACTTAAAGGATAAGTGATATGAGAGAACCCCAACAAGAATCTGAGATCGAAATTGGCAAGACTGAGAAATTTTCAGATCTCTGTTAGAGTGGTTAGGGTTGGCTAATCCCAAATGACTTGTATCTTAGTTGGGTCGACATGCACACCATTCTCATTAATGATGTACCCCAAATATTGAATCTCAGTCACGCCAAAAGAAAATTTCTCCAAATTGGCATACAACTTGTTTTGTTGTAGGGTTTGAAGGACCTCTCGAATATGGTGGAGGTTCTCTTCCCACCTCTGGTTAGGAATCAAGATTTCATCTAAATACACCACAATGAATGCATTGGTGAAGGGTCATAAGATGTCATCCACCAATCTCATCAAGGTTGTGGGGCAATTCGTCAACCTGAAGGGCATGACCAACAATTTGAAAAGGCCCTCCTTGGAGTTGAAGATAGTCTTCCACACATCGTAGGATTTGATAGGCACTTGGTGATAACGGGACTTCAAGTCAATCTTGGTGAAATATTTGTCCCTTTTGATCTGGTCGAGAAGGTCATCAATCCATGGGATTGGTTACCTATTTCGAACAGTGATCTTGTTTAGTGCCTGATAGTCAATACAAGGTCTCTAGGTCTCATCCTTCTTCTGTACCAACAAAATCTATCTCCCACAAGGTGATGAGCTTGGTCTCATATCTGCTTTCTACAACATCTCTTGAATCTTCCTCTTGATCTCATCATTCTCTAGAACAAAGCATCAATAGATTGGTCCATTAGGTAGTGACATGCCCGGGGATATTTTGATGGAGTGATTGACCTGATATAGTAGAGGTACCTCTGTAGGTGACATGAAAATGTCCCTGTACTCCTCCACGAACTTGTCCATCTATTGTTGATATACAGAGGAGCCCTGTCCAAAAGCTGTCGCCACAACCTTCTTCTTGCATTGAGGGAAAATCATAAGTAAAACAACTTTCCTGGTTTGGGAAATGATCTTACTACATTGCTTTCTAGCAATCAAAGATATGGCAGTAGGCAAGGCTACCTCCAGTATCATGTAGAAATTATTGCCCCAAATAATATCACAAAGTGAGGTCTAGACTCATATGCATCATTTATCTTCCATAAGGTTTTTCCTAATAATACATCACAAACTTCAAGAGAAGAAAGATCACAAAGTACCTCATACATGAAGGGGTTGATGTTGTAGGGAAGGTGGCACTGCAAGCTGATGTGGAGATATCGTCCATAGTGAAGCCACCTGATGGTGTAGAACTATGTATGTGTTGTAGTCAATAAGGCTAGCCGCTTCATGAACTCTATTGAAATGAGGTTGTTTTGGCTCTCGTTGTTGACAATGAACTGCCGCATTGAACCCTTTACCCACATTTGTGAGTGGAAGAGGTGTTCCCTCTCCTTTGGATCCTCGGGCTCATTCTTATAGATTTTAGTGGTGGCCATAAGGGCACTGGGCTCCACGTCAATGATATTCTTCCCTTTTTCCTTCCCCTTATCAGGTTCTGACTCAAAGACAGAACATGTCTCTTATTTAGAAGCCTTTACCTCGGCCACTAGTGATTTCTTATCCCGCCACTCACTTGTGTTGTGAGTGGAGCTCTTATGGAACTCACACATTTTCCTTGTGTCCTTATTTGTATTCATTGTGTTATTCATTGCTTGTGGCTTCAACGAGTTGTCTTGGGTCACCCTGCCTTAGATTTTCCCTTTTCTTTGTGCATTTTGGGGTGCCTTTACCTTGCTTCAGATTCACAAATCCAAATTATTGCTTCTTCTGTTTAAAATTATGCTCAATCTTGATAGTGTGCCAGTATGTTGAGCCAAGGGAGATACTTCTAGGAACTCCATCTCATCCTAGATGTACTTTTGTACACACTCGTGGTTTTCCACTCAGAATCCTTGATACCTAGCTTCGTGTGAAGGGTATGGAAAACATTTGTAAACTTTGGCACATCTTGGTCCCTTCCCTACTGTAGCATGGTCAACTTTATGTATTTATCTTTATAGCTCCCTAGAGGGTAATATTGTTCCTTGATGGCCTCTTGGAAATAATTCCAAGTGGGTGCGATTGAAAAGAGTGAGGATTCACTCTAATCCTTTTTTTCACAGTAGGTTTCCCACCAATCCTTGACGTATATGGCATATTTGAGAAGTGAAAAAGTAACTTTTCCCAATTTGAAAAGTCTTGAACTAAAAAATATCCTTCCAGTATATTTAACCATTTACCTACGATGTCTACATCGATCTGGTCCTCAAATTTGGGAATATCAAAGTTAAATTTTACCTTAAAAGGAGTAGCACCTCCAAAGTGGCTGTTGGATGAATATGCATTGCATGTGGTTTGTCATCGAAGGATCTGGGTAAATTTATCCATCATCATGTTCCTCTACAGCTCAAGGGCTTCCTCAAGTAGTATTTTGAAAGGATCTCCCACCCCATCATCTTTCTCTTCTTCCACCATGGGATGTCATTGGGTTTTGTGAGGCTGGCCTTGAAAAGGTTCAACCAAATCGAGGCCTAACTCCTTATACCCTGACCTCGTTGGGGACATGCAAATAAAAACAAAGAAAAAGAAGACCACCTTGATACCACTGATATGGACTTATGTCGGAACGCAACAAAATACAGAAATACCCATATAAACAGAGATGCAACAAAAAGAAACTTCATTTCATTAATATCAAAGAACTAAAATATGCTTAAATACAGAAATAAAAATAAACTACTTGGGCAATGGTATCTTATCTCTGAGAAGCGATGTGGCGGGTACATGCCTCTAAACTATGTTACAATGAGGCTCAAAGGCCTATTTATTATTCAAAAATAATGCAAAACCTTAAAAATCCATAAACCTAACCCTAGGAGATGAAGCACCAAAATTGTGGGCCCTATTTGGGTAAATTTGTACATCAACTTCCCCAGGTTGTAGCTTTGGAATACGATCTTTGTTTGGATATCATAATAACTTTTTTAGAATATCTCTAAGAGGACGCCAAAGACAAACTAGGAAACTCATTGTGGACTTTTCTAATCTCTCCTTTCCCCCTAAAAACGTCTTTTAGTAACTGAAAATGGTAGTGGAAGCTTAGGAACCGAAAAACTACAAAAAAATAATAAGTTGTGCTACAATTAAGAAAACTAAAAAGAAATAATGGTGGAGGTCCAAGTGGAATAGGCAGGTGGTCACCAATATCCACCTGGATCACCCCTCCCCCCAGGAAGGAATAGTCCACATTGCGTTGAGTGCCTCCATGATATTGGGAAACTTGTGCTAAACTTGGTCCCTGCTGAGCCACTTTCCTTCGTGCAGGAGTTGGCCAGCTTTGATAACTAGATACAGTTGGAACTCTACTAGTGAGTGTTCTTGATGTGTGTGTCCATGATTCAATCAGTTGTGACCTATTCCATGCAGTATGGGTTTAACTATGTTTTTGTGAGTTGCTCTGCAATGTCTGAAGTGTCCAGTAATGGTGGAAAGTATGGTAGAAGGCGGCCCACATTGAACACTATGTGTAGGCCAAGGAATGGTGCAATTCTGAGCTCAAAATCATTATCCCATATAGCCTTAGTGATGGTGTAAGGCCCATATAGGAGAGGGCGAAGTTTACAGTGGGGCCCAGCGAGGTGATCCTTCTGAAAATGTAACCAAACTAAAGTTGTGGACATAACCTTCTTCTTTCCCTAAGCGTGAATCATAAGGAATATAGGTTTTAACCCTGCATAGAAATTACTTGCATACTAATTCTAAAAACATAAAATAAATAATGGGGATACCATAACACATCAAACAAATATACACAGAGATTTTCCCCTGGATCCCAAAACTGGGACTACCAGTTGATTTTTCATTATGTTCCTTTCAAAGTTACAATACATATATATACATGCCGAAGCATCCATAAAGCCCAATCCATTAACCCTAGATTAGAACATAATCGTAGTTCCCATGACTGGATCTAAAAAATACCATGGACCAAAAGCCATCGCACCCAAAACCATAGGTAGGTTCACCCACCTAATATAGGGTCAAAAAAAAAAATCCTCGGGCATTGCCCCGAACCCCATAGAGGGGGACTCCATCCCCCCTCAAACACCCTATGACCCCCACACTGCGCATCGGCCAACGAAGGAAAACAAATTTCCTAGTCTGGGAAATGATCTTACTGCATTTCTTTGTAGTGACCAAATAGATGGAGGTAGGTGGGGCTACCTCTAGTATCCTGTACAAATTATTGCCCAAAGTAATAATCATAGAGTGAGGTCTATAATCATATACAACATGTCTCTTCCACAAGTATTATTTTCCTAATAATACATCACATATTTCAAGAGGAGAAACATCACACAATACCTCATCCGTGAAGGGCTTGATGTTGTAGGGAAGGCGACGTTGTTAGCTAACATGGAAATCTCATCCTTAGTGAATCCACCCAATGGTGTATGACTGCGGATGTGATGTAGTAGGTAGGCCCAACCACTTCACAAACTCTTCTTAAATGACATTCTTTTAGCTCCCGCTATCGACAATGAACTACAGCGGAGAACCCTTCACCCACATTTTTTAGTGGAAGAGGCATTCCCCCTCCTTTGGCTCTTCAAGATCATTATTCTAGATCTTAGTAGTGGCCATGGTGGCACTGGTCTCTGTGTCAATGATTTTCTTCCCTTGATTGTTCCCCTTGTTGGGCTCCATCTTAGAGTCAAAACATGTGTCCGTTTGAGAAGCCTTCAACTCAGCCATTAGTGACTACCTCGCGTGGCACTCACTTGTGTTTTGAGTGGAGGTCTTATGGAACTCACACCATTTTCCTGTGTCCTTCTTTGTCTTCGTGGTGTTGTTCATTTCTTGTGGCTTTGAGGGGTTTTCCAGGGTCACGCCGCCTTGGATTTTCACTTTCCTATTTGTATGGGGGCACCTTTTCCTTTATTCAAATTCACAGATCCAAAGTCTCACTTATTTTGTTTAAACTCTCGCTCAATCTCGACAACATATCAATACATCATGTTGATAGAGGATATGTTTAGGAACTCCATATCATCTAGGATGTACTTGTGTAGACAACCACGATACTTGAGTACCAAATTCTTCTCATAATCATTGGTACCCATCTTCATGTGAACGATATGGAAAACATTTGTAAACTCAGCACATCTTGGTCCCTTCCCTGCCATAACATGGTCCAATTTGTGTATTTATATTCATAGCACCTGAGAGGGTAATATTGTTTCTTGATGGCATATCAAAAATAATTCCAAGTGGGTGCAACTGAAAATAGTGAGGATTCCCTCTTCTCCTTTTCTTCATAGTAGGTTTCTGCCAATCCTTGTCGTATGGGGTAGCTTTGAGAAGTGAAAAAGTAATATTTTCCTAATTGGAAAATTAATAAATTAAAAAATATCCTTCCAATAGACTTAATCATTTACCTATGGCATCTGCATCTATTTTTTCCTCAAATATGGGATGTCAAAGTTAACTTGTACCTTAAAAGGAGTGTCATCTCTAGAGTGGTCGTTAGATGAAGATACGTCGCTTGTGGGTAGTTGTCAAAGGATCTAGGTAAGATTATCCATAATCGTGTTCCTCTATCACTCGAGGGCTTCCTCGAGGAGTATTTTGAAAGGATCTCTTTCCCCCTCGTATTTTTTTCCTTCTTCCATGGGACATTGTCAGGTTTTGTGTGGCTTATCTTGCAAAGGTTTAACCAAATTGAGCCCTAAATCCTTATACCATGACCTTGTTGGGGAGATGGAAAGAAAAATAGAGAAATAGAGACCACTTTAATACCATTGATCCAGACTTATGCAACAACAGAACAAGATACATCAATACCCATATACACATATATGCAGCAAAAATAAAAATTCATTTCATTAATGTAAAAGAACTGAAATATGATTACATACAGAAATAAAAATAAACTAGCTCGGGCGATGCTAGCTTATCTATGAAAATAGATGTGGCAGCTACATGCATCTGAACTGTGTTACAATGAAGCTCAAAGGTCTATTTATTATTTAGAAACAATTGAAAACCCTAAACATCCAACCCTAGGATATGATGCCCCAAAATTGTGGGCCCCTTTCAGGTAAATTGGTACATCAACTTCTCGGGGTCGTAACTTTGGCATACGATCTTCGCTTGGCTATCATAATACCTTATTTCCAATATCTAATAGAGGAGACTGAAAAAAAACTAGTAAACCAAATTGGGATCTTTCCAATCTCTCCAGCCCAAAAAACGTCTTTTAGTCCCTCAAATCAGATCTAGAAGTTTAAGACCCAAAAAATTTCCAAAAATAGTAAGTTGTGCTACAATTAAGGAAACTCAAAAGAAACAATGGTGTGGGTCCAAGTGGAATAGGCGGGTGGGAACCAATATATGCTTGGATCACTCCTTCCCCCTTAAGAAGAAATGCTCCCCATTGCGTTGAATGCCTCCATGAGATGGGGAAACTTCTATTGAACTTGGTCCCTTGTGAACCACTTGCCTTGGTGCAGGATTTGACCAGCGCTGACAACCCAATACAATTGGATCTTCTGCAAGCGAGAGTTCTTGATCTGTGTTTCCATGATCTGATTAGTTGTGGCCTATTCCATGCAGTCTAGGTTTAATTCTATTGGTGTGAGTTGTTTTGCAATGTTTGATGTGTCTAGTAATTGTGGAAAGTATGGTCAAATGCAGTCCACATTGAACACTGGGTGTAGAACAAGGAATCGTGGAATGATGATCTCAAAAGAATTTTCCCGTACAACCTTAGTGATGGTGTAAGGGTCATATCAAAGTGGGTGAAGCTTGTGGTGGGGCCTAGTGAGGCACTCCTGCAAATGCAACCAAACTTTGTCGCCCACCTAGAACTTGTGTGGCACCCGATGTTGATCAGGACACTTCTTGTACTTAGAATTGGCTCTACCCAATATATCATGGACCTGCTGGAAGATGTGCTAATTGCACTCAATGAAGTTGTTAGCCATGACATATTTGTATTGGAAATGAGCCGAATATACCTGAGCGGCTACAAATGGTATGGTCACATCAATGGGACATAGTGGCTAGAATCCCAATCCACCTGAAAGGGTCTCTGGCTAGTTGAGCTATGGAGAGCTTTGCTATAGTTTTGGTTGACATAGTGGAGGCTTTCATCCCATGTGTGTGGATGCTTTGAGTTGTACATACGCACAATGTGTGTAACCATCATGTTGATGACCTTTGTTTGGCCATCAATTTGGGGGTGAAAAGTTGTGGAATTAATGAGCTTGGTATCCAACATCAACCAGAGACTTAAACAAAATGTATTTAGGAACCTAGGTCATGCCAAAAGTTCATTTCTCCAAATTGGCACACAAAATTTTTTCTCATAGGGTTTGAAGGACCTATCAAATGTGGTGGAGGTGCTCTTCCCAACTATAGCTGAAGATCAACATGTCATCTAAATACACCACCATGAATGTATTAGTGAAGGGTCACAAGATGTCATCCATCAATCTCATGAAGGTTGTGGGGGAATTCCTCAACCTAAAAGGAATGACCAAAGATTCAAAAAGGCCCTCCTTGGATTTAAAGGTAGTCTTCAACACATCACAGGGTTCAATGGGCACTCGGTGATAACTGGATTGCATGTTAATCTTGCTGAAAAATTTGGCCCCCTCACGCTATTCCATAAGGTCATCAATCCATGGGATTGGGTACCTATTTTGGATAGTGATCTTTTTCTGTGCCCAATAGTCAATATCAAGTCTCAAGGTCCCATCCTTCTTTCGTACCAATACTATCGGGCTCTCATAGGGTGATGACCTTGGCCTATTGTTTGCTTTTTGCAACAACTCTTGAATCTACCTCTTGATCTCATCATTTTATAGAATATAGCATTGATAGATCGATCCATTGGGTAGTGTCACACCTGGGGGAATATCAATGAAGTGCTTGACCTAACAGTACAGAGGTACCCCTCTAGGTGAGGTGAAAATGTCCTTATACTCCTCCACAACCTTGTCCATTTGTTGTTGTTATGTGGAGGAGCACTAGCTAGAAGCTATGGCCACAACCTTCTTCTTTCCTTGAGGCTAAATCATAAGGAAAACAAAATTCTTGTTCTAGGAAATGATCTTACTGCATTGATTTGCAGTGATAAAAAAGATGGAAGTATGCAGGGCTACTTTCTTTATCATGTAGAACTTACCGCCCAATGTAATAATCAAAGAGAAAGGTCTAGACTCATATATAACATGTTGCTTCCAGAAGTACCTCATCCGTGAATGGCATGATGTCGTAGGGTAGGTGGTACTGTTGGCTGACACAAAGATCTCATTCTTGGTGATGCCAACTAATCTACAATCAACTGAAGTAGAGAAACCTTCTAGGGTAGGTGGTACTGTTGGCTGACACAAAGATCTCATGACCTCTACTGAAATGATGTTATTTTGGCTCCCATTGTCCACAATCGACTGAAGCAGAGAAGCCTTCACCCATATTTGTGAGTGGAAGAGGCGTTCCCCCTCCTCTATATCTTCAACATCATTGTTCTGGACCTTAGTGGTCGTCATGGTGGCACTCAGCTCTGTGTCAATGATATACTTCCCTTTGTCGTTCCCCATTTTGGGTTCCGACTCAAAGCCAAAACATGCGTCTCATTCAAAAGCCTTCACCTCGGCCACCAATGACTGCTTGGCGTGACACTCACTTGTGTTGTGAGTGGAGCTCTAATGGAACTCACACCATTTTCCTATATCCTTTTTTGTCTTCTTGGTGTTGTTCTTTGCTTGTGGCTTTATTAGGTTGTCTTGGGTCGCCCCACCTTGGATTCACTCTTTGCTCAGTGGTTTGGGGGTGAATTTTCCTTGCTTGGGATTCGAAGATCCAAAGTCTCACTTCTTTTGTTTAAACTTCTGCTCAACCCTGACAGTGTATCGATATGTCGTGTTGAGTGAGGAGATGTCCAGGAATTCCATATCGTCCTAGATGTACTTTTCTAGATAGCCATGGTACTTGAGTACCAAATTCTACTCAGAATCCTCGATACCTAGCTTTGTTCAAAGGGTATTGAAAAATTTTGTAAATTTTTGTATGTCTTCATCCCTTCCCTATTATATCATGGTCCACTTTATGTATTTATCTTTAGAGCTCCCGAGAGGGTAATATTTTCCCTTGATGACGTCTTAGAAATAACTCTAATTGGGTGTAACTAAAAATAGTGAGGATTCCCTCTTGTCATTTTATTCACAGTAGGTTTCCCACCAATCCTTGACGTGTGGGGTGGCTTTGAGAAGTGAAAAACTAATATTTTCCTGATTGGAAAAGTCGTGAACTGAAAAATATCCTTCCAATAGATTTAACCATTTATCTATAGTGTATGCATCTTTTTGGGCCTCAAATATGGGAATACCAAGGTTAAGTTGTACCTTACAAGAATTGGTGCCTATAGGGTGGTTGTTGGATGAATATGTGTCGCTTGTGGATAGTCATCAAAGGATCTATAAAAAGTTATCCATCATCATGTTCTTTTGTCTCTCGAGGGATTCCTCAAGTATTATTTTGAAAGGATCTCTTGCCCCCTCTTCTTTTTTTTCATCTACTATGGGAGGTCGTCGGGTTTTACGAGGTTGGTCTCTCAAAGGTTCAACCAGATTGAGCGCTAAATCCTTATACCATGACCTCACTTGGGACATGCAAAGAAAAATAGAGAAACATCAGACTGCTCTAATACCATTGATCTAAACTTATGCAAGAATGCAACAAAATACAGAAATACCCATATATACAAAGATGCAGTAGAAATAAAACTTCATTTCATTAATATCAAAGAACTGAAATATGCTTACATACAGAAATAAAAATAAACTAGCTCAGGAAATGGTAGCTTATCTCTGTGAAGAGGTGGTGACTACATGCCTCTAAACTATGTTACAATGAGGCTCAAAGGCCTATTTATTATTGAGAAAGAATGGAGAACTCTAAACACCCAAAAGCCTAACCCTAGGAGATGAAGTGCCAAAATTGTTGGCCTTATTTGGGTAAATTTGTACATGAACCTCCCTTGGTCATAACTTTGGCAGGCGATCTTTGTTTGGCTATCATAATAATCTCTCCATTTTACCTAAAAATGTCTTTTAGTCCCTCAAAATGGCTCAAGATGTTTAGGACCCGAAAAATTGCCAAAAATAGTAATTTGTGCTAAAATTAAGGAAACTAAAAATAAACAACAATGGCGGTCCAAGTGGAAAAGGCGGGTGGCCACCAATAACTTCCTACATCACTCCTCCGCCCTTAAAAAGAAATGATCCCCATTACATTGACTGCCTGCATCACACCTCCTTGAGATGGGGAAACTTCTTGCTAACTTGGCCCCTACTGAGTCGCTTTCCTTGGTGTAGGAGTTGGCCAGCTTTGGCAACCTGATACAGTTGTATCTTTTACTCGAGAGTGTTCTTGATCTACATGTCCATGATCCAATCATTTGTGACTTCTTCCATGCAGTCTCATCTTAACTTTATTTGTGTTAGTTGTTTTGCAATGTTTGATGTGTCTAGTAATGGTGGAATGTATGGTCAAAGGTGGTCCACATTGAACATTGGGTGCAGGCCAAGGAATGGTCCCTACATCCTTAGTGATGGTGTAAGGCCCATATCAGAGCAGGCGATGTTTTTAGTGCTCAGCAAGGCGCTACTTCTACAAATGTAACAAAATTTTGTTTCCCATCTGGAACTCATCTGGCACCCGATGTTGATCATGACACTACTTGTGCTTAGCATTGGCTCTATCCAATATGTCATGGACCTGCTGGTAGATGTGATGAATGCGCTCAACGTAGTCATTAGCCCTTGTCAGCTTCAGACTAGACATGAGCCAAATCTACCTAAGTAGCTCCAAATGGTGTGGCCACATTAATGGGACATAGTGGATGGAATCCCAACCCCACCTGAAAGGGGTTGTTGCCAACTGAGATATACAGAGCTCTATTGTAGTTGTGGTGGACGTAGGGGAGGATTTCATGCCATGTGCATGGATTCTTTGAGTTTGACATAAGTAGAATGTGTACGACCTTCTTATTGACAACCTCTATTTGGCCATCAGTTTGGGGGTGGAAATTCCTGGACTTAGTGAGCTTGGTATCCAACATCAAACAGAGGCTTGACCAAAATGTACATCGGAAATTTCTATCCCGAACTGGAATAATGGACTATGGGATCCCAAAATGTACCCACACTTATTCAAAGAAGAGCTTAGTAGTGGCTTTTGTTGTGATACACTTCTTGGAGGCCATCAAAATGGCCATCTTAGAGAATCTATCGATGACCATGAAAATGCAATCGTTGTCATTCTTAGTAGAAGGAAGGCTTGAGATGTAATCCATGGAGTTGGATTCCCACAATCGACTAGGAGTAAGCAGAGGAGTATATAGGACTTGCTTCTTGATGGTCAGTTTGGCAATGGCATAGGCAATGTAGAATCTGATCTACTTCCCAACATCGTGTTCAATTTTCTGCCAATACAAATACCTCTGCAACACTACCACTATTTTATCAACCCCAAAATGTCTAGTGACCTGACTATAGTACACGTCCAAAATCATCTTGGTATGCTCACTTGAAGGAACAAATATGTGTCCCAAGTGGCATAATAGTGCATCCTAGAGGTGAATATATGGAACTCTCTTACCTTCCAGGAGTGTCTAGTATGTGCTTCTGAATTCTGGATCACTCTTGTAGAGTTGTGGCAACCCCGCAATCTCATGCCCATAAGAGTCGAGCACAGTTGTCAATGCCATGACCAATGGTCGGCTGACATAGTCTACAACATTGTTGTTGCTTCCCTTCTTGTACTTAATGTTAAAATGGAACTATTGCAAGTATGTGGACCATTTATGATGGTGATTATTATGAAACTTCCCTTGTGTCTATATTAACTGCACGGGTTGGTGGTTTGTGTGTATGATCGTTTCCTTCCCTATAATGTAATTCTTCCATTTTTAGCAGGCCTGCACAATGGAATACATCTCTCTTTCATAGGTGGGATACTTTAGAACTGTGTTTGAAAGTGTCTCACTGTGATATTCCATTTGATAGCCCTACTGAGTAAGAACTGCACTAATGGCATATGTCTCGATCTCAAATAGTTGTTGCAGGTTTGGTAATGTGAGCACTTGTGCAAAGCAAAGGTAATGCTTAAACTTGTCAATCACCTTTTGTTGGGATTCATACCAAAACAAATTTTCTTTCACTCCTCCCTTGGTGACTTGACTTAAATTCCAAGTCATATGAGAGAACCCCAACACACACCTGTGATAGAAATTGGGAAGACCTAGAAAGTTGTGGAGCTCTCTTAGAGTGGTTGGGGCTGGCCAATCCCAAATAAAAAGTATCATGGTTGGGTCCACATGAACACCCTGCTCATCAATGATGTACCCAGATAATGAACTTGGGTCATGCCAAAAGTGCATTTGTCTAAATTGGCACACACCAGGGTTTGAAGGACCTGTCGAATATGGTGGAGGTGCTCTTCCCATCTCTGGTTGAAGATCAAGATGTCATTTAGATGCACCACCACGAATGCATTGGTGAAGGGTTGCAAGATGTTATCGATCAATATCATGTAGGTTGCGAGGGTATTCGTCAACCCGAAAGGCATGACCAACCATTCGAAAAGACCCTCCTTGGATTTGAAGCTAGTCTTCCACACATCAGAGGGTTTGATAGCCACTTGGTGATAACCGAACGTCAAATAAATCTTGTTAAAATATCTGGCCCCATTGAGTTGGTATAGAAGGTCATCAATCATGGGATTGGGTACCTATTTTGGACAGTGATCTTGTTTAGCACCCGATAGTCAATATAGAGTCTTCAAGTCCCATCCTTCTTTTGTACCAATACAATCGGGCTCCTACGGGGTGATGAGCTTGTCCTGATGTGCCCTTTATGCAACAACTCTTGAATCTGCCTCTTGATCTCATCATTCTCTAGAATAGAGCATGGATAGATCAAGCCATTGGGTAGTGGAACACCTAAGGTCAAATCGATGGACTTCATGACCTGACTGTGTACAAGTACTCCTGTAGGTGAGGTGAAAATGTCCCTGTACTCCTCCATGACCTTTTCCATCTATTGTTATTTTCCAAAGGAGCTTTGTCTTGAAGCTGTGGCCACAACCTTATTCTTTCCCTGAGGGAAAATCACAAGGAAAACAAATTTCCTGGTTTGGGAAATGATCTTACTAGTTTGCTTTGCAGTGATCAAAGAGATGGCGATAGCTGGGGCTACCTCCGGTATCCTGTATAGCTTATCTCCTAAAGTAATAATCATGGAGCTAGGTATATACTCATATACAACATGTCACTCCCAAAAATATGGTTTTCTTAATAATAAATCACAATCATCAAGAGGAGAAAAATCACATAGTACCTCATTCGTCAAGGGCTTGTTGTTGTAAGGAAGGTGAAATTATTGGGTGATGCAGAGATCTCATCCTTGGTGAAGCTAGCCAATTTGGTGATGATCCCTTCCTATAGCAACTCATAAAACTACCTCTTGATCTCGTCGTTCTCCAAAACATATTGTCTATAGATCAGTCCATTAGGTAGATGCACGTGGTGGGTCAAATCAATGGAGTGCTTGACCTGATAGTTCATAGGTTCCCCTGTAGGTGACGTGAAAATGTTCATGTACTCCTCCATGAACTTGTCCATCTGTTGTTGTTGTGTAGAGGATCCCTGTCTGGAAGCCGTGGCCATAACCTTGTTCTTGCCCTGAGGGAGAATCATAAGGAAAACAAATTTCTTGGTCTGGGAAATTATCTTACTGAATTTCTTTGTAGTGATCAAAGAGATGGTGGTAGGTGGGGATACTTCTGATATCCTCTACAACTTATCTCCCAAAGTAATAATCAGAGAGCGAAGTTTAGACTCATATACAACATGTTGCTTCCATAAGTATGGCTTTCCTAATAATACATCACAAACTTCAAGAGGAGAAACATCACATAGTACCTCATCCGTGAAGGCCTTGATGTTGTGATGAAGGCAGAATTGCGGGCTGATGCGGATAAATCGTCCTTGGTGAAGCCACCTCATGGTGTACAGTTGCACAACTTGTTCACTTCCCTGTTGTGATGTAGTCCACTTTCTATATTTATATTCATAGCTCCCTAGAGGGAAACATTGTTCCTTGATGGCATCTCAGAAAGAATTCCAAGTGGGTGCAGATGAAAAGAGTGAGGATTCCCTCTCATCATTTTGAGAAGTACAAAAGTAATCTTTTCCTGATTGGAAAAGTCATGAACTGAAAAATATCCTTCCAATAGATTTAACCATTTATCTATGGTGTCTGCATCTATCTGACCCGAACATCAAAATTAGCTTGTAGCTTAAAAGAAGTGTCACCTCCAAAGTGGCTACTAGATGAAAATGTGTCGCCTGAGGGTAGCCGTCGAAGGATCTGGATGAAGTTATCAACTATTGTGTTCCTTTATCGCTCGAGGGCTTACTTGAGCAGTGTTTTGAAAGGATCTCCTACCCTCTCATCTTTCTTTTCTTCTTCCATGGGAGACCATCGAGTTTTGCAAGTATTGCCTTACCAAGGTTTAACCAGATCAAGACCTAACTCCTTATACCCTAAGCTCGTTGGGGAAATGTAAATAAAAATAGAGAAAGAGCACACCGATCTGATACCACTAATCTAGACTTATGCAGGAATGCAACAAAATATATAAATACCCATATATAAGAGATGCAACAGAAATAAAACTTAATTTCATTAATATCAAAGAACTGAAATATACTTACATACAGAAATAAAAATAAACTAGCTCGGGTGATGGTAACTTATCTTTAAGAAGACATGTGGTGGGTACATGCATCTGAACTATGTTACAATGAGGCTCAAAGGCCTATTTATTATTGAGAAACAATGGAAAACCCTAAACATCCAAAAACCTAACCCTGGGAGATGAAGCACCAAAACTATGGGCCCCATTTGGGTATATTTGTACATCAACTTCCCTAGGTCATAAATTTTTCATAAGAAATCTGTTTGGATATCATAATAATCTCTCCATTTTCCCTAAAAACGTCTTTTAGCCCCTCAAAATGGCTATAGAAGTTTAGGACCCGAAAAACTGCCAAAAATAGTAAGTTGTGCTACAATTAAGGAAACTTGAAAGAAACAACGGTGGAGGTCCAAGTGGAATAGGTGATTGGACACTAATATCTATGTGGATCACTCCTTCCCCCTTATGAAGCAATGGTCACCATTGTGTTGAGTTCCTCCATGAGATAAGGAAAATTTTGCTAAACTTGGATCCTAGTGAGCCACTTGCCTTGGTGTAGGAATTGGTCAGCTTTAACAATATGAAACAGTTGGATCTTCTACTGGCTAGTGTTCTTGATCTTTTTGTCCATGATCTGATTAGTTGTGGCCTGTTCCATGTAATCTGTGTTTGACTCTATTGGTTTGAGTTGTTCTGCAATGTCTGATGTGTCCAGTAATGGTGGAAAGTATGGTCGAAGGCAGTCCACATTGAACACTAGGTGCAGGCCAAGGAATGGTGGAATGTTGAACTCCAAATAATTTTCCCCTACATCTTTATTGATGGTGTAAGGACCATATCAGAGTAGGAAAATCTTGTGGTGGGGCCAAGCGAGGCGCTCCTTATGAAAATTTAACAAAACTTTGTCACACACCTAGAGCTTGTGTGGCACTCAATGTTGATCATGACACTACTTGTACTTAGCATTGACTCTATCTAGTATGTCATGGACTTGTTAGTGGATGTTTGAATGTGCTCAATGAAGTTGTTAGCACTGTCAACTTTGGACTGGACATGACCTGGATTTTCCTGAGTAGCCGCAAATGGTATGACCACACCAATGGGACATAGTGACTGGAATCCCAATCCCACCTGAAAGGGGTTCTAGCCAGTTGAGCTATGGAGAGCTCTATTGTAGCTATGGTGGACATAGGGGAGGTTTTCATCCCATGTGTGTGGATGCTTTGAGTTCTACATACACAGATTATGTAAAATAATCCTATTGACAACCTCTATTTGGCCATCCATTTGGGGGTGGAAAGTTGTGGACTTAGTGAGATTGGTATCCAACATTGACAAGAGACTTAACAAAAATCTGCTTAGGAACTTGTTGTCCTAATTTGAGATAATGGATTGTGGGATCCCAAAATGTACCCACACTCATTCAAAGAAGAGATTAGTAAAGGCTTTTTTTGTGATACTCTTCTTGCAAGCCGCCATAATGACCATCTTAGAGAATCTATCAACAACCACGAAAACACAGTTGTTCCCATTCTTAGTAGAAGGAAGGCCCGACATGTAATCCATGGAGATGGATTCCCATGGTTGACTAGGAATAAGGATAGGAGTATATAGCCCTTGATTTTTGATGGTCAGTTTGGAAATGGCATGGGCAGTGCAGGATTTGATGTACTTCCCAACATCATGTCAAAGGTTTGGCTAATCAAAATACCTCTGCAAGATTGTCACTGTTTTCTCTACCCAGAAATGTCAAGTGACCTGAGTGTAATGTGCCTCCCAAATTATCTTAGAAAATTCACTTGAAGGAACACAGATGTGTCCCAAGTGGCATAACAGTGCATCTTGGAGGTGAAAATTTGGAACTTTATTACCTTCTAGGAATTTCTAGTATGTTCTTCTGAATTTTGGATCGCTCTTGTAAATATGCATCCACCCCATAGTCTCGTGCCCACAAGAGTCAAGCACAGTGGTCAACGCCATGATCGGTGACTGACTGAGGAATTCTACAACATTGTTGGTACTACCCTTCTTGTACTTAATATTCAAATGGAATTTTGGAAGGTATATGGACCATTTCTGATGGGAATCGTTCGATAACTTCCCTTATGTCTTTATGAACTACAGGGTTCGGTGGTCTATGTGGATGATTGTTTCCTTCCCCAGAATGTAATTCTTCCATTGTCGATAGGCCTGCACAATGGAATACATCTCATAGGTGTGATACTTTTGGACTATGTCTGAAAGTGTCTCACTATGACATGCTACTTGATGGCCCTATTTATTAACAACTACACCAATAGCATAGTCATATGCATCTGTCTCGATCTCAAATGGTTGTTGCAGGTCTGGTAATGTGAGAACTAGTGCAGAGCAAAGGCAATGCTTCAAATTGAAAAATATCTTCTATTGGGATTCAGACCAAAAGGGATTTTATTTTGCTCCACCCTTGGTGACTTAACTTAAAATCCAAGTGATATGATAGAAATTGGCAAGACCCAGAAAGCTATGCATCTTTGTTAGAGTGGTTGGGGATGGAAAATCTTGAATGAATTGTATCTTGGTTGGCTCCACATGCACATCTTGGTCATCCATGATGTACCCAAAATATTGAACTTGGGTCATGCCAAAAGTACATGTCTCCAAATTAGCACACAACTTGTGTTGTGGTAGGGTTTGAAGGACCTGTGGTGCTCTTCCAAACTCTAGCTAAAGATAGAGATGTCATCTAAATACACCACCATGAATGCATTGGTTAATGGTTGCAAGATGTCATCGATCAATATCATCAATGTTGTGGGGGTATTCTGTTGGAAATAATATCGAGAGAGGGGGGGGTGAATCAGTATTAGCAATTTAACAATTTTTCATTTCCATAAACAAATTGATATACGCTACTTATGTTAATTAAACTTGCGTATAACACAACTGTGTTTAGAGAAAACCACGTATATCTTGCAGACTTCTAATTTAGTTAGTTGATCTTAATCTACGTATCAGAACCATAAAACGGTAATCAAGTCCAGTAAACATTATAGGCAGTCACACACATGAACACACAAGATATAAGGTGGAAACCCAATGTGGGTGAAAACCACCTGCTGCAATTCGTCTCTATCTTCTTTTAACAAGAAACTTCTTTTCATAATATTTCTATACTAGTGTAGTCTTATACCAGTATGCAAGCTTCTACCTACAAAAGGCTACAAACTTCTCTCGTTCTCCATCTTCTCCTGGAAGGGTGATACAAACCCCTTAGCTCTTGTACTAGTTGATGTACTAGTACATAGGTGCTGACCTACAAAAGGCTACAACCTTCTCTTTTCTTCCAGGGACCAAATTTCATAAATTTTCAGACTAGATCCATCAATAACATCAATCAAATATATCTGCATCAACCAATCTCCTTTGCACCAACCAAAAAATGAATCAAACAATCACTTCTCTAAATGTTGTAACCAGAATACAGTAACAGTACCAGAACCCAGAACACTGCAACAGTAAATAGAAGTAGCTAAAACATATTTTATGAGATTTACACTACTTCAATATGTAGAACCTCCATGCATACGTTGTTATATTAAGGAAAACCTGCTTATATGTCGTTTTGAACTACCAAACTAGCGTGTATACGCACCTTTTCAATGTTGAACTTGCGTACAAATCTATAAAAGATAATCTACCCTTTTCAACTATTCAAACATAAGTTATAACCAGATCATCAGTTTTATAGATCAAACCATGTGCCAAATATAATATATCAAAATCACACAAAGATACTTCTCTTCAAGCCTTAAGATCTTGACCCATCAATAGAACTTATCCTTCTTCTAGCGCTCAAGTTCCTTCTTGATTCAAATCCAGCTATGCACCATAACCCAATGACCAATATTCTAGATCTTGCTCTTCATCAAATATTCAATCCTTGAGTGCCTTTGCCTAATGATCTACTTCCCCTTTTATAGTCTTAAGGCTTACTCAATACCATGGTCCAAAACCACTTAGAACCAATACCTGGGTCCAAATACCTGGGTTCAACACTTCGAATGAGATACCATGGTCCAAAACCATAGGTCCCAAAAACCAAGTTTCCCAAATTGTATGCACTTTTCTGTGCATGAAAGTGTGTGTATACGCATACGTGCCTTTTGGTCTATGAATCCATGTGTATACATGGCTTGGTCAACAAGAACCTGCGTATACCTCCTTTCCTTTATTCTAAGAGTCTGTGGAGTCTAAACTGTCATCTGAGTGATTTGTTGAGTGAGTTGCCATCAAGGACAATACATGTGCCATAGTGCTAAGCCTGTGCCATAATGCCAACAATGTCCCCCTTTATACTTGATGGCAACCCCAAGTCACTCTCCCCCTTTGTCATCGAGGGCAAAGGGTTATTCTCCCCTTGAGTACATGCTGAAATCTCTGCCCTTCTGAAGTGTGCTCCCCCTGACTGTAAGCAAGGTGTGCAAAAGGATGTTCTACAAGAAGAACATGACTCTATACATCATAAATTACCTTCCTATCACCAAAGACTCATACATACATCGATCTCCCAACCAAGTCGGGATATACCAATATTGACTCATCCACCCAACCAAGTGGGGATACACCAAAAGTTTATACATGATATGAAAAGAAAATTACATCATCCATCCCAGGCATAGTGGGGAAACAAGATAGGTCGTTACATGGCCTTGATAATAAAAGAAATACATGACACAGAGACCAAATATCTAAGACAAGACTATGATAGTCATCAGGAGCTATCATCAGCAACATCTGTCAATCACCATCTGGACCATCAACCATGATCTCTCTATGCACTTGTTCCACTTGAATAAAAAACAACTGTGAAGTTGTACCAAGATCTTCTAAGATAATGCAAAAAATGCATTATTAGAAGTATAAGCTCCCCCTGGACCTGTGCCAAATTGTCTCTGTCAGACCCCTATCAAACTCTTTTCATCTTGATTCTGGCCCAATGTTTTGCTTAAAAACAACTTATATGCAACTGTATCCATAGAAACCCGTGTATTTGCATGGATGCGCTTCATGGAACTCGCGTACAACCACTTTTCTCTGAAACAGTTAAGTGTCAATAGCAAGATGATGCATCAACTACTCCCAACTTCTATCTGAGGTATTCAAATGTCTCCCTAGGTAGTGGTTTGGTGAATATATCAGCAATCTGTTCCTTGGAGGGAACATACTCCAATTTGACCTTTCGTTCAAGCACTTGTTCCCGGAGAAAATGATATTTGATAGCTATGTGCTTGGTCTTTGAATGCATGACTGGATTCTTTGAAATATTGATTTCACTTGTATTATCACATAAAATGGAGATAGGTGGAGTACAAGTGATTTGGATGTCTTGCAATGTTTGCGTCATCCAAAGAAGTTGTGTGTGGCAAGATGCAGCTACCACATATTCTACTTCAGTTGTAGATAATGCAATTGAACTTTGTTTCTTGCTGAACCAAGATACTAATCTGGAACCCATAAAGAATGCACCACCACTACTGCTTTTTCTATCATCCATGCTTCCTGCCCAAGAAGTTGTGTGCGGCAAGATGCAGCTACCACATATTCTACTTCAGTTGTAGATAATGCAATTGAACTTTGTTTCTTGCTGAACCAAGATACTAATCTGGAACCCACAAAGAATGCACCACCACTAGTGCTTTTTCTATCATCCATGCTTCCTGCCCAATTTGCATCTGTATATGCATGAAGTGTGAGATATGTATCTCTAGGATACCATAAGCCATAGTTTTGTGTTCCCTGAAGTTATTCGGAAATCCTTTTAACTCCCTGAAGGTGTGCTTCCTTTGGATTTTCCTGAAATCTTCCAACTATTCCCACTACATGCATGATGTTTGGTCGGGTACTTGTCAGATAGAGTAGACTACCAATCATGGATCTATAGATTGGTTGATGTATTGCTGTTGATTCATCATTCGCGCTGAGGCTGCACCCTGTTACCATAGGGGTACATACTGGTTTTGAATCTTCCATGCCATATTTCTTCAATATCTGCGTGAGGTACTTGGTTTGTGATAGAAAGATACCGTCTTTGTTTTTTTGGATTTGCAAACCAAGAAAATATGTGAGCTCACCAAGCAGGGACATTCAAATTCTTTCTGCATCACCAAAGAAAAGTTTTGACTCATGGCTTCTTCATTGCTACTAAAGATGATATCATCAACATACACAGCAAGTATTAGAAATTTATCTTTGTCAATTTTTATATATAGATTGTTGTCTGCTGATCCTTTTGAAAAACCTTGTTGATGGAGGTATTTGTCTAGACGATAATACCAAGCCCTTGGAGCCTGTTTAAGACCATAGAGAGCCTTTTTGAGTCTGCATACAAGTTTTGGATCATTTCCAAGGATAAATCCATCTGGTTGCTCAATATACACTTCTTCTTCTAAGTCTCCATTTAGAAAGGAAAATTTCACATCCATTTGATATACTTTGAACTTCTGAAAGCTAGATAGAGCAAGGAACATTCTTATGGCTTCAAGTCTGGCAACTGGTGCAAACGTTTCTTCAAAGTCTATACCTTCTTGTTGATCATACCATTTACAAACAAGTCTAGCCTTGTTTCTAATAACATCTCCATTTTCATTCAGTGTGTTTTTGAATATCCATTTGGTCCCTATGACATTCTTATCATTAGGTCTAGGAACCAATTCCCAAGTGTTATTCTTTTCAATCTACTCAATTTCCTCAGTCATGGCCTTGACCCAGCATTCATCTTTGCATGCTTCACTTATATTTCATGGTTCAATGGAGGAGAGCAATGCTAGATAGCTTGAAGCTTCTGTAATAGTTATTGTTGTTTGTACACCTGTCTCTTTCTGCCCCAAAATTTGAGTCTTTGGATGGTTCTTCTGGACATACCTGGATGGAGTCTTTTCTTCTACTCTTATCTATTCTTTTGGTGCCTCACAAGTTTCTTCTTCATCATTATTCTAATTTGATGTTGATGGATAGTCCTCATCATCTTCAAAATCTCAGTTTTTATCTGCTTTGGATTTTTGCCTGCTTCATCAACCACCACATCAATACTTTCAACGATTTTTCCAAGTCTTTTATTGTAAAACTTATATCCTTTACTTCAGGAGGAGTACCCAAGGAGAATGCCTTCATCTACTCTAGGTTCAAACTTGCCAAGCTTTTCATCATTCATTTTGATGTAACATTTTCTTCCAAAAACTTTGAAGTATTTTACAGTAGGAGTCTTACCATACCAAAGTTCATGAGGAATTTGAGTGTTGTTTACCCGAATGTTTCTTTTGTTGAGAATAGTTTCAACAACAAATGCAGCTTCACCCCAGAAGGTTGCAAGAGTTCCAGACTCATCAAGCATATCATGAGCCATTTGTTGAACTATTCTGTTCATCCTTTCCACCACTCCATTTTGCTGAGGAGTCCTTGCAGTAGAGAATTCCCTTCTTATTCCATGTTCTTCACAAAAGTTGAAAAAATCATCTGAGGTAAATTCCCCTCCTTGATTAGACCTAAGGCATTTGATTCTGCAATCTGATTCATTTTCAACCAAGGCTTTGAAAGCTTTGAACTTTTCGAAAGCTTCATATTTATCCTTCAGAAGTCCAATCCAACACATCCTAGAAAAGTCGTCAATGAACAATATAAAGTTTTCTTCTCCACGAGGTGACTTTTTCCTTGATGGACCACATAAATCAGTATGGACAAGTTCAAGTGGCTTAATAGCTAATCCTTCCTTCTCAGGGAAATGTGTTATAGTTTGCTTACCAAACTGGCATGATTTGCATATTGTATTGTCTGGAATTCTAATGTCCGGAAGATCACAAACAGCCTGATATTTGCATGCTTTCCTTATCTGAGGGAAGCTTAGATGCGCCAATCTTCTGTGCCACATCTAGTGTTCATCAGTTTTGCTTAGATAACATTATTTTTGTCCTCCCTTGAGTATGTATAAGTTATTTGGAGTTCTAATGCCTTCGATCACTATTTCTCTTGTATCAAGCTCACGAACAATACATCCATTTGATCGAAATACTACCTCATTTCCTTGATCACACATTTGACTAACACTCAATAGATTATGCTTTAGGCCATCAACATACATGACATTTCCAACTTTGACATTTTCTTTCAAAAGAATAGAGCCTTTATCTTCTATGAGTGGAGGGGTGACCTTCCTTTCCTTTTCTAAGGCACAATATGACTGAAGTTTTTCTTTATCACCTGTCATATGTATTAAGCATCCACTGTCAATGTACCACTGATTTTCCTATCCTTCTTCATATAAGGTTATACCACATCTTTCTGGTTACGGTTATTTCTTTCTCCATGTTTTTGGACCCAATGAAGCTTGCTCCTTCTGATATGTTTGCCGAAAATTACTTCTGCATTCAGAATCTTCATGACCGAAGTTGTTACAAATAGAGCATTCTATTTCATTTTCAAGAGCAGAAAAGTTATTGTAGATCCTCTTCATGATCCCAGTCACACTCCTTTGATTTCGTGCTTCTCTAGTCATGATGGTATTGTAGACAACAATTTGAGCAGCTTTGTGTCCAAATTTATGACATGAGAAACATTGGCCATTAAATAAATTCCTACGATTATCAAATCTATCGACCGGGTGATTGTTGTTTCCATTGACATTCATTCTTGGGGAAAATTGAGAATGATTTACCTACAGTTGGTTGTAGCTTTTGTTCATTCTTGAAGTAGATTGATCCCAATTGACCTGGTGATCCACTTTATGCCTTTGCTGATGATTGTCACCCTGTTCACTTCTTGTTGCATCAAGATAACTTTTGGAGGTGGATGGCTTCTGAGCTTGAGATGTTTCTTCAGTATATCCAAGACCTGTCTTGATTAGAGGAGAACGGTGCACTTTCGTAATCTCATCTAAAGTTTCAGATCCTTTAGCAAATCTAAGATTAAGAGCTTTTTTTTCTCAATATCTTTTCTAAGTCCCACAATTTCACATTCTAACTTTTCATTATGTTTTTCCCTTTCATCAAGTTGGAATGTCAGAGTATCTATAATCATACTCTTTTCTTCTAAACCAATTTTAAGTTTAGAAATTTCTTCATAGAGACCATATTCATCTATAGCATCCAAGAAATCTTCAAAAGCCATCAAAAGTCTATAATCATTACCATGTTCATCTTCATCACTATTTGAAAATCCATCATTGTCTTCATGTGTATAATAGCTTTTCTTACTTACATTATGTTTTCTGTTCCATTTAACTAGTTCCTTACCTTTATCAAGCTTATCTTTATGAGGACATTTGGCTACATAGTGACCGACTCTTCCACAAGAAAAGCATTTGAAAGGTAGCTTACCTCTGAATCTTCCAGAACCCTATTGAAGGTTCTTGACAAGGTTTGATTCTTCCTCTCCTTCTGACGTATGTCCTGACTCATTGTATTCTCCTTTTCCTAAAGCTTTGAATGTGGCTTCTCTCATGTCTGATGGACCCCTTTTCTCATTTCAAAAGCAATTAGAATTCCCTGTAGCCATGACATGGGAATATTTTGAAGATTTGTTTTTCTTCTATGGCAGAAACATTTGATTCAAACATAGAAGACAAAGATCTTAGAACTTTTTCAACTAAAGTAACTTCTTTTATTTCTTCAACCAAGTTTTTCATGTGATTAACATTCTCATCTATACGTAGGAAATAATTAGCTACACTTTCATCATTGTGCATTTTGAGAGTTTCATATTGAATTCTAAGAGATTGTAGTTTTGCACATTTTACCTAATCGTCTCCTTCATAGCTTAGAATGATCTTGTCGCATATTTATCTGGCGGTTTTGAGCTGCATAACCTTGATAAATTATGTTTGTGATAGACTCCCCAATAGAGTATTGACAGCCTTTGCATTTGTTTCATACTGCTTTTTACCTGCCGTATCTATAGGAGTTGCTGCTGGAAATGTGTATCCTCCTTCCATGATATCCCAAACTTATGTTCCAAGAGATTGAAGATAGGTTGTAGTTCTTACCGTCCAATAGATGAAGTTGCACCCATCAAAGATTGGTGGCCTGATGCATGCCTCTTTTTCGTAGTTGCTCATGATGATAGATCTTCCTTCAAGTGATCAAGCTTCTTCTGAAGGACCTGCTCTGATACTAATTGTTGGAAATAATACTAAGAGGGGGGGGGTGAATTAGTATTAGCAATTTAACAATTTTTCATTTCTATAAACAAATTGATATACACTACTTCTTTAATTAAACCTACGTATATACGCAACTGTGTTTAGAGAAAACCATGTATATCTTGTAGAATTCTAATTTAGCTAGTTGATCTTAATCTATGTATCAGAACCATAAAACAGTAATCAAGTCCAGTAAACAATACAGGCAATCACACACATGAACACAAGATATAAGGTGGAAACCCAATGTGGGTGAAAACCACCCGCTACAATTCGTCTCTATCTTCTTTTAATAAGAAACTTCTTTTTACAATATTTCTATACTGGTGCAGTCTTATACCAGTACGTAGGCTTCTACCTGCAGAAGGATACAACCTTCTCTTGTTCTCCAACTTCTCCTGGAAGGGAGCTACAACCCCCTTAGCTCTTGTACTAACTGATGTACTAGTACGTAGGTGCTAACCTACAGAAGGCTACAACCTTCTCTTTTCTTCCAGGGACCACGTTTCATAAATTTTCAGACTAGATCCATCAATAACATCAATCAAATATATCTGCATCAACCAATCTCCTTTACACCAACTAAAAACTGAATCAAACAATCACTTCTCTGAATGCTATAACCAGAATACAGTAACAGTACCACAACCCAACCAAAACCCAGAACATTGCAACAATAAATAGAAGTAGCTAAAACATATTTTATTAGATATAAGCTACTTCAATATGTAGAACAGTGTTATACAGTGTTATATTAAGGTAAACCTGCGTATACGCCGTTTTGAATTACCGAACTAGTGTGTATACGTGCCATTTCTATGCTGAACTTGCGCACAGATCTATAAAAGATAATTTACCCTTTTCAACTATTCAGACATCATTTATACCCAGATCATCCATTTTATATATCAAGTCATGCACCAAATATAATAGATCAAAATCACACAAAGATACTTCTCTTCAAGCCTTAAGATGTTGACCCATCAATAGAAATTATCCTTATTCTAGCACTCAGGTTCCTCCTTGATTCAGATCCAGCTATGCACCATAACCCAATGACTAGTATTCTAGATCTTTCTCTTTATCAGATATTCAATCCTTGAGTGTCTTTGCCTAATGATCTCCTTCCCCTTTTATAGTCTTAGGCCTTACTCAATACCATGGTCCAAAACAACTTAGAACCAATACTTGGGTCCAAATACTCGGGTTCAACACTTCGGTCGAGATACCATGGTCCAAAACCATAGGTCCAAATACTAAGGACCAAAAACCAAGTTTTCCAAACTGTACGTGCTTTTCTGTGCATGAAAGTGTGTGTATACACATATGCGCCTTTTGGTCTGTGAATTTGCATGTATACGCATCTTGGTCAACGACAACCTATGTATACCTCCATTTCCTTTATTCTAAGAGCCTGTGAGCCTGAACTTTCATCTGAGTGATTTGTCGAGTGAGTTGCCATCAAGGACAATACCTATACCATACTGCCAAGCCTGTGTCACAATGCCAACATATTCGTCAACCTAAAAGGCATGACCAACCATTTGAAAAGCCCCTCCTTGGATTTGTAGCTAGTCTTCAACACATCATAGGGCTAGATAGGCTCTTGTTGTTAAATGGACTTCAAATCAATCTTGCTAAAATATTTGGCATCTTTGAGTTGGTCCAGAAGGTCATCAATTGGTGGGATTGGGTACCTATTCCGGACAGTGATCTTGTTTAGTACCCAATAGTCAATATAGAGTCTCCAGGTCCCATCCTTCTTCTGTACCAATACAATTGGGTTCCCACAAGGTGATAAGCTTGGCTTGATGTGCCCTTTCTGCAACAACTCCTAAATATACCTCTTGATATAACTATTCTCTAGAATAGAGCATCGATAGATTGGTCCATTGGGTATTGGCACACCCGAGGTCATATCGATGGGGTGCTTGACCTGATAGTGTAGAGGTACTCCTATAGGTGAGGCTAAAATGTCCCTGTACTCCTCCAAGACCTTGTCCATCTCTTGTTGTTGTCTAGAGGATCTCTTTTGAGAAGTCGTGGCCACAAACTTATTCTTTTGATGAGGGAAAATCACAAGGAAAACAATTTTCCTGGTCTAGAAAATGATCTTACTGCATTTCTTTGTAGTGATCAAAGAGATTTCAGTAGGTTTGGCTACTTACCACCCAAAGTAATAATCATAGAGTGAGGCCTAGACTCGTATACAACATGTCACTTCCAAAAGTATGGTTGTCCTAATAATGCATCACAAACATCGAGACGCGAAACATCACACGATACCTCATTTGTGAAGGGCTTTATGTTGTAGCGAAGGTGAAATTTTTGGGTGACACAATGATCTCATCCTTGGTGAAGCCACCCAATGGTGCACAATTGTGGATGTGTTGTAGTCATTAGGCACAACTGCTTCATGACCTCTACTGAAATTAGTTTCTTTTGTCTCCCGCTATCCACAATGAACTGCAGTGGAGAAACCTTTGATGAATCTCATAAATGGGTAATTATATGGGCTCATTTTACCTCCTAACCTAGTCAAATCAACCATTCTCTTAGCTTAATGTATGATTTTCTGATTATATTTATGCTTATAGAGTGACTTGAGTTAGTTATGATGCCAAGTGGTCTAACATGTATTTAATGCAGATTATTGATGGATTTCGAGGTCAAAGTCAAGGATCTAGTGGTAAAATTGAAGCAATAACTTAAAGTAGATAAAGAAGAGGACTTATAGGTGGGAATCCCCCTCATTTATTACTCCTCACTTCAAATTCCCCTTCATTTAGCTCGGAGTACAAGCAACCGAATCATGCACTAGAAGGTAGCCAAGCAAGTAGAAGATGATTGAGAGTTATCTCAATTTTTGGGAGCCAAGCCTCCCTGATTTTATGGAAGTTGTTGGTAGCTTCAGATGTATAAGTAGAGAGACCTAGGACCTCACTAGGGTCAGATTTTTTGCTTATGTAAACTCTGCTCAAATTTCGAGCTTATTATTTTATGAAAATTTCATGTAATCTTGCTATTGTTTTGATAATGAAGATGGAATCCTTTTTGAGCTAGCACTGAGTTACCTTAGAGGGTTGAAGCTCTTGGGTTAGGGCCCAATCTAAGCAGCCAATCTTCTCTTTACTTGTACTTGTATGCTTTACTTCATTTTGTACATTAATTTTTTGTTAGATGTATTTCTTTTATGGTTAAGAATGGGTAATGCTTTTGATGATTTAGTATTTTGCTTCCTTTTGTGATTTTTGTAGCAGGTTAAGAAGTGATCAGAAAAGATTCAAAAGGCTAGAAATAGTGCCTTGACCTGTCTTCCTCCCTCTGGGACCATGATTTGAGGCAAAGACTCTCTTTCTGCCCCAAAAACACAGATTTTCCTCATTCATAGGATTTCTAGTGTTTGCAGCTCTTTAGTAGGTTAATAGTCCAATTTTTCTTTTCTTTAGATCTTCTTCATCAAGTTCACTTCCTGATTTACAATAGTCCTTTTGCATGCATTTCTTTCTTGCAACACTTCCCAGCATTTCCTTCTATGCATGATAGTTTAGGACATTTTAATGAAAAACTCTGTTTTTCCTAGAATGCATTCATTTCAATAGTTTCTTGATTTTCTTGGTTTATATGCAGCAAATATCTTCCAGTAGTAGGCTAGCTTGCTAGAAATCACACCTTCCATCTAATTCATGCCCTATTGATCCCCGAGACCTCACCCCAATTCTGCCCTAGTTTCCTTCATTTTTCATAGAACTTCTTCCTCTCTCCTTGAGCAAACCCAATCATCTTTCTCTCTCCTGGTGATTCATGGTAGACCTTAGGTGCCCTAAAACCTCATTCCAACTTTCATCCACCTTTTCCACCCACTCTCACACCCTCAAAACAGTGGAAATTTCTCTCATCCTCCTCCTGTAGGCCTCTTGTATTTACCATGTTTTCCTCCTGTAGTTTTCCTATGTCCTCTTGTAGTTTTTCCTATAGGATTTCTCTTGAAGGCTGACTATGTGAAAAGACTCCAGAAGGCCACCTAAGACCTCCTAGGACCCCACCATCCTACACCATCCCAAGCTCCAAAACCACCCTCTAATGCCACCTGTTCACCGCACACAATAAATTATATGCATGTCAAATTCACATAAAAACACATAAAAATCCACAAATATGTTTTTTGCTGATTTACTTCCAAAAATAGAATGGTTAGATGTTGTTTACTTTCTTGAGTAGGTAATGGCATTTCTTTCATGGTTTTCATAGTTTTTTTGGAAAAAGTAGAATTAGCTCGTTAATTAGGGTTTACTAGGTCTTGTTTTACATTACAGTATTTCTCCTTTCTGCAATTAGAATAACATCTGTAGAGTAATATTGTTTTTCTTTCATCATACATAGAGCTTCTTCTGAAATCTATGGAAGTTGTCTTGATCTCCTAGTGATCTCGTGCCAACTGACCAGGTGACAACCTGTAGTGAAAACTAGTACTTGTGCATATAGCACCGATGCTTCCAAGTTTGTTATGAACTACAGGATTGATAAAAGTAAAGTTGTTAGCCTAGGAGTTGTAGCATTCTTACTACAATACTAGCACTCACCAACCTTCACCCATATTTGTGAGTGGAAGAGGCATTCCCCCTCCTCTGGATCTCTAGGCTCATTCTTCTGAATCTTATTTGTGGCCACGGTGGCACTGGGCTCCACGTCAATGAGCTACCTCCATTTGTTGTTCCCCTTGTTGGGTTCTGACTCAGAGTTAGAACATGCGTCTAATTCAGAAGCCTTTAGCTCAACCACCAGTGACTGCTTGTTCCAACACTCACTTGTATTGTGAGTGGAGCTCTTATGGAACTCACATCATTTTCGCTCACCTTATTTTTCTTTGTGGTGTTCTTCTTTGCTTGTGTTTTCGGTTCGTTTTCCTGGGTCAGCCCACCTTGGATTTTCCCTTTTCTTTGTGGTTTTTGGGTGCCTTGTCCTTGCATCGAATTAGCAAATCCAAAATATCGCTTCTTCTGTTTAAAATACTACTCAATCTTGAAAGTGTCTCGGTACGTCATGTCGAGCGAGAAGATTTCCAAGAAATCCATCTCTTCCTATATGTACTTGTGTAGAGAGTCACAATACTTGAGTACGAAATGCCGCTCAAAATCCTTGATATTGAGATTCATTCAAAGGGTATGGAAAAAATTTGTAAACGTTGGTACATCTTGGTTCCTCCCTTCCGTAGCGTGGTCCACTTTATGTATTTATCTTCATAGCTCATGAGAGGGTAATATTTTTCCTTGATGGCATATCACAAATAATTCTAAGTGGGCGCAGCTAAAAACAATGAGGATTGTCTCTCATCCTTTTGTTCACAGTAGGTTTCCCACTAGTCCTTGATGTGTGGGCCAACTTTGAGAAGTGAAAAAGTATTTTTTCCCGATTGAAAAAGTCATGAACTGAAAAATATACCTCCAATATATTTAACCATTTATCTATATTGTCAACATCCATCTAGCCCTAAAATATTGGAATACCAAAGCTAAATTGTACCTTGAAAGGAGTGTCGCCTTGTTGGGCGTAGCCCAACTTGGCTACATTTTTGGTAGGTATTGGACAAGAAACCTTATTTTTATGGAGCGCACAGTAAAAATATGTCATGGAGTACGAAAAAGACTGCGCAATAGAGTAGAAAAGTACAATGAAGACTGCGCAAAAATTGCACCACGCAATATGGGAGCTTCTCAGCAAAGCCCCTTCCTTTTTCAAAAAATCATAAAATATTGTAAAGTTGTTGGTTCTGTACCGTAGAACCTTCTATTTTGGAAGCCATGGTATTGGGTCCATGGTAATGTAGTGATGTAATCCCTCATGTAATAGGATATATAAGGATGAATAATAAAGAAGGAAGGAATATATTGATCCAGGTCTCTTTTTATGTGATATTTTTTGTGATTTGTACTCCGAAGAAAGGGCGAGGCTCTGCAGTTGTGTGCACAGAGGCCCAGGTCTCCAGCTTAGTGCACAAATCATCTAGAGCTTAGTGCATAGACACCCTGTAGTTATGTACGTAGGAAGGAACTCTTTGTTATACCAAATTATATGTTATAAGAAACAATCTTGTGGACGTAGTCCCACATCGGGATGAACCATGGTAAAATTTGTGTCTCATTTGTTTATTTTCTTAATATCTATACTTTATTTCAGTAATGTGAATTTTATGGATGATTATGTTATGTTTAAGTGATGAATGTAATTCTTCAAAGAAATATATAAGTGTGAAGTATTTGATATATGTGAATCAATTTATAAGTACTAAAATATAATGAAAATACAAAAGTGCCACATCACAGCATCTCTTAGGCTGTAGAAACTTAGTTTTGCAACCTCCCATAATCACTTCGGGTGAGATTGCTACCTGCTTGTAGGTCATTTCCGAGAGGACCAGTGGTTGAGGGTGTTGTTGGTGCATAGTAAACTCTGGACCTAGGTCATCCCAGCCTAAGCCAAAAAATGGTTTCGTTGCTAGGACTGGGATATGTTTGATGGATGTTTATGAGGCATTTGTCGAAGGAAGAAATTAAAGATTGGGTAGAACATAAGGAACAAGAATTTGCAGAAAAAGATAATAGAAACCCTCATTTGTTAATAAGGAGGTGGCTAGAGAAGTATATTTTCGAGGATCAATACGAAATCTTCTTCATCTCATTCCATGTGGAACTATACGAGTGCATATTAAGGTTGAATGAGAGAAAATACTACTTTAAAGGAGAAAAACCTAAGGAGTGGAATCCTTAATTAATACAGAGACTCAAGAAAACTAACAATAGGATCTCAAGACTTGTTGACTTCCTGATTGAAAACATCTTTGGAGGAGTCATTACTGAGTTTGCGATAGAAAATATGCTTTTGTGTGAAAAGGGGATTTCATGAATGCAGTTAGATTATTAGTTACTTATATCTGGGAGAAGATCCGAAGAAGAATTGGGAACAATGCAAAGTGGAAAAAGATACAAAATAGACACTACAAAGAGATCTCATGGCCAGGATCCATAGATTTTTATAGAAGCTAACTATAGCCCTCTGTTAAGTGAGTCTGAAAGTGAAGAAAATCATCCTGAGAACCCTAAAGTAACTCCACAGTATTCACACTTCCAACTTGAAAGTTCCTCGAAGCAAGAATCAAGTAGTAATCAAGCTTCTTTTGGTTTTCCCTGCCCCCCTAACCCACTAACCCCCCGCCCCCTACCATTATGAATCCCCTTTCCCCCTCCCCCTCCTCCACTGCGAAGAAATATGGTCGATGATATAATGTTGCATGTTTTTAAAGGTACTGGATCAAAGGATATAGAGCAGTTATGGTTCTTATGCGAAACAATATGGACAACAAAGCAGATCCATGATGAAAATATGAAAAAATCATAGCTTTTCACAACCTTTTTGGATTGATCACTGACATGGTACATGAAGTATTCGAGCAATTAGAAGAGACCATTCACAAACATTAAAACAACTTTGAAAAAATAATTGAAGAAGCTGAAGTTCGAGTCACAGTGAATCACAGAGCTAAACCAAAAAAAAAAGCCTACTGAGTATGTGTGGGAATTTGATCAAAGGTTCAAGATACTATTGGATCAGGTGAGCTTCAAAATAGCTCTGCAGCAACATAAAGAGTGGTTTATAGTTGTGTTGCTTCCACATATAAGATTTCCTTTGTCACAACAGAAGATAGAAACTCAAGCCGAAGCCTTAGAACTTGTGATGAAGTTAGAAGCTTCACTGATAGGGGATACCAATGTAGGTATGCAGCAGATCTAGAGTCAGCTGGAAAATTTGACTCTGCAGATACAAGATATGAAGAAAAGTAAAGACATCCGAAAAGAAGTATGGTGCACAAACTGTAAAGGAGAAGGCCATTCTAAGGAACAATGTCCTCTCTTCAGAAACTACATGTCTAGTGTAGCATCGAATCCTTTGAATCCCAAATCCAGCTTATGATATGAGTTATGTAAAACTAGGGGCGCACATCGCACTAAATATTGTTATGCGTTGCAAAAGTATGTGGAAACTCCAAGGAACCTATATTACAAGCTTTCCAAATCAATGGGACATCATGAAAACAATTTTTGAGCATATGAACTAATGATGGATCGAAGTGTTGATGCATATAGGATGCAAGTAAAAGAACATGGACAACACAGTGGTCGAGGTGGTTCTCAAGGTTTAGGTCAAGGTATTGGTTGAGGTGGTGGAGCTAGTCGAGGATGAGATCAAGTTATATGCTATAACAGTGACTAGGCAAGATACTTCACAAGAGACTATCAGAATCCTACCATGACATATAAGTATTGAAAATATTTTTGATCATGTAATTGAAAAGTTTCTAGTGCTTGTGGGAAAAATACAAGAAGAAAATAACCAACGGCCGACAAAAAACATCCAAATGATGACTGCGGAACCAAGGATCGATGAACCTGGCATAAATATTGTAACAAGGAGTGGAGTTGTGACTGGGGATGATAAATTATATGGGAAGAAGAAAGTCAAAACTATCTAGGTAAGAAAGACTACTGAAAATTCCCTGTGTTTGATATGCAAAAGGAAAAAGAAGTCTTTATGGATGCAGGAGCTTTGACATCGAGAGGGTAGTAGAGTTAGAAGAATAGTTGTGATCTATCTTTGACACAAGGCCAAGCTCTGAAAATACATGAACAAGATACATCATATCATGTAGATGTTAGGACCTCATATTGTCTCTTTTTTACCATACATTTTTCTATAATGTCACCCTTTTTCAACTTACATTTAAAGTCCTTGATTATTGTTTTAACCCGAGTATCCCAAAGGTACACAATATTTCTTCTCATCACTATACATTTAATTATTTTGCATATAATTACGCTATCTTCATTATTAACCATTGAATTGATAGTTGCTGAACAGTTAAAGAACAATGTGCAGTTCATGTTGCTGAAACTACCTGGAGATTGCAAGACTACTTCCACAGTTGCTGAAACAGTAGGAACAACACACAAATCTCGTGACTGAACAGTGGTGATCTGCAGTTTAGATTCGACAGCAGCGAAAGGAGATCACCGAAGGAGTTTCTATATTGGATGCAACGATCATGATCTAAAGACAGAATTTTTGTAACGACATTTTGTTAAAGGGAAAAACTGACTTCCCTATTTTTGTACAAAGGGTTAAAATAGGACTTACAATGTAATCTATTGTAATAGATGTCTCCTCTTTAAAAAGAGGAGACATATACATCAGAGGGGGATGAACAGACTGTGGAAGGAGGGTTAGTTGAAGGAACAGAACTGGAATCCGTTTTCTCTGTAACATGACTTATTGACAGATGAATAAAATTTTGATCTGAGCATTCCTTTCTAGTTCTTGTTTCCTGGGGAATCTTGTGAGAAGGACAGGGCCCACCTTCATCACAAGATTCACCCATTTTACTTCTGCAGTGTGTTAAGTGTGTCTTTTATTCATGCTTTGTTAACATAACTGTAACTGAGTATCATTTTTCTGAAACTCTTTTTTCCTTTTCAATTAATTGCTGCAACGTTTATTTTATCAACAGTTAATTCATGTGTGTTGCAATTAGAATTACAGAACAAGGTGGCATATTGATAATCAGGAACAAGTGCTGAAGGCTCCCACTCCAGGAATAGGGTCCTGTTCTCTGTTACAACATACCCAACACTCTCCTATGCAGGTTGATTCTTTAGATTCCTTTCTTTTAAGCATTCTTTGGTAGCTGTCTGCAATAGGTTTTTTTGCTGTAACTCAAGAATGGAAATTCAATTTGCTTAAGGCAGAGTATGACCAGTCTTTACTACAACTTTTGTTGCTTTTAGGATTGAGTACATATAGTACGCAGTTGCCTTTGAAATAACAAGACTTCCCTGGGTTGACAATTTATGTAGCACTTTGTTGTTTAATTCAATAAGCAATTAAAGTGACCAACAGTAGATACTCTAAAATATTTTCTTCGAACTTGTATGAAATTTTTGTGAGATGAAAGAGTTGTAGAGATAAAATCCTACACATATAAAAAAGTACCACGAAGTGAGATGCATGAAGTTAACAATTTACATACACAAAAGAGAACTGGAAAATAAATGAGGCTTAGTGCACAAATAGGAGAATATGACATGGACAAAGTTACTTTAGAGCTCGAATATGAAGCTAATTTCCTAACAAAGCAAACATGCGAATTAATGGGTAAGTCAAAGTTGCAATGATCACCTATTCAGCTAAGAACAGAGAACCAACAAAATATTGTTCCTTTAAGAAGATTATTAGGCATAACAATAGACATTGAAGGTGTGTGCACTACTACTGATTTTGAAGTGATAGAAATTGTGAATGATAGTAACGCCTATCCTACACTACTGGGACTGAATTGGGAATTTGATAACATGGTTATAATCAACTTAAAGAAGAGGAAAATAATATTTGAAAGCAACAATATGAGAGTCATTGTTCCATTAGATCCATCAGAAGGAGAAACGTATATTGAACTAGTTAAAGAAGAGTACAGTATAACAGACATAGAAAACATTTATCAGATAACAACCAAAGAATAAGAATGGATTAATCCCACTGAATATGGAAAATTGGGCGAGTAACAAGACAGATCCCACACTTCAAATTTAGAAGAAGAATTGGAAAATTGGCAAAACATGTTACATGAAGTGTCTACAAGGCGATGTGAAAAAATTAATAAAGTAGTTCATTGTATGACAGATGAAGTATGTAACTTAAATTTTTATGATGGTTTTGGAAATATAAATACTTTTCTTGAAGATTATGAAGAAAAGGTACCAAAGTGTCAAATATTGTTAGTTCTGGATCTAACATTAAGAGTTACTCCTGCTACATAGTGGGGTGCACATAAGAAGAATATAGGAACTTGGCAGGAATGCTGAAGGTTGATATGGATAAGGTTTGGTCAGGTAGAAATAGAATTAGAAGATAATTATCATGGTCAAACTGACCCTAGAGAGCACATCCATCATTGCATGACAGCATTGAAGTTGATTCCACAAGAAGAATGGGTGCATGGGTTCATCCATACATTGGAGACAATTCCTCAAAATTGGTACTTGGAAACAGAACTTTGACATGGTACTCCGAGTTGGGCATAGATGGTTGATGGGTTTATATTGACATTTAGCTTTGAAAATGATTTTCCATATATAGACTCATCCCTTCAGATAGTTAAATAAAAGATTTTTGAGAATGAAATTCCACTCACTTGACAACCTGATTAGGTTGTGCAGCTACATAATGTACTAGAATGCTACAACATCACTACAAAATAAGATGAAGACCCTCGCAAAATTGACATAGTAGAATCTGAAGGCTATGGAAAATTGAATGGACCTGAATTATAAATTCATGATACAACAAAGACATTAACGATAAGGAAGGCGAATATAGGGCCACAAGATAAGCCAAAGTTTGCAACGATATGAGATTACTGGGATGAAGACCAGGAGTTATAGATATTTTGCATGAATACCAAGAATTATTCCCCAATAAGTTTTCATATATGAAGAACATAGTGGGAGACTTGGAATTTATGAAGATTCCTTTAAAGACTTGTGCTAAGCCTTTCAAGAAAAGACCCTACAGATTGAATCCAAAATATAAGGAGAAAATAAAAGAAGAGTTAGATAATGATAGAAGTAGGGATCATTGAACCTATGGAGGAATCAAAGTGGGTAAGTCCCAAGGTAGTCTAGGAAAAGAAGGCTAAAGGAGAAATCCGGATTTGTAAGGGTCTAAGAAAATTAAATGATGCATGTGTGCATGATCCCTTCCCTACACCCTTTACAAATGAAGTATTGGATAATGTAGGCGGATAGGAGGCCTACTGATTCACAGATGGATTTTCAGAATACCATCATATCAGAATTGCACCAATAGATCAACATAAGACTACCTTCGCTACAGAATGGGGATCATATCAGTATATAGTGATTCCTTTTGGATTGAAGCCCCTACCATATTTTCAAAAGTGGTGGTCACAACTTTCAAAGAATATATTCACAAGTTCTTAGAAGTATACTTCGATGATTGGACATTATCTGGATTATTGAAGAAACATGTTGCAAGCTTAAGGTTGATGCCCAACACATGTATACAGCATCAGATTTCTCTGAATATTAAGAACTGCATATTTTGTGTGCCTTTTGGTATATTGCTAGGACATATTGTTTGCAAGAAAGGATTGATGGTGAATCCTACAAATATTTCTATTACTGTGAATTTACCTCTACCAAAAACGGTGAGACAGATTCACACCACTTTGGGACAAACATGATATTAAAGAAAAAATATCAAAGGATATGCACAAATTACTATGCCTATGGAAAAACTATTGATGAAAGATGTTACTTTCCCTTGGAACAAAAAACGTCAAAAGGGCCTCAACACATTAAAAGAAAAGATGGTAACTACTCCTATATTGGTATTTCCATATTGGAAGAAGGAATTTCATGTTCATGTGGATGCTTCATGCATGTCTTTAGGAGTGGTATTGGCACAACCTAGTGTAGGAGAAATTGATCAACTTATACATTTTGCAAGTAGGAAAGTGTCTAAAGTAGAAAATAACTTTACAAATACAGAAAGAGAAGGACTAGTTATGGTATATGCTTTGTATAAATTTAGAAATTATTTTCTAGGATAACATTTTAATATTTTCGCAGACCACTCTGCACTAAGGTACCTGGTCAATAAGCCTGTTTTAGGAGAAAAATTTGCAGATGGATATTATTATTTTAGGAGTATGATTTTGAAGTTGTTATCAAGCGGGGAAGACTAAATGTTGGACCTAATCATTTGTCAAGGTTAGAAACAAGAGAAGAACCAAAGAATAGAGAGGATAATCTTCTTGATGTGTAGTTGTTTGCAATTAGGATAGCAAATGATCACTTCACCAATATTATTCAGTTCTTAACGAGAGCGATCGCTCCTTCATAATACAATACGCAGAAGAAGAAACAATTGGTGGTTAAGGAAACATATTTTTCACTGATAGCAGGACATTTGTATAAAATGTGACAAGATGAAATGTTGCGCATGCATGTTCCTAAGAACAAAAGACAAATAATTTTAACAGAGGCTCACGATAGGCAACTGGTGGACATTATGCAGGGAAAGATACTACACAGAAAATTTTAAGAGTGGGGCTAAGGTGGCTTACACTACACAAAGATGCAAAGGAGTATTGTCGAGCTTGTGATATTTTCCAAAGAATAGGAAACCTTCAAGGAGAGGTGAAATTCCACTAGTGCCACAAGTAACTTTGTAGCCTTTATTGATTTTGTCGAACCTATCAACCTGCCAAGGAAAAAGACTAGTGCAAGGTATATAATCACTATAACTGATTATTTGACAATGTGGGATGAAGCACAGCTGGTGAAGGATTGTAGCATAGAAATTGTTGTGAAGTTCATCATTGAATACATATTGTCCAAATTTGGGTGTCCAAAGATATTAATGAACAACCAAGAGTCACATTTATTGAATAATACCATTAAAGCATTAATTGAGGAATTTCAAGTCAAATGCCAAAAGAGCACTCCCTATCATCCTCAGGAAAATGGAACTATGGAAGCATTCAATAAAAATTTGTAGAATCCACTGACCAAGGTATGTAATGTGAATAGGGATGATTGGGATCTTAGAATTCCAGTAGTATTATGGGCTTATAATACTACATTCAAAAATTTGACAGGACAAACACCCTTTAGGTTGGTTTATGGGCAAGAAGTTGTGATTCCCATGGAATACATTGTCCCTAGCCTAAGAATTGTAGCTTTTAAAAATATGGCAGACCCTGAAAGATGTCAAAATTACTTTCTTTGGAAGAAGACAAGTGTATAGTAGGATTTCATCAACAAGTGAAAAAAGCAAGAGAAAAGGCTTGGCATGACAAGCACATTAAGAAAAAGAAGTTTCAGGTAGGAAACCTTGTTCTCCTCTATGACATTAAGTTTGTGAAATTACCAAGGAAATTCAAAACAAATTGGTTAGGCCCATATGCTATTAAATATATGACCGATGGAGGCGCAATGAATTTAGCAAAGTTAAATGGAGAATTAATTCAAGGAAAATTGAATGGAAATAGATTGAACTTGTACAGGGACAACCATGTCCTTTTAGATTCACCCTAAAGAAGAAAAAGGGAAATTCTTAGTGTCACATGTAGTTTAAAGTGGACAGTAGACTATAAAATACAGTACAAAAAGAGCTTCGATGAAGAAAGTACTTCACTATAGTCAGAAATATGTCAAAGTTCACAGGGATGTCGCGATGTAAGACAAAGGTGTGCTATAATAGAAAAAAATTTCAAGTTTGTCGGAAAAGTACAAATATGAACATTAAAAGGGAAAAGACATGCATCAATTTGTATTTAAGATGACAATTGGCAGAATTTAATGATAGATACACATTTAATGGCACAATCTGAACAAAATTGGGACAAATCAAATCTAATGATGAGGTCTAAAGGCCGGAATTGTTATAAATAGTCGACTCTCGCTCATACCAAAAGTTTGCTAAATCAAGAGCTTGAGAGAGTGATAGTGCAAAGAAGTTGCTCAGATTTCTTGCGAATATGTTGTCAACTGAGGAATTTGTGCGAAATTTTAACAAAAAACATATAAAAGGAGTTATGGAAGCAGTCGTTGCAGAAATAGTTGTTACACCCACAACATCACCAGTAGCACCACCCATAGCAGCAACACCCACAATAGTTGTGTCGCTGCAATAGAAGTCGTGAACATCGTCGAGGTAGAAGAAACACAAGGAAGTTAGAACTAAGAAAAAGAATGACATGAAGCCTACTAAACATGTGAAGCCTCAAAGAAACCTAGGTAGTTCAACATTGAAGAAGAAGTGGAGGAGATTCAGGTGGAGGAAGCTGGTGCAACATTCATCTCACTTCTTCCTGCTTATATCCCACTAAGGAAGCCAAAATCTAAACCAGTAAAGGATTCCGAAGATGCGAAGTATGGAATGTACACACCTCTATTGCCGAAGGAAGTGTCGTTTGAAGGAGAAGTTTTAGGAAAAATATGACAAATGAAATTCATAGATAATGATTTTAACAATTGTATGAAGTACCCACAGTTCACACTAGTTCGGTACTTGTAGCAAGTTCACTACCTAGATAACAAAGTGATGATATTAGAACCATAATGATGGGAAAATGGGTTGGCGCAGTCAGGATATCTCAACATGTTAAATGTGCTACACTTTGCCAAGATTTGATCAAACACAATGTGTATTCAATAATTATTGATGTTAGTACATGACAGGCACCTGTGGATGGGGAAAAAATCCCTAAAGACCAAATGTTGATCTGAATGATAATGATATTACCATACCAAGGGAATAACCTCGCAGAGGAGTTCGTCGGGAAGGACCAAGATGTGGCTGAGAAGAAAGCATGAAGTAGAAGAATGGATTGGTGAAAGGAAATAGGGGTTATGACATAAACTCCATCGGTTATCAAGCAGTCTGCTTCATTGCACATATTTTGGCTGGCAAGATTATGAGGAAGTCTTGTACAAATGAAGTCCCTACTACAATGGTGGCTTTAGCCGCGTAGTGCAAAAAAGGAGTCCAGTATAATTGGTTGCGTATTTATGAAAGGATTTCTTGGACAAATGTCGTGAGGTCCGGGAGAAAGGTACATATTTCCATTATGCCTAGTTACTATTGAGCATTTTTATGTTGACATGGAAGGAACCGGAGGATACGCAGTTTCCTCCTATAGAAGAAGATGTATGTGAGGCCGCGAGGTATGCTTCATTGCGGCATACCACTCAGCCATCCCACACACAGGAAAACATAATATTTTTTATATTATATCAAATGGATATACACACATTGGTAAACAAATAACAGTGCCTCTCACCAATTTTATACAAACAGTACAATGTTGTGGCAAGGTTCAAGGTGGATTTACATAAATTGTACATACAGGCACGCAATGATGCAAAGAAGTAATGGCATGCATTACCATATATTGTCAAAGAGGATGAAATAATAGAAGTAGTGGATACATGGCTCGTAGACTGGATGACTCTTCTAGAGGAGGCTAGAGATAACACAACAGAAGAAGAAGAGTTGGACACTTCGCACCATGGTGAAGGCAGTGGAAAAAAACAAGGGGAATGAAGTAGAGGAAGAGAAAGAGGAAGAAGAACACCATGAAGAATAACATCATGATGAAGAGGATCCTCAAGGAGGCGAGGATAAGAAGAAGCAGACAGAGAAGGTAGAAACAGAGAAATATGTCACAGAGAAAAGGAAGAGGCAAGGTGAAGCTTCCACCAAAACCTGAAAGAAGCATAAGGTGGATAAGTCAAACGATGTCACACAAATGGTTCTCACTCAGGGAGACTTGGACCAAATTAGAGATAAGTTTCAAAAGATCACAGCAGAATCTTGGAACAAGGTGGAAGATCGCTACAGCGAGATTATCACAGATGTGTAAGAAAGGATCACATAGTTGAAGCTTTTGGCATTATCAATTAGACAACCTACACAAATACATGAAAGGATTATAGAAGGAAGGTCGATCATTCCTACCCTTGTAGCGAGGCTGACACAAATACCTATAGGGGCTCTACAATTCAAGTCAACAAAAATTCAGCAGGAGGCAAAGGAGTGGACACACATAAATATGAACATCGTAGTAGTGTTTCTTCCAAAGTTACATAAGCTGCTTGAAGAGATTACAAAGGAGTTAAAGCTAATGGAAGAGCACACATCATAGATCGACATACATGTGGAAAAGGAGCGGGTTGCATTGTCACAGAAGCTTGACCAAACGATACAAGAAAGAGATCAAATAACAAAAGAATATCAATAGTTGAAAGACACAGTAGAAACAATGTGCAAGGGAATTCCAGATATGAAGGTCCACAAAGAGGAATAAATAGAAGAAAATTTTGTGAAGCTCAGCCTTGCAATCAAAGAGTGGAAGGATAGATTTTTTGTGGTACAGTTTGAGTATGAGCTGAACATTAGTGAGTTGTAATTTAAGTTGTAGACAACTATGCCATAGGATGTAAGAGACCAAAGGGAGGCTGGCCTAAATTTAGTCAGGGTTAGCATCTCTGCAATGTTGGCAGGCTATAGCAATCTACTCGATGAGAGTATGTAAATTTGGACTTCACTACAGGAAGATCCAATTGTTTAGAAACTATAGGAGAAGATGTAGCAAAAGCATAAAAAATTAGAGGAAAGTCGAGGAGCTGTGAAGACATTGCCTATATCACAAAAGCTCGCAAAGATAAAGGAAAAGAAGGTGTTGCAGTAGAGGATCGAACAACTGGGGAGGGAAGAGCAGACATTGATAGAAAGAACTCAGTCTTCACAGGATGAGGCCCGTCAACTCTCGTAGACAGTAGAGGAGAATATTCATGAGCTTTGACAGAAGGAGATAACATTGCTATAGAATGTTGTAGAGCATGTAGCAGAAGCATTATTGGAAGACGCATGCTGCGAAGATAAACATATGACATAAGTGGTCCAATAGTTCAACCAGACCTATAACAGCATTCCAGAAAAGATCAAAGGTGCAACAACTAAGTGACTCAGGATGATTCACAGGTGAGTGTTGGGGGCTTATTGAGCACAACCCAACTTGGCCATATTTTCAGCAGAGTTTGGGCAAGAAACCCGATTTTTGTGGAACACACAGTAGAAAAGATTTTGCATGTTATGAAGTGGACCATGTAGCAGAGCAGTGGAGCACAACGAATGCCACGCAACAAAGTCACTGTGTAGTATGGGGGCTTCATAGCAAGGCCCCTTCCTTTTTGTAAAAAACATAAAATATTGTAAAGTTGTTGTTTTTGGACCATACTCCCTTATATTTTGGAAGCCACGGTATTGGGTCCATGGTAAAGTAGCAATTTAATCCCTCATGTAATAGTATATGCAGGGATGAATAATAAAGGAAGAAGGCATATATTAATCTAGTTCTATGTTTATGTGATATTTTTTGGTATTTGTAATTCAAAGAAAGGGTGAGGCTCCGTGGTTTTGTGCGTGGAGGCCTGGATCTACAACTGAGTATGCAAACAATCTGCAACTTAGTGCGCGGACAGCCTGCAGCTATGTGCGTAGGAAAGAACTGTTTGTTGTATCAAATTCTATAATATAAGGAACATTTGTTGTGGACGTAGTCCCACATTGGGATGAACTGCGGTAAAATTTGTGTCTCATTTGTTTATTTTCATAATATCTGCACTTTATTTCAGCACTGTGAAGTTTATGGATGATTATGTTATATTTAAGTGATGAATGTAATTCTGCGAAGTAATCTATAAGTGTGAAGTAGTTGATATATGTGAAGAAATTTATAGTACTAAAACATAAATAAAATACAAAAGTGCCCAATTACAACATCTCTCAAGATGCAGAAACCTAGTTCTGCAACCTCCTATAATCACTTCGAGTGAGACTCTAACCTTATTTCAGGTCAGTATCGAGAGGGAGAGTGGTTGATGGTTTTGTTGGTGTCCAATAAAATCTGAACCTAGTCAGCCCAACCTAAGACAAATTGGCTCTAGAGTGGTTATTGGATGAAGATGTGTCACCTGTGGGTAGTCGTCGAAGGATCTAGGCAAAGTTATCCATCATCACGTTCGTATGTATCTAGAGGGCTTCCTCGAGCAATATTTTGAAAGGATATCCCGTCGCCTCCTCTTTCTTTTCTTCCACCATGGGAGGCCATCAGTTTTTGCGAGGTTGGTCTTGCAAAGGTTCAACCAAATCAAGCCCTAACTCCTTATATCCTCACCTCGTTGGCAATATGAAAAGAAAACATAGAAAGAGCTCACCGCTTTGATACCATTGATCCAAACTTATGCAGGAACACAACAAAATACAGAAGTACCCATATACATAGAGATGCAGTAGAAATAAAAATTCATTTCATTAATATTAAAGAACTGAAATAAGCTTACATACAGGAATAAAAATAATCTAGCTCAAGCGATGGTAGCTTATCTCTAAGAAGAGATGTGGTGGCTACATGCCTATGGACTATGTTACAATGAGGCTCAGAGGCCTATCTATATTGAGAAACAATGTAAAATCATAAACATCCAAAACCTAACCCTAGGAGATCAAGCGCCAAAATTGTGGGCCCCATTGGGATAAATTGGTACATCAACTTCCTAGGGTTGTAACTTTGGCATACAATCTTCATTTGGCTATCATAATACCTCGTTTCGAAGAACTTGAAGAGGAGGAAAAAAACAATTGAGTATGTTAGTGAGGGAATTTCATGGTTTCTCCATTTTCCTTAAACACATCTTTTAGTCCCTCAAAATGGATCTGGAAGTTTAGGACCCAAAAAATAACCAAAAATAGTAAGTTTTGCTACAGTTAAGAAAAATTAAAAGAAAAAACAATGGAGGTCCAAGTGGAATAGGCAAGTGGCCACCAATATCCACTTGGATCAGTATATGTGTATATGTGTATAATATTTTAAATACTGTATCGAGCTGGTTTATAAATCTCCAAAGATAGTATGGTTATTTGCTGGTTGAAGCAAATGTGCTTAAGTATATGTGGTTATTATTGTAAATAACGTAATGAGTTGTGCTATAAAGCTCCAGTAAACGGTATGATTGTCATGTTTTAATAGTTAACAATGTAATTACGGTAATGAGATGTGTTGTAAGGCTCCATGGGTAGTATGTTTGGTTACAGTGGTTTTGCTGGTTATAGGTTTCATTGAACACCAAGAACATTTTTCCCCCAATGGGGAGGATTCTATAAGGGTCCTAGTTAAAAATTCATGTAAAAAATATAATACCACAGTCATGGGACACATATTCCAAGCAGAATGGTGGGAAAAACATCCTAGTGGGTGTTCATTTCAGCTGTTACAGCTAAAGGAAATTAGCAAGGCAGGCAAAGGCTTTCGAAAGGCAAAATGGCATTTTGGCACATTTATTTATGAAAATAATGGAAATTAGGATTAAAGGATAGTGTAAAGTCACAGGTTGCATGTGAGCAGGAAAAAGAAGGAAATTAATGGAAGATGAAGAAAATAGACACCTCATTGATAAAAAGGGCTTTTGAGGATTAGTTGGAAAACTTTTACTCAAGATGGGATCAAGAAAGGCAAAGGAGGCAAAGAGAAAGCAAAGATCAAGAAAAGAAGTGTAGGATCAAGCAGCTACACAAGGATTCTTTGTAGGTATTGATTTTCATGTGTGTTTTCCTTGCTATATTTGGAATGCATTTTATTGAATGTGGTTCTTTGCTATCATGGCATGGGTTTTTCCAAGTGTGACAGTGTTTTCAACATAGCCTTGCCATTTCCGGATAATCATGGCATGATGGGGTTCTCATGTTTTGGTTGAGCTAGATTGATGTGTGGATTCAAAGCTGAGTGGGGTGGATCTTTGAAAGAAATAACACATGGCCTAGTGATCCCTGAAGCAGACTATGTATTGAAGTAAAGCTAGTGGACTATTCACCCCCTAATCGGACTATGGGTTGTGGTAAACCCAAGTAACATGTGCCTCAGTCAGCCAAGGAATCCTCGATCGATTAATGGTCTAATATATGGTAAATCCTATACGTGGTTACCCTTGATTAGGCATAGGAATCTTTGTTGGTGAATGGGCAGATATATGATAAAGCCTAGAGGGTGTAGTCTCGATTTATGACCTAGTGATCCCTCGATCGAACTATCTATTGTGATAAAGCGTGAGAGAATAGTAGATAGGAAAATTCCTCATAGTGTGGGTGGAGAAATCCAGTGGCATCCATGCTTGTTTTGGCCTAGTTGTCTCATGGAGATCATGGTATATCTTGCTATTACATGTTTATTGTTTTGTCCTAGTGATCTATTGTTAATTGCAGTAAATCCTAGTTTCTATTAATGAGGGTGAGGTGGTGTAACCTCGGGATTCCTTGGTTGGTTATTTTGGTTTGAGTCCCACATTCATGCTTGAAATGTGACACAGGGGTGATTGGATGAAGTGAGATTTGGCTCAGTTAATATATGGTCGGGTGGAACGTGGAAGTCCCATCCCAGGTTGTCTTTTGCATTTATTAATAAGAGGTTCTTTCCTTCTCATCTTATGTGTAAATGTATTGGTTTATATGTGGATTCTATGGCTGATGTATCCTTGAAATTTTTGTTATTATTATGTTGGTTATAAGCATGTATTATGATAGTGATGATGTATGACTCTCCTCATGTTTTGATTTGTAAATGAATGAACAATGCATCTATCATCTAATAGATGATAATGAAACTAATGATATAAGGGAACAATGCTTCTTAGTGATTCTTAGATAAGTATGACATCCTTATGCTCAGATTTTTTGTTTAAACCTATACATTACATGTTTGTGACATGTTTCATGAAATTCCTGTCATGGCTAGTAGGGGTCCAATCATGTCTTTGTTCAATTAATTGCATTGGTATCATTATTCTCTTATTATCTTTCATTTCTGAAAGCATCATGTAGTTATGTGCAGTGACTTGGGCTCTGGGCTTGAAAACGTGGCACAAATCCTAGAGTTACAAACACAAGTCCAACGAAAAATTCCCCATATGCATGCATACACATGCTTTCGGAGTGTATGGAGCCTCCGAGGTGCACTTGTGTCCATATCAATGGAGCGTCAATGGGTTTAATGGTCTAAAAATGCAGTGGGACATGGGGGTTGGTTACGTGAGTGGTTGGGATGGCTTCTGGGAGTTCTGTTGCTAATGTGGAAGTTATGCATTGTGTGTTTCCATTAATTCCACTTCCTTAAGGTGACATAGGAGGTTTAATGCCATTATAGTGGCCTCTCGTCGCATATTTACCTTGGTTGGCCAGTCACTTGGGTAGATGCTAGATGAGGGTGTTACATATTCGTTTGGGTTTTCCTCTCAATATTGGAGAGTTTTGGGCCTTGGTTGATCACCTACATTCTATGTCTCTTGTCTCTTTATTTTTTATTCTTTAGTAGCTATTTGATGAAGAACAACACTATAATAATATAAGTAAAGATAAGATCCTAATCTAAAGAGCTAATAAGCATTCACAAGTTGTTATCATTACAAGAGAAATCACCTAATCTTGATACCCTAGATTTCTCAACATTGAAGACCCACAACTTGATATGTATGGTGATCTACTTTATGAGAGTGGATGTTCATGAAATCCCCTTTCAAATGCATTACTTAACACTTGAATTTACTCAAAATGTAAAGTGTATGACGATGCTTCTAAGTCTAATGGAAGATCAAAAAATCAAAATGTTGATTTTAAACCTCTTCCTCTACATTTATTGTTACAACTAGAGAATGTTGCAAGTCATAATAAGAATCATTATATTTTCATGTTTCTATCACTTTTAACTTCTCTTGGTTTCTTCATCACTATTGAGATTAGGTTCTTTCCTGTTGGGCACACCCATGAAGACATAGATGGAACATATGGAAGAATGTCTTCCAACCTGATAAATAAATATGTATATTCTTTACCTCAAATGATGGAATACATATCGCACAATTGAAGAAAAGAGAGCGTTTCCACCTTATTGACAAGGTGTATGCTTTATCCTTAATGGATACATCAAGGAGGGGAAAAATGCACTAATCATACATCTTAATATCCAATACTTCTAATTTCTTGTACTCAACTATGTTCTGATACTAATATACAAACAATCCATCAGAGATATTGAGTGGTCAGAACTAATTGAGTTGTGGAATACAAATGATTAAGGTTAGCCTAAACTTCCCATAGGGAGGCCATATTTGTTACATCCTAAAGAGAATGATGTATAATTAAAAGAACTAAAGAAAGGAATAACATCATATATAACAATGTGGATAGACACTATGAGCAATAAGGATTCACCATTTGTTATAGAAAAATGGAAAAATAGAGTACAATATTGGGAAAGAGTTCTTAATACATTAGATGAAATATGTAATAATCATACAATAGTGGATGGAAGTGATTCATCGTTTGACGATTTTTAGCTCAAGACAAGGAAAATTATGTATGATGACCATAATCTAGCGTAGTTACTCTCAAGTATTATGGATGAAGATTTTGATAATGTGACAGATGAACAAGTATATGTTCAACCTAAGTGCAACAAGCCAAAGGCCACATTCAATCCTATTATTGATCATGCGAAAGGAAATATGTTTCTAGTTAGATTGGGAAATGAGGATGAAGGAGAGATGATTTGGATGGAAAAATGCACCTTAAATATCTTCAAGGATAATGAAAGTGACAATCTTCATGTGAAGGTTGATTGGTGGAGGCCTATTTCAAGGAAATAAATGGAATTTTTTTATAAAAATACTGGGTACCAAATCCTGATGAGACAGAACTTGGCTCTATTCCAATCAATACCATTTCTTAGGCATGGATGCCAAAGAAAGAAAATTCCAAGAATAACAAGATAAATAAATGTGGTGTAGAAGTTGTCATTGATCTACTTGGGAGAATATCTTCAGAATAGGCAGAGACGATTCATGAATGTAATTTTGTCTTTTTAGGGATCTATTAATATACTTCTTAAACAAGTTTTAATGGTTGGTATATATCAAATATTCTATTCATATTATTTTTTGATGATTTGTATATTATTTATTTCATAAGTGCACATTTTGGCTCACTTTCAATGTAATCATGTGATGCTACTTTATGTGACTTACATTACACTTTCATAAAATTTTAAGTTCAAAGGATTTTTAAACCACTATAAATTCTCACTATATCAAATGCACATAGTCAAATTAAATGTTGCACTTAAAAACAATATCTTTTAGATTTGGTATATTAAAATAATATTAAAGTAGATAATTTTAATATAAACCATTTAAACACTTCATGAATAAATTCTAGACAATTGAAATAAATTTTGAAGTGATATTTCCTTAATATTTCTTATTATATGTGATGTAAATCAAATAATACTACTTTGTTGCTTTCTAATTCAAAAGAAATAATTATGTTAAACAAATGACACATGTAGACCTACAAAATATTTTGACTTCTAGACTTTGGAGGCATGCCAAAATTACACTAGTATAATAGCTTATATAAAACTCACAGAAATTGATTACGTAATATCAACTTTAAAATAGTTAATAATAGTAACAAACATGATATTTATATGTACTGAAATAGTTTTATGTGTTAAATATTCATGAATGTGGTTTTAATACACTGCCATATATATTAATTATAATAGAAATAATGTAAGAAATCTATGTTTTAGAGGAATATCAATTATATGTTGTTCTTAATATAATATATTCATAAATTCATGCATAAATATTGAACACTTGCAATAACTAGTTTAGTTAATTTACACACTTTCCACTAATATTTGAAAAAAATGTATACTACTCTATTTCTATTATTATTCATAGTTCATTTTGATTGTTAAACTAATCAATAACAAATATTAGATATTACTAATTTCATTTTCATTAAATAAATTTACAAGTAAGATATTTCTTGCACATTAATTTATTAACCATGAAGTTAACCTAAATCAACTTACTTTTAACACAAAAATAAAAATAATAAAAATAAATTATGTTGTTATTCTAACTCATAATTTAATTTACTCTTTTCGACTATAAAGTGGTGCAAATTTGATTTAATAATATATAATATGTTAGGGCCTAAATCTACCTCAGGCTGAGAAAGGCAGAATCTAGGGTAACATCAAACCATGCTTAACCTAGTAGCTAGCCCTACCAGGTTGGGAGAGGGCTCTCTCCTTGTCAATCTTAGTAAATATGATCAATGAGGCTTGAAATGACTGATGTAAAGACTGATTTTAGGCTAATTATGTGTTCAGAAGAGTTTGATCAAATTTGATGATGTTTTGTTGGCTCAAATGTGAAAGGCAGATTTGGGTCCAAGGAATGAACTCAGTTTTGCAGAAATCTCAATGGGGCGAGGTAGGCAAATCGCTTGGTACTTCAAATTGAGTGAGATGGAGCGCTTTTAGATTGGTGAGGAGATGAAGAGGGCATGAAAGTCTCAAGGATCTTCTTCAAACAACTGAAAACATAAATAACTAAACAAAACCCTAGGTAGAGCACTACAATTCAATGAATGCTACCTTTATCCTTGTTTCATTTAGTTAAGAAGAACAGGGAGAGATAATGGCATACATAAAACACATGTAAACTTGCAATTACAGAAAGAAACACAATACCAAATCACGTTGCCACAAGAATCCCATAAAGTGTTGCAAACCCTAGTCTATTCCATTGCCAAAATGTTGAAATGAGTGTACAATAATGCTCAAAGCATTCACAAGAGTCCAACCTTTGCCAATGACTAAAAAACTACTAGATATAGGCAACAAACAACTCATCCTAGCCTTTAAGGGTCGAGCTCATAAGTTTAGGAGCTATTTCAACAAGATATAAATTGAGAACTAAAAATTATGTAGTGGAACAACTTTCCTCTAAAAACTAGGAAACTGATTCATTCAGTTGAAAACTACCTTTTCATGGATGAATATACCTCTATGAGTGAAAATTTAACATATTTACATCAAAATCCATCAGGTCACATCAAATTACATCTTGAGTTTTACTATTAGAAAGAGAAAAGTCAAACTGAGAAGAAACTAGGCAAAAAAACAGATTTTTTGGCCAAAATGACAAAATTTCATCCTATGCACCACTCTTCTATCCCTGTGCGCCGCACGACTTTGGAGCTGATTTTGGAGGGCTTGCCGTGCACCAAATTTGTTCCAAGTGGGCTTGTTGGAAATCAATGCCTGTCTACTATCCTGAACAAGTGGAATTTCTGAATTTGGTCTCCATTTGCCCCTCCAAAAATGAATTCTCCCAACACTGCTGCCTATGTGACCAAAATGGGGCAGAAAGGTCATTTTCAGGGTGTTTTTGACCCTTTTGGAAGCTCAAAAGCAGTCAAAATTTCTTGGCCATGTGAGGGCATTCATATTTTTCCATAAGGAATCCACAAATGTTGAGTTTTCCTAAAAAAGAGGTCTCTAGCAAAAGCGCGCGCCAAGTGGCACAACGCACCAAGCAGAAAAACCTATTTTTTAGGCCAAAAATTCAAAATTTGCAAAAATTTTCCCAAATTTCTTGAAATCTGGGTTGAGTGTCCTTCATCAAGTGCTATGTTGGGCTAAGGAAGCCTCAGCAAGGATCTAGATTCTATCTTGCTCTTTTCTCCTCGTCGATGCTTTCTTCAACTTGGCCTTCAAAATATTGATTCTTGCTTTGCACACCTTGTTTCTCGCCAAGTAGTGGTAGATCATGTGCCTCAACATCTTTTTCTCCATATTGGCCTTCTCTAGAATCTTTTCCTAGTTCATATTTGCCCTCTCAAGCCACGATTCATGATCAACATCAATTTCTTGTTCAAGTGGTGTCAACTTGACTTTCCTCCTCTTGGCAGCTTGTCAGTTTTCTCTTATGTTCTGAAGCTCCATGATGGTTTTTTGATCCTCTAACTATTTGTTCCTCTACTCAAGATAGTTGATTATCCACTTGGCTCTTTCCAGGTTGAGAGACAAGTCATGAATGTCAACTTGTTGTTCCTGAATGATCTCCTTGAGCTTTGAGCTTTGGGAGCCCAAATCAATGTCATCATCCTGAATGAGAATGAAATCTCTCTCTTGACCTTTTGCAGGCCCTTCATCATGTAATGGCTATTTACCCTTGTCCTATACCTGCTTTGTTGTTGAAGGAAACGAGACCCCTTCCACCCCAGGTGGAGATAGTACTCATTTTGGTGTTGCAAACAATCTCCTAGTGCCCTTTCAATATGTAACAAACACTCGTACACTGGTGGTTTGTGTCTCATGCACCTCTTGCTGATGTGAAGGCTCTCTTGCCTCATGAAAAATTGATGAGGGGACTTGTGGACCTGTAAAGACCTCATGTGCAATGAAATTCTCCCATGAAACATTCAGTAGACTAAGTTGATGCAAAACCACAATTTTGATTAGTGCAAAGTGATAGATGCTGTTATACTGCTGATGAGGAGGCTTCCTTTGAACCAAGGTGGTCATCTTCTCAATATTCCGGCAAATAAAATAGGGGAGGTTCATCATTCTCACCCTAGTGAAGTGCATCAACAATCTGATGTGGTAGGCATACAAGCGAGAAAATTTGCCCTCACAACTAAAATATTTAATTATGAGTTTCATCAAGGTTGCATATGTGTCCTGAAGGTACCTGAAAGGGAAAACTCTACTAATTTTCCTCTGAAAACTGGCCTTGATATAAGGCTCATAATGTTCCCTATCTACTAGTTGCCTCTTATTCCAATGCTCACCTACATTTGGAATATCGGTTGCTTGAGATATAGTCTTAGGTGTCAAGGTGAATGTCATACCTGCCAAATTGACTTGGCCATTGTGACGATGGAGTATAAACAGTCGGGCAAGCTCATGATGGTATTTAACTCTTGCCACCATCTAACAAAATTGGAAACAAGATTGATGTTGGAAGCATGTGATAGCAAGAGGACATGCCAACAGTTCGGCAAGTGAAGTAGGCTCCTCTTGGTTATGTTTCCCACTCGTGTGAGGTCCCCTTGGTGCATGAATTTCTATAGAAGAGTCATTGACTATTTCCTCATTTCTGTCATAAGAATAATTTGACTCCATGTTTGCCAATGCTTGAGTTTACTACATGAGTATGAAGAGATTTTAGTGTGACAATAGGAATTTGCTGCCAAAGATATGACTTCGATGAGGGACTGTGTATGAGGGGTTGGGAATGTTGTTGGTAGGGCTTTTTGGGAATGAAGGGGTTTAGGGAATGATAATTAGGGTTTATGGATAGCAATTAGGGTTTGGGACAAGTGAAAGTAGGTATTAGGGTTAGTAGTTTTAGGGATATGGGGAATAGGGAATAGGTAAATATAAATGAAATGGGAGGGAGAGAATGAAGTGACGGGGTGAGGGAGTGAAAATGGTAAGGGTGAAATTTAGCAGAAAAAATGCAATTTGTAAACCCGAGGCAACGTTTTTTAAGCAATGTAAGGAGCTAGGGTTTCAATATTTCCCTATTGAATCACCATAAACATTAAGACAAACTCATTCATTGTCCATGAGGGGGTATCCACTTACTTGTAAGATGAGGAATTTACAATTTGAGAACCTTTGGAGAAAGATATGAGCAATTTCGGGCTTTGGAAACCTGTGCGTCATGCCACCTCACAGGTGTGCCGCGCTGTCTTGGTGCATCGTGCTCGTTATAAAAATACACTGTCAACTACTGTCCGATGCGCCGCGCCTACAAGTTTTCACCTTTTGACTACAAAATCGCTCCTTCGGCTTGGAAAACGCAAATTTCACTTGCTCTCTTCTCCTTTGGACACAAATGAGCCTTCTTTGATATGAATATACTTTATATAGTAATGACTTTAATTTTTGACTTATGAAAGCCCACTTTGCTAATGTTTGATCTTCATTTGCTTTTTGAAACTCTATTTTGGGCAGTTTGCTTTATTTTTTCCTTTGATGGACTAAATACTTTGGCATTTTGTTTCTTTTGTAGGAACTAATGTAGCAGAGGCTTGGAAAAGTGACCAGGGCTGCTTCTAAAATTATTACATATGAAAAAATGAAATTACATGAAATTTATTACATGAAACATTAAAAGCTCTGTTTTTCCTCAAAACAGGGTTTTGAGGAAAAAATCAATCACTGAGCATGTGATTTTTGAAATTATTATTGCTGAGACTTTATTTGGCCTCCTCATGTGCATGCTGACCATTATTGAGAATTTTCAAGACCTTATTGACGAAACCCTATACCTAATGAGACCTAAAACCCTAAAAATGACTTTTACAGATTTAAAGACAAAAAATGACTACAGATGATCTAGATGTATGAAAATGGGCCAGCAGGTAAAAAACATGAGGGAAACTATATAATATGCCACTACCATCAGATGATCCATGACCCTAATGGAATGCATCTGATTAGATGAGACACCTAACATGCAATGCAACAAGAGAATTTTGATCACTGATGGAGGGATGAAGATACCAACACTAACATTGGCTCCAATGGAGATGGTAGCTCCTTGGAGCTGCTAAGAACTATAGATCTATAGGAAAGCAGGCAGTGCGTTCGTCCATTAGGCTATGGAGTCAATAACTCAATCTGAAATTACATGACTAAATACTAATGACTCAAAAACACCAACTGACTGAAACTAACTAAAACAAAAAATGACTCATGACTTACTTAACTGAAACAAGTACTTACAAAGCTTTTTGAATGGCAGCAGACCTTCAAGATTTTAGGGCTTCAAATCATGATGACAACCACCTGCCTACTGATGAAATATGTACAATCATGTGAAGTGGGCCTTCCAATGTAACCAATCCAGCAGATGGCTATATACTGAAATTCTGCTCTCACTTTCCCTGAGCAAGTAGAATGATGTACATGTAGGCAACTCACAATAACAACTGAAACCAAGGATTATGCTAATCAACCAGGCAACCTCTATCTTCTCTAATGCTTGCAAAAGAATGCCAAAGGGATCTTGATAATCCTGAAGTAGTAGCTTGTCTTGAGATCCAGTTGCGAAAATACAAGTACTCCCTTCATTCTGATCTAAAAGAACAACTGGTTGCCAAGTGATAGTAACTGACTTGAATTCTAGCATACTGTGTCTCTCATATTCACATTCCTCAATTTCATGGTCTAGGTCATTCTTAAACAGAAAACAATCTTCAAGATTATCAAACATGACAACCTTATCATCTTCATGAAAGAAAATATTATCTAGTCGTTGATCTATAAATCTAATTTCAAGACTGTCATCATTTTCAAAAGAGGAAGAAGTTCCACCAACACCTACTTAATCATCTGCACACTGCAAACTTGCATTAACTTGGGTGGTAACATGACCTTTCAGGAGTCGATCTATCTCACCTTCAAACAGAGGAGATAATACTTTATGCTTTGTTTTTCTCAAGTGATTATTGTCTTCTTGAAATAACATTTCAAAACATGAAAATCCTGAATGACAGTCCTTAATTCCCTAATCTCCTAAAATTTGAAAATATTGTTGATCATCTTTATATGACATGGCAATCAAATTATCATTCACCACTGAGTTATTGAAAGAATATCTTTCACTTACTTGAACAAAGATCTCATCTTGTTTTTCATAAAATGACTAGATTATCTCCTCATGAAGGCTTTGTTCAAATGAAATGAGAACACTTGGGTCAATAACTATGTCTTCTTCATTTCAGATGATCTCAATAGCAGAGCTCTCCTTCATGGGATTCAGAACAAGGTACTCTTGATCATCACGATCTGAAATAGCCGACTTGACTTTATCACATTCTTAGATTGAAACTTGAGTTCCCCGCATACTGTCTTCTTCTATGAACAGATCTGAAATAAAACCTTCTCTTTCATCATTTTCCATTGTGCTAAGATCTTGATCCTACTGCAAATTTTCCTAATCATTTTGATAAGTATCCTCTAAGTTCTCTTTATGCTACTGAAATTGATTTTCGTAAAGAGCCTCCATGATCTCATCATCCCTGAAGTCATCATCTTCATAAACTTTCTCAAGATTTTCAATAAAACTATAAACATGTTTACAGCAATTTTGAACTAAAGTTAAAGATGGACAAGATTCTTTATACCTTTCAAAGAACATGGTATGAAAATCCTTTAAACAGTAAATACTAGTAGGCGGCAAACTTTCATACCAAGATCGGGTTTCACCTTCTAGAGTGGCCATGAATATCTTCATCAAGCAGTCTTTAGGAAAATCAACCTTCAACTTGCGAATATGTATGTGAAATCTAACCAGATGTAAAGCCGCATCATTCCTATAATCATCTTTAAACATAGGAAAGTTCCTTTTCCAATCTACCTTAGGAATTTTATTTGGGAAACTTGGAATGTGATCTCAGTTCATAATGGGAGCATACCATCGAGCAAGCAAATCCATTTTGATAACAATGAATTGACCAAGAAATTCTTTAGGCTACTGATTTTTGAAGAGTAGAGGCAGCATAAAAATTTTGAACCTTGGGATTCTTCGACATTGGAGTCGCTAGGTGAATGATTTCAGCCTTCCTGTGTCTGATCATTATTCACCATCAACAATCAGATCTAACTTGATACATGTATTGGGGCAATTTTCAAGTCAGATGTTAAGCTTATAAGACTAGACCAGAGATTGACTGAAGTAGCTTTTATCTACTTATGCACTTGCAAAGCAATGTGCAATTCGAAGGTTTCCTGGCATAACTTCAGGATCCATCAGTAGTTTATAAAGCAAGAACACTAACAAACAAATAAACTTTTCTCCCCAGTATGCTCGCCACTATGTTAGGGCCTAAATCTACCTCAGGCTGAGAAAGGCAGAATCTAGGGTAACATCAAACCACTCTTAACCTGGTAGCTAGCCCTACCAGGTCGAGAGAGGGCTCTCTCCTTTTCAATCTCAGTAAAATATGATCAATGAGGCTTGATATGACTGATGTAAAAACTAATTTTAGGCTAGGTATGTGTTCAGAAGAGTTTGATCGAATTTGATGATGTTTTGCTAGCTCAAATGTGAAAGGCAGATTTGGGTCTGGGGAATGGACTCAGTTTTACAGAAATCTCTATGGGGCGAGGTAGGAAAATGGCTTGGTACTTCAAATTGAGTGAGATGGAGAGCTTTTAGACTGGTGAGGAGTTGAAGAGGGCATGAAAGTCTCAGGGATCCTCTTCAAACAGCTGAAAACATAAATGACTAAACAAAACCCTAGGTAGAGCACTACAATTCAATGAATTCTACTTTTATCATTGTTTCATTTATTTAAGAAGAACAAAGAGAGATAATGGCATACATAAAACATATGTAAACTTGCAACTACATAAAGAAAAACAATACCAAATCAAGTTGCCACAAGAATCCCATAAAGTGCTGCAAACCTTGGTCTATTCCTTTGCCAAACTGCTGAAATGAGTGTACAATAATGCTCAAAGGATTCACAAGAGTCCAACCTTTGCCAATGACTAAAAAACTACTAGATATAGGCAAAAAACAACTCATCCTAGCCTTTAGGGTTCGAGCTCATAATTTTAGGAGCTATTTCAACAAGATTTAAACTAAGAACTAAAAAGTAGGCAGTGGAACAACTTGCCTCTAAAAACTAGGAAACTAATTCATTCAGTTGCAAACTACCTTTTCATGGATGAATCTACCTCTATGAGTGAAAATTTAACATATTTACATCAAAATCCATCAATTCACATCAAATTACATCATTAGTTTGACTATTAGAAAGAGAAAAGTCAAACTGAGAAGAAACTAGGCGAAAAAACAAAGTTTTTTGGCCAAAATGACAAAATTTCATCCTGTGCGTCGTGCTACTTTGGAGCTTATTTTGGAGGCCTTACCTTGCACCAAATTTGCTCCACGTGGGCTTGTTGGAAAGGTAAACTTGTCTACTATCTAGAACAAGTGGAATTTCAGACTTTGGTCTCCATTTGCTCCTCAAAAACTGAGTTCTCCCAGCATTGCTTCCTGTGTGGCCAAAAAGGGGCAGAAAGGTCATTTTTAGGGTGTTTTTGACCCTTTTGGAAGCTAAAAACTGTAAAAATTTCTTGGCCATGTGAGGGCATTCATATTTTTGCATGAGGAATCCAAAAATTCTAAGTTTTCCTCAAAAGGAGGTCTCTAGCAAAAGCGCGTGCCAGGTGGCGCAACGCACCAGGCAGAAAAACCTGTTTTTTAGGCCAAAAATTCAAAATTGCAAAACGTTTCCCAAATTTCTTGAAATTTGGACTGAGTGTCCTTCATCAAGTGCTATTTTGGGCTAAGGAAGCCTCAGCCAAGATCTGGAGTCTATCTTGCTCTCTTCTCCTCCTCGATGCTTTCTTCAACTTGGCCTTCAAAATCCTGATTCTTGCTTTGCACACCTTGTTTCTCGCCAAGTAGTGGTAGGTCATGTGCCTCAACATATTTTTCTCCCTATTGGCCTTCTCTAGAATCTTTTCCAAGTGCATATTTTCCCTCTCAAGCCAAGATTCATGATCAGCATCAATTTCTTGTTCAAGTGGTGTCAACTTGACTTTCCTCCTCTTGGCAGCTTGCTAGTTTTCTCTTATGTTCTGGAGCTCCATGATGGTTTGTTGATCCTCTAACTATTTGGTCATCTACTCAAGATATTTGATTATCCACTTGGCTCTTTCCAGGTTGAGAGACAAGTCATGAATTTCAACTTGTTGTTCCTGAATGATCTCCTTGAGCTTTGAGCTTTGGGAGCACAAATCAGTGTCATCATCCTGAATGAGAATGAAATCTCTCTCTTGACCTTCTGAAGGCCCTTCATCATGTAATGTTTGTTTACTCTTATCCTGTACCTGCTTTGTTGTTGAGGAAACGAGCCCCCTTCCACCCCGGGTGGAGATAGTACTTGTTTTGCTACTGCGAACAATCCCCTAGTGCCCTTTTGATATGTAAAAAACACTATCACACTGGTGGTTTTTGTCTCATGCACCTCTTTCTGATGTGAAGGCTCTCCTGCCTCATGAAAAACTGATGAGGTAACTTGTGGACTTGTAAAGACCTCATGTGCAATGAAATTTTCCGATGAAACATTCAGTAGATTAAGCTGATGCAAAACCACAATTTTGACTGGTGAAAAGTGATAGGTGTTGTTATACTGCTGATGAGGAGGCTTCCTTTGAACCAAGGTGGTCATCTTCTCAATATTCCAGCAGATAAAATAGGGGAGGTTCATCATTCTCACCCTAGTGAAGTGCATCAACAATCTGATGTGGTAGGCATACAGGCGAGAAAATCTACCCTCACAGCTGAAATATTTAATTATGAGTTTCATCAAGGGTGCATATGTGTCCTGAAGGTACCTGAAAGGGAAAACTCTACTAATCTGCCTCTGAAAACCAGCCTTGATATAAGGCTCATAATGTTCCCTGTCTACCAGCTGCCCCTTATTCCACTGCTCACCTACATTTGGAATACCGGTTGCTTGAGATATAGTCTCAGGTGTCAAGGTGAATGTCACACCTGCCAAATTGACTTGGCCATTGTGAAGATGGAGTACAAACAGTCGGGCAAGCTCATGATGGTATTTAACTCTTGCCACCATCTCACAAAATTGGAAACAAGATTGATGTTGGAAGCATGTGACAGCAAGAGGACAGGCCAACAGCTCGGCAAGTGAAGTAGGCTCCTCCCGGTTATGTTTCCCACTCTTGTGAGGTCTCCTTGGTGCATGAATTTCTCTAGAAGAGTCACTGACTGTTTCCTCATTTCTGTCATAAGAAGAATCTGACTCCATGTTTGCCAATGCTTGAGTTTACTAGATGAGCATGAAGAGATTTTAGAGTGACAATAGGAATTTGCTGCCAAAGATATGACTTCGATGAGGAACTGTGTATGAGGGGTGGGGAATGCTGCTGGCAGGGTTTTTGGGGAATGGAGGGGTTTAGGGATAGCAAATAGGGTTTGGGATAAGTGAAAGTAGGGATTAGGATTAGTATTTTTAGGGATATGGAGAATAGGGAATAGTTAAATATAAATGAAATGGGAGGGAGAGAATGAAGTGAGGGGGTGAGGGAGTGAAAATGGTAAGCATGAAATTTAGCAGCAAAAATGCAATTTGTAAACCCTAGGCAGTGTTTTTTAACAAGTAATGTAAGGAGTTAGGGTTTCAATATTTCCCTATTGAATCACCATAAACACTAAGACAAACTCATTCGTTGGCCATGAGGGGGTATCCACTTACTTGTAAGCTGAGGAATTTACAATTTGAGAGCCTTTGGAGGAAGATATGAGCAATTTCGGGCTTTAGAAACCTGTGCGTCGTGCCACCTCATAGGTGTGCTACATTACCTTGGTGCGTCGCGCCTGTTATAAAAATACACTATCAGCTACTGCCTCGGTGCGCTGCGCTTTAACCCAGGTGCGTCGCGCCTACAAGTTTTCACCCTTTGACTCTAAAATAGCTCCTTTGGCTTGGAAAATGCAAATTTCACTTGATCTCTTCTCCTCTGGACACAAATGAGCCTTATTTGATATGAATATACTTTATATAGAAATGACTTTAATTTTTGACTTATGAAAACCCACTTTGCTAATGTTTGATTTTCATTTGCTTTTTGAAGCTCTGTTTTGGGCAGTTTGCTTTATTTTTTCCTTTGATGGACTAAATACTTTGGCATTTTGTTTCTTTTGCAGGAACTAAAGTAGCAGAGTCTTGGCAAAGTGACCAGGGCTGCTTCTAAAATTATTACATATGAAAAAATGAAATTACATGAAATTTATTACATAAAACATAAAAAACTCTGTTTTTCCTCAAAACAAGGTTTTGAGGAAAAAATCAATCACTGAGCATGTGATTTTTGAAATTATTGTTGCTGAGACTTTATTTGGCCTCCTCATGCGCCTGCTGACCATTAATGAGCATTTTCAAGACCTTATTGACAAAACCCTAGACGTAATGAGACCTAAAACCCTAAAAATGACTTTTGCAGATTTAAAGACAAAAATGACTGCAGATGATCTAGATGTATGAAAATGGGCCAGCAGGTAAAGAGCATGAGGGAAGCTGTATAATATGCCACTACCATTAGATGATCCATGACCCTAATGGAATGCACCTGATCGGATGAGACACCTAACATGCAATGAAACACGAGAATTTTGATCACTGATGGAGGGATGAAGATACTGACACTAACATAATAGATAAGAAATTTCTTATGCAATCTATTAATCATGAGTTAAATCTTGAACAACTTGATTTTAATACAAAAATAGAAATATTACTTATAATAGAAATGAATGTAGGCAATCTAATTTTTAGAGGAATATCAATTATATGTTCTTTTAGAATGCATATTTCCACAGCTGTAATTCTTGATGGGAAGAAAACATTTCCAAAGAAACTATGCTAGAAATGGTTGAAACATATAATGTTTCGGGTGAACCCTTTACCCCCGATCAGGGAGATGAAGTAAAAACATATGTAAAGAGAAAGAGACCAATCTTTTAAAATGAAATGGTTCCATGAAAGACCTTAGGGAGGATTCATTAGGGAGGAAATGTTAAAAAATATATGTTATTTTCAATACAGCATATTCAAACAATTCAAGAATAAATATTGAACAATTTCACTAAATATTTTAGTCACCTTGCCCTCTTTCCTCTTGTATTTGAAAAAAAAAATTCTATATTACTCTATTGTTACTCTCATTAAATAATTTTATAAGTAAAATATTTCTTGCATGTTAATCTTATATTCGTGAAGCGAGCTTCAATCAACTTAGCTTTTAACACAAAAATATAAATAATAAAAATAAATTATATTAATATTCCAATTCATAGTTTGTTTTTATATTGTGGTGTAAATTTCATATAATAATATATAATGATGATGATTAACATTCAGTAAAAGTGAATATAGTTTCTTAGGCATTTTTCGGGCATAAGTGATTACTCATAATTCTTTAGAATTTTATTCTATGATCAAAAAGAATTAAGAGAAGAATTTTAGGATCAACATAGTTATGTTGAGTTAAAAGGTCAAGAAGGATGGCAGTGTCACAAATATTTTGAAATTTAGATCCAATATGAGTATAATTTAGACAAACTAAGAGAAATTAACATTTTTCATATTAAACCCTCTTACTGTTACAAAGGTGAGATACACTTTCCTCCCATGGTATATTTGGAATTTACCAATTTTGTCTCGTTTCACTATGAGATCATAAGAGTTTTTCTTATTTAAAAATAAATAAAAAATCCTTCTTTAGGCTACTCGAAAAATATATGGATGCTTCTAGTTTTCTAGATTTTAGTTGATCACCTCTTTAATATAATATCTTAGTTTTATTTTAGTGTCTAACTCTTTATCACTCCACTATTTAATAATAATTAGATTTTTAATGTAGTGATATCTTTAATATTAATATCTGCATTCTGCAAAATGATCTCCTTCTTTATCTCCCAATGCTCTAGACAAGGATGCTCTTCCCTATGCCATCCCCACTTAAGCTGATGGTAGTTTTGGCTAGAGCTACAAGAAACTTTAGGAACCCTATTTTCTTTCATGTTATTTAATCTCTTCTTATACATACGATATTGATGTCATGCTTTCAATGATAGAATTTTTATAGATCAGAAACTCTAAAATGGTGCAATTTCCTAGAATTACTATAATGAGTCAATCTAAAAAAAAAAGTTGCAATAATATAAAAAATATAACCAAAATTTAGGTTTAATAATAGCATCAACCATTGATTATTATTAATTTCATTATATAATTTTATATCTGAATCTTTATTCCGCAGACTTTAGTACTCTTTATGTAATCATTGATCAACTTAACTTCAAATCAATATAATAATACTAATGTTAGGCATAAATCATATTGCTATATTTTCTATTTATAATTGGGTTTTGATTGTTAAAAAAATAAAATTAAACATAATATGAGTCTTATATAAAATTTTCTCTTGTCCACTATAAATGTTATCAACCTGGTTATATAATAAAATATGGTAATGAATGCAAACAAAATTACTATGATAGTGGTACCTAAAATTAAAATTGTTAGGGTAACAAATATATTATTGCTATAATTATATCATTAAATAAATTTTATGCACACTTTAAATTTGTGGCAACCCTAGATACTATAATAGTAACTCAACATGGTGTGGTATTTACTATATTAAATTATAATTAAATTAGTTATTAATGTTAACATATAGAAATTATTCCCCTCAGTAATAATATTAATTAATATTTTAATATGAATCCTAAATAACAACTTTCAAAGAAATAATCTAACTAAGTTCAATATTAATACATCAAAGATTTTTCATCTGCAAATAGTTTATATAGTTTTTTTATATAGTTTATCATGATAATCTTATCACAAAAAAGGTGATAATTTTCGATCAAAATTTGACAAGAATGATTAGGTTATGTGATAATTTTCGATCAAAACTTGACAAGAATGATTAGGTATTAATTATTCTCGTTGCTTCCAATGATACTAGCCTTGCAAAATGTCATAATTTAACCTCTGCTTGATTTAAAATTATTTAATTTCTCAAATTCCCTTACCCCGTTTATTAAATTATTACATAAGTAAATTAAATTAATTAATTAGTAACCATAATTTAACATTTTAATAATATTTTAAAATTTTAAAAATTATTTAATAATAATTAGTAAATTATTGTTAATTGTTACTAATTATTATTATTAATCCAGTCGTGCTTCCGGCATCGGTGGCTGGGGCATTTTCATCATCATATTGAAGTTGGAAACTCCTCTCCCTCTCCCTTATGGTCGAGCACCTAAAGGTCCTTATGGTCGAGCCCCTGCTCCTCTTCTGCCTGCCATAGAAACTTGGAGTCCATAATAATTATTAGTAAATTACAAATATTACTAAAAAGGAATAATAATAATTAACAATAACTTGTTATTATTCATCAAGACATGAAGACTTGAAATAATTTATTATGTGGATTTATATAAATTTGTGTTATATAGTTTATTATGATCATTTTACCATAAAGATAGTGAATATATCCATTCAAAGTAGTGAATTAAACAATTTTCTAATTCCTCGTTTTTGAATAACTTAATCTAATTAAAGTAAAAAAATTCTACATCATTTATATAATTCCAATTTTAATGAAATATGTGTTAAAATCTACTGACATGAATCAGTTTTTTTTGATAGTGTACATATTTTCGAAAATAGAAATGTTTTCCATTTACAAAACTATCTTAGTTTTGACAAGCAACAACACTATTCTTATTTCAAATTAGTTCTCATGTTACGCATTAATATCATATTTGATTCTTAATCCCTTAACATATTGTACCAGACACTATGGCAATTACCTCGATGTCTACTACATTTCTTCGCTACCCAGTAGATCGGTAGTTTGACGCAGTTAACTAAAATGTGGTGCATGTATCAATATCTTCTTCTACATTGTGAATTATAAATCCCAAAGGGTTCAGGCAAATAATGAGTGTTAAAATTGACATTACCAAACTGATTGAAAAAATGTGTTAAATATAATTCATAGGTCGTTAGAAATATGATAAAATAAAATATAAGAGAGTAACAAGTTATTAAAAAAAAAAAACAAAAACTATCTCATCAACTTCAAACATACAATTTTAAGTTTATCTATAAATTATTAAAATTTAAGATATCGTTCACAACATAACTAAAATCTCAATTTGATCGTAACAAACAAAAAGAGGTATATCTTTCAAATAAAATTTTATTCGTCAACTATGTTGTAACTGTTAATCTTGAAATAAAAATTTCTCCCTAACCAGAGAAACACCCAACTCTTACAAAATAAAAAATGGGGAAGCAAACTGTGGGGATATGATACCTGAGAAATAACTCCAAGGACGCCGAGAGAAACCTTCACACCATTTAGGTCTGTATGATATTCATTGAAGATCGGAACACTAGCATAACCGGACGTGAAGGTACCACCAATCTCATGCCAACAACATACTTATGAACTGTACTTCCCTCACTGAAAATAGAGCTCCCATGTGCCCGAGTGCTGAGCAACCCTCCGATGATATTCCCCTCCCAATAGTGTGAGTGAGGGAGCGCTAAATTATTTTCAATACCACATCTATAGCCTCCTCAGAGACGCTCCACATTCTACAGTAATCGACATTGATGCTTCGTCCACACCAACTATGCACTTTAGCTCCTGAGTGCTTATGATAAGACCAGCGTCCCCTCCTACAAAAACGAGTTTAGGTATGGAGTAAGACCATATGGTGACAACCCACATATTTTGTTTCTTCTTACTGCCCTCTGCGACCACCTCCACCACCTTTTTTTCGGACGAAGGGAAAATTGCCCCCAGTTCTCTGCAGGTCGCCCTGTCCGAAAAGATTCCATAAGCGTTTGTCAGTGTGCAATCAGTAAAATTGTTACTCCTCCATCTCATGGGCGAGGGAGGAAAACTACATGATATTCCATCCATGTTGATCAGGAATATCATGACAATGTTTAGGAAAAGAAACCTCATCGTATTAGCATGATCAGGAGGGTTTTTCCAGGATTGGGAATTGAGGTGTGGCATTTGTAGTGCAAGAAGATTCGTGTGCTTTGCAGGTAAATGCGTGCACGCAATTTGGTGGGATGTTTGAGTTATAATTTGTCTATGAATGTGGTTGCTATGAACAAAGAATATTGTACAGTGGAATATCAGAAGGTGGAGGAAAGTAGGAGTCACCATAGAATAGTCGAGGGAGCACTCGACAATACCTTTAATTTTTTTTTCGTAAATTTGGCTTTACTCATCAGTAAATTTGTTAGGTCATCATAAGACATTATGATGTCACTGAGAATTTTATGGCATGAAGTATCCCGAGGAAAGCATGTTTCGTAGGAATCTGACATCATGCTTTATTAAAATATCATGTAAATCATAGCCAGTGTATTCAAGAAGATGGCTCTTGAAAAATAAGTTGGTTGTGGTATTTTTCAAGGACGGCTTCACACCGCCAAAAAAGTGATGATGACATTGAATTTTTTAATAAAATAAAACGATTAGAGATTCTCTATTTATGATGAATCATATTGCATTATTTTTTTGGTTTTTTGTGTGGTAGTGGAGAGATGTTTAATGTTGTGCAGAGACCAATAGTTGTTATAGTACTTGTCTCACTTTAGCCACTAGAAATTGAGAGATGGGGAACCAATATTTAAATAAAAATAAATAACATTAATTGAAAATATCTTTTAATTTATGTCTAAAATTTCCCAAAATATTGACTAGACCCACAACTATCAATAAACATTCTTTTAAATATCAAAAATACAATTCATCTTGTCCCAACTAGAAAGCAAATAAAACCATAAATCATTCCAAAATGGGCTATTCCAGAAGTACAAAGTAGTAGTCACTTCAACCCCCATTGCTCTGAACTGAAGATATGTATCTCAAATGCATATTCATACCTGCACATAATAAAATTTGATATATGTGAACCATAACTACTCTCTTATTTAACAATTAAACCTATTGTGTTTAGTAAATGACACCCAAGCCATTAAATTCAATAATGACACCCAAGCCATTAAATTTCCCATTAAAATAGATCAAAGCACATGGATCAACCATAACAAATTCCCAGCCATTGGATGACATCCAAATCAATCTAGATCACACATTCAAAATGAAGCCATTGCAATCCATGTCAATCCTTGCCACCAATTAAATTCAAGTGCAAAAAAATATAAAATAAGTTCAACCATTTTTGAAGTTGCATGTCTAGCATTCAAACTATTCACTGGCCCTAGAGACAAACCATCACAGAACATTTCACATTATATTCAGGTTAGTTATTTTAGTTTTGTGTAGTTTTCTTATAGTTTTATTTTCATTTCTCGATCACAGAACATTTCACAGTATATTCAGGTTATTTATTTCAATTTTTTACGCAGTTTAATTAATTTTTGCAAATATCTTTGCCACAATACATGCTTTAAGTTTGTCAATAAACTCATTTTCTACATTAGTGGGAAATCTAGTGATATAATTCAAGGTCTTACCTAGTCCCACCAACAGCAGATCCATATCCTATTAAAGAACCAGTTGACTTCATTGACCAAACAAAAGTAGGAAATGGATTTAGATAAGATGCAATTGACAATTTGACTCAGCAACATATGCAGAGGCAGAAGCAACTAGAGCACGGTAAGCTCAGATAGTAGCATAGGCAGCGGTTAAAGCAGTCTAGTTAATCCAGTCCCAACAACATCCTCACCACTTTGAGAGTAACCACCTCACTTACTTTCTGATTCAAATACCTTAAATGGATGAGATGAGAGTCTATAATATTGAAACAATTGGTATTTTCTTGCCATAGAACTAAGTGAGTGCATGGACTCTTGCTTGAACTCTTTCTGGCTAGGAAGACCTTACTTTCACTCCACAGCTAAGAGTTTTGAGTGTGAACTACAAACAACTACTCTCAGGATTTCGTTTGTAAACCCATTTAGAATGAACCAAGTTTCATCCATTCGGAAGAGGAATGAAATCCATGTGAAATCCAAGGATACAAAAGGATACAAAATTGTGACAATCTAGGGATTACAAAACAATTAGATGATGGAGACAACAAGATTCTCAACCAATAGAATATAATTAGATAAGATCCCATATAATGAGAACAATTTATCAGCCACATTATCAAGAAAATGGAGCTCGCAATGGGGATAAATAAATTAAAGGAGAAAATAGACTCCTAATTATCAATTTAACATAAAGCAAATTGAGGCCAATTTGAATTAGAAAAAGTATTTCACTAAGAAGAATTGAGTTACAACATTAACTTTGAGAAGATGGATTTGGAGCATGTCTAAAGAAGAAAAAATTGTCTAGTAGATCAACTAGTAATAATTATAAGAGCAAACAATTATTAGTATCCTATGGAGAAATGTAGTGGAGGAAGAAAGAGTAAACCTCTTTTCCAATAAGGATTATTTTCTTTATTCTTAACAAGAAGTAGAGTGAAACGACAATCTATTAAGATGGATATCCTCGAATCTATACTAGACAGATAGAGGAGTTAACTATAACTCATAGAACCAATCCAAGGTTTGGATACAATGGTGGGGATGGAATCCAGAATTACAGATGGTTGAAGTGGTTTAGGAACTCAACTCAACTATTAGAAAACTAAAGCAATTGTGAAGGAAAATTGAATACTAAAGCATCTTGATGTCCAAAAGGAGCTAAGAAGTTGAAGGCCAACCTCTTTGAGACCACCTTATAAAGCATTTCCCTTGTTGTAATGTCATTTCTAGTTATACATATTTCATAGTCTTTGTCTATATAATATCCCTTTGAAAATAATTGATGTTAATGCCTTTAACAAAGTGTGAAAGGTGAAGGTGAGTGATTTGCATGATTTGGCACCTGAAACGATAACAAATGTCACCAAGTATATTTCTTGGATAAAAATAAAATTGACCCCTTAAAGCAAGGACATCTTGTGAATGCAAGGGGAGGTACATATATTGAATAGGTTCGTAACAAAGCTTAGTGTCAATAGAGATCTAAGATCAAATCAAGACCTATCATGATGGCACTAATATGTAAGATCATTGTATCATTAATATATATAATATATCTATAATCTATCATATCCTCATATGCCTTAACATGTTGCCCTCGATTAGGGTAACATATCAAAGAATGTCTTCCCAGGTGTTCTCGAATTGAGACCAAGGCACCGATCCATATCTAGTGCGAAAGAAAATAGATCCAAAGCGAGTCCCTGTAGATCGAGTCTCACCACCATAAGCACTACCAAATAATGTCATGAATAATAGGTGTGTATAAACAACCTGTATAAGCACCTTACTATCATGACAATGCACCTTACTAGTTTTTTATTTTTTTCCCAAGACAACCTGTATAAACTCAACCTATATGAGGCTCAACATTTTTAAAGGAAATTATAGCTCAATCAAACCTTTACTAAGGCAAGCCTAGAGCTTCCTTCATGCCTAAAGAGTGTTATCTATAGGAATAACAATGATGCATCTATGTTATTTATTCTTTCAGATCGATTGATTTCTCACCTTATCCTAAGGATGAACCACATTAGTTGGTTCGCAAAGACGCCCCAATCCTAACGATGTGATTAATATGAAAGATTGATTTCTAAAATATTGACAAACTTAGAAGCATTCCCACAATAGGAGAATCACTAACCATTACTAAGGCAAGCCTAGAGATTCTATTGAGTTGCTAAATTCCTCTACCAAGGAAATCATACAACTTCCTTCATGTATGGAGATTGTGATGATTAGGAATAACAATATTGACAAACATGAGGCTAAACAATTTAAGTCAAACAACAATTTATATTAAAAAACTAAACCAGATCATAATCTTAACCAGAAAAGGAACAAGGTGTCACTTATTTTAGTTGGAATTCCTCCTATAATGCATAAAACATTTTATCCAAAACATATTTTGATATAATTGAAGACATACAACCAATTCTAAGTCAATTCCAACACACTGGCATTAGTTTTCGAAGTCAAAATAAAGTTATGGTATTTTAAGTGTAAAAAACAGTTATCAAAAAAATAATCAGTGATATATTTGAAGACAGATAACAAATTCCTTTTGTAGATTTTATTTTTGAGTGGTTCTGTAAAAAAGGCATATGTATGAAAATCTGCTAAGATGCTACTAATATACATGTTGTTAACTGCATGTAAGAAAGAAAAATTACTATTACCTTGTATGAAAGCACAATTTCAATTATTTTTAACTAAATTCATGCAATAAATCTGGAGGTAGTTGCATCTATGGCTAGAGTTAGTTATGTTTCTCATACAAGGAGAAGTGGTAGGTGAGTAACTAGGGTGCCCAGATGTGATGCCCTTCATCAGATGAGGACATGACACGTGATGTGAATGTCAAAGATGATCCTATAAATGTTGTTGAGGATGACCATATGATAGAAGTTGATGTTGTCACACCATCAACCACAGAGCCACCATCAACCCCAGTTCAAGGGGCAAGTTCAACTATAAATATCAGTATTATAAGAGGTTGGGAAAAAGAAGACATGTTAGTTGCAATTCAAAACATATAGTTTAATGGATATTCAGTTCAGGGATTTACAAAAAAACGTGGTATTCCTCCCTCATCAATACATTATTGGATAAATGGGCTCACTCATAGAAAACATAGAGGGCCTCTTACAATTTTGACTAAAGAGGAGGAGGCCAAGGTGGTTGAGTGGTGCAAAGAGATGGCCTAATTGAGACATGGGCTAGATTTGATACAACTCAAATCCACAGTTTCTCAAATCTATCACGGGAGGCTAAACCCATTCAAAGATGGGTTTCTTGGTAAATCATGGTGGTTTGGGTTTTAAAAAAAGGCATCCAAACCTTGTATTACATACAATTGAGGACCTTGAAAGAGAAAGAGCATTAAATATGTGCCTTGCAGTTGTATGTAAGTTCTATGACACTCTTTCTATTACATATGATAAGTATTATTATTGTGCAAACCATATATGGAACTGTGATGTAACTCGTTTACAAGTAGGAACAAATTGTGGCATGTAGGTAATTTCCAAGAGAGGGAGCCGAAATGTGCCAATGACTTTTCCTAAGAGAAATGAGTGGATAAATATTATATGTTGTGTCAATGCAATTAGTGCTTCAATCCAAAAATTTTATCTATTAAAAGGTAAACATTACTTTGAAAGCTATATACAAAATTGTGAACTAGGTGCATGCATGGATGTACATCCCCATGCACGGATGACTAATTTTTGTTTTTTAAATTGGACTTGTCACTTTTTTGCATTTGTACTAGGTGGTGTCTCACATAATAACAAATACCTATTGATATTAGATGGCCATGGAAGCCACATTGTTGTGCAAACAATTGAGGAAGCAAACAACTTGGGCATCGACCTGTTAACATTTCTCGCTCATAACTCTCACAAATTGCAACCCCTTGATGTCACTGCGTTTGGCCCTTTCAAGAAATATTTCAGGTCAGAGCGTGTTGCATGGATGGAAAATAATGTAGGGGTTGAGGTGAAAAGGTTCAAGCTAGCATAGCTTGCAAGTAAAGCATTCTGACGCCATCAGATAGCAAGGTTGGATTTAGAAGGAGTGGAATTTGGCCACTAAATGATGATGCACTTATGCATGATACTAGTTGTAGCCATGTGTTTCATGTGGATTTTCAAGAAGAATGGCAAGTCCAAAAAGGTGTTGAATTGCAAGAAGTAGATGAATAGGATGATGTGGTTGCAACTGATAATATGATTTCCCTCTCTCAAGGACACGTATATGGTGATGATGATGAACATGTAAGTGAAACACAATATAATCATGAACCAATTGACAGTAACATGGAGGTCATTCTACCAACTGAATCACACAGAACTTCTGTTGTTGATATTCTTAATGGCATTATTGAACACGCAGTTGACAACAACAATGTAGTTGAAAATGACATTGTTGATATTGAACTAGGAAGAAACAATGACCAATTGACATTGCCAAGCCAAGTAACCCCACCATCATGGCTAGCAGAAGCCATTATTAATTTGAACAAAAATAGTGTCTCAAGGACCAATTAAAAAAGTGTGAACATGCCTTCACAACCAGCAAAATTGAACAACTAAATTTTTCATTTTTTTGTGGATAATAGATTAATGGAAGAAGATAGTTCACATAATGAGGCATCACATGAAGAGAACAATATAGTTCAGTCATTTATCTCGAACACTAAAATGCAAGTGCCAAGCTATGACATGATGATGGGAGGGGTGGAGAAGTTACTTGGTCAGTTCCTAAAGCTACCAGTAGAGAGAGTGTCAATGAAAAAAAAAAAAAGGAACACCAACTAGACTTTGTTTGGGCTGAAGTTCACAGTTACTCATATCAGAAAACTATATAAACCTATTAGTTGAGTCTAAAGAAAGGATATTTGAAATTGAGGAATTAAAACAAAAAACTAAGTATTTTTCAAAGAAGAAGAAGGATTGTTGTAGTACAATGTCGAGCAGATGAAAGGCTTGAAAGAGAGAAAGTAAGGCAAGAGAAGGACCATAAAAAACAAATGGAAAGACAGGAAAAGGAAGCAAGAAAGGCTAAACAAATGCTTGAAAAGGAACAAGGGATGATTGATATGGTTGACAATGATGTAAGCATAAATGATGAAACCAAGATGATGTCAAACACATTGGACAATATTGAAAATAATACACCATTATTCCAAGATCTCATAAACATTCAAGTCCCTCACTATCAAAATGGGGGTTTACCCACTTGCTTTATTCCTACCAGAGCAGGTGTCAATTCTATGTATGCTCATCACACACCTCCACTTAATGCAGGGGTTAGTAGCGCAAGTGTCAGTATGGGTACTCAATTCATCCATGATTGGAAAGGGAAATTGGACTCAATCATATGGCAGTAATCCACCACATCCTAATCCATTGTTATTAGGTAGGCAAACCTACTTGGCTCAAGTAGGCAACTTAGGGAGTTTTGGCACTCAAGATTTTCAAGGCCATAGAAAATAGGGGTGTCATATTTTTTTGGTTGTAACGACATTATGATGTGGATTTTGGATGGATTGTCTCTTTTTCTTGTCATAGGAAGATTTTGGCTTATAACCTAGGTTGTTTTATTTCATACTATTTGTGGCATTGTAACCAAAATCCATTTTAGAAGGAACATTAATAGTCAATTATAATGAATAAATCTTACCCAAGAATGAAAATGGGATTTTCTGTTATGCCTCTACACACCAAATTATTTACAACACATTTATAACTGAGTTGTTAATTAAATGACAAATGAGTGAATAATGAAATCTTGAACAAGTCACTTCTTTTAATATGAAAATTCCATAAAATAATGAACAGTAAAAGTACCTAACCTCACACCTCATATCAAACCTCATTTACTGTAAGTTAACTTAGAAGACAAACAAAGTGCATGTGCGATGAAGCATCAACAAGCCAAGAGAATACCAGAGACATCCCCAAGCCACTACAATCCATCTCCTACTCCCAAATTAAAAAAGGAAAGACTAAATACTTGCATGTTGGTGATATTATCACCAAAACAAAAAGAGAAGGTATCTGGTATTCGATTCCCATCATAGTTCCAACTACTACCTAAACCCCAATTGCTCATATAATTTCATATAAAATCAAACATATTAGATCGCCAATTGCACAAAATATTTCATATGATATGAAAAATGTTAAACAAAATCCCCAATTGCCTACAAGATTCCATATAAGATCAAAAGAATTGTTGAAAGAAGAAAACTGCAAATTTACAGAAAGCTAATGCTGAAACATAAACAAATGAATATAGTATTGACCAAAAGAATTGTTTGAACCTTACAGGATATGCTTGAACCAAAAAGAAAACAAATTCACTTTCGATAGTATAAAACCCTTATTAGCAAATGAAGCATCAACAAGCCAAGAGAATACTAGAGACACCCCCAAGCCACTACAATCCATGTCCTACTCCCAAATTAAAAAAGGAAAGATTAAATACTTGCAAGTTGGTGAGATTATCACCCAAAAAAAAAGAGAAGGTATCTAGTACCTGATTCTCATCATAGTTCCAACTACTACATAAACCCAAATTGCTCATATAATTTCATATAAAATCAAACATATTAGATCACCAATTACACAAAATATTTCATATGATATGAAAAATGTTAAACAAAATCCCCAATTTCCTGCAAGATTCCATATAAGATCAAAACAAATTTGAGAAAATCCCACGCAAGAACGTTATCACAAAGCATAAAACATGTTTGAAATAATTTTATCACTCTGTAAAAACCAGAGCATTACTATTGTGCTGGAAACAAAGCATTACAGTTAAAGTATCATCTTTACAAATTTTTCTTTTTACAAAAAGCTATAGCGAGTGACATGTTTGGCCAACAGTGACCCATAATCATTTCAGAACCACAACTTCATGAATAACCACACTTATTTATGATACATAACTCAAGTTTACAGAAATAAAACATATTCAATATATCAGTAACCAGACAAACAAGACCCCACGAACAAGACAAATAAAGTGCATGTGTGGTGAGACAACTGTAGCCGAGAAAACCCTCGCAGCCCAAAGAAGCCAAGAATATCCAGACTTATTTTTGAGACAAAACTACATGAATAAACAAACAAACAAGGCCCCATGAGCTAGAAAAACAAAGTGCATGTGCGGTGAGACCATTGTAGCTAAGAAAATCCTCACAGCCCAATGAAGCCAAGAATAACTAGACTTATTTATGAGCTGCAACTACATGAATAACCAAACAAACAAGACCCCACAAACCAAACAAACAAAGTGCATGTGCAGTGAGACCACTATAGCCGGGAAAACCCTCGCAGCCCAATGAAGCCAAATGAAGCCAAATAAAGCATCAACAAGCCAAATCTAGTCATAAACCCTACCATAAACCATGTCGAACCCTACCCTAAACCATAAACCCTGTCGAATAGTGCAACAAGAGCTAAATTCCCAACAACAAATTCAAGTGTTGAAAAACATATAGTGTTTCGTTGGTAGGATTTAGAATCCTACTGGAGAGCCGCAAAAGCCACCACCATGTCCATACATCACCCCAAGTCTCGCCATACGACTTCTACGACAGCTAGAAAGATTACCTGCAACACAAACACAAAAAAAATAGCATTTTGGCACAAACCCAAAAAAATATACAGCAAAATCCCAAAAAAACTCCATGAGTTTTAACCACTTACTAGAATGGACATCAAAAATTTTATGTCCACCGCCGAACTAAATTGAATCTCCCATGAGCTCCTTCGCAAGAAACAGGTCACACAATCAAAACAAAAACAATCATATTGGTAAACCCCCCACGAGCTAGAACAAAAAAATTCAAGCACATTAGTTAAATCCCCTCGAACAAGGTAAAGAAACCATAGCCGCAACCCTCAAGTAGAAACAAACCTATCCAAACAATAATGCCTAGTGAGTAGCACGTTAATGGTAGTATAGGTGAACTAGTACTGGAGCCCAGAGGAGTCATAGTCGGTGGAGTGCAGTGCCCACACACCAAGCCCAAACAGGATAGCACGAGGTGGTGAAGTCATGGCAGAAAATGAGTTGGGCAAAACCCTAAACTAAGTGTTAAAGGGGAAATTTAATGTGCTTACCAAACTAGATATGTGGCACAATTTGTTGGACATGTGCCATACTTTTGCTAAGGCAATCTCCCTGTCAAATGCCATTGTGGCAGGGACGATACACAACAAATGGCGTCCCTCCACTATATTTTCTCTTTAATTTATTAAAATAACGAGTTTGAGTTGCACAATTCAAATACTATAAAGATTTTTCAAGGTGTTGAACCTATTTATATAGTCAAAATTGAACTTTACCTAATCAAAAATCACAATTAAGCCTGAAATTGTATTACTGGTTTTCCACCAAACAACGAAAGATAGAAAGATAGAATAGTGAGACAACACAATTCTCTAATAATAACTTAATTCCTGATAGAATAACAATATGAGAAGATCATATCTCTCAAATATATATTCTCAGAGTAATTGTCACACTCACCTCATTGGGAGTCAATTACATGGACTCACCACCACCGTGGAAGCAACCCACTCAAGGTAATGGTAACAGTTTGGAAGTTTACTAATACCTATGGGAGGTAATGGTAAGGATTTGGAAGTTTACTAATGCTTGTGGGTTTGGTGTATCTGAAAATATCAATATGGTATTGAAGCCTTGGCCCAAATTTGATTGCCAAAGTTGTCTTTGAGTGGGGTGTTGTAGTAAATGTCACACTTACCTCATTCAGAATCAATTACCTAGACTCATCCCCACCATGGGTTTTGGAGTAGTTGTCAGGCTTGCCTCATTAAGAATCAACAAGTGGACTAACAACCACCCTGGGAACATGGAACTAATGGCCCACTCAATATAATGGTAAGATTTTGGAAGTTTACTAATACCTAGGAGAAAATCTCAATATATATTTCCTTGTTTATATTTTAGAAGCCACCTTAGAAACATGGGACTAACCTCCCACTCAAGGTAATGGTAAGGGTTTTGAAGATTACTAATTCATGCAAGAAAATCTCAATATACACTGCCTTGTTTATATTTTAGAATCCACCTTGGGAACATGGGGCTAATTGTCGACTCAATGTAATAGTAAGGGTTTGGAAGTTTACTAATTCATGCATATTTTGGTGTAATGACATACCTCAATCTATAATGTTTTGTTTATATTTTAGAAGTGTGAGATACAGAAGTAGAAAAATATTAATTAATTAGTTCAATAAAAGGAAAATTACAAGAGTATAATTTAGTTTAATGAAAATAATATAATTTATAGATAAAGAATTTGGATTTTACATAGTGATGTTTGAAAGTGGTAAACATTTCGAATCCATAAGTGGATCCAGTTTTGAGATGGTTGATAAAAATCACTAATCCTAAATTATATGAAAATTGATAATATAGTAATATTTAATTTATTAAAGAACATGATTAATCTATTAAAAAATATAATCTTAAAATAATGAAAAAGTTTAAAATTAATATAATATCTATAATCTGATTTTAATTATATTATTATTATTATTATCCATAATTTAAATATTAATATTAATGTCATTATTATTATTATTAAAGAAATTATTATTAATAATATCATTAATAATATAATTCATAATACATATACATTATTATTATATGTAATAATATTATTATAATAATACAAATATATTATTAATTTCTATAATATTTATAATCTAATTATCTATAATATCAATAAGATGGATCATTTTGTGGATTCGAAATGTTTTCAAATATCACTATGGAAGATATGAACTGTTTATTTACAAAGGCACGCCACATAAATCTAAAATCTACCATGAATGTAATTTGTTATAAAAATGGACATTATAATATTATAAAAATAATACCTCAAAGAATCTTTAAAATAACATTATTGTTCAATTTGATAGCTCATGAAATATGTTCTAATAAATTAATCTTTTATGAATGGATATGCGACTTAAAAAAGAATATGCCCATAGATATATCTATGTCTTCCAAAATTTTAATTTAATTATAAAGATTTATTAGATTAATGACATATACTTAATATCTACCATATATTATAGAATATTCCAAAATAATAGTTACATCTTTTTATGATTGTTTTAATTTGAGTGATAGAAATTGTATTTTAAAGTAAATGTTTTAATGTTTATCAACATTTATCAACAATTTAATTTATATACTTATGTTAGTCTATATTTTACCATTTTAAAAAATAAAACAATGCTAACTCACTAATTAACATTTTATACTTGGTTTCATTATCCATTCAATCTAAAAAAGAATTTCTTTATTAATAAACAAAGAAAGTTTGATTTCATTGGATAAGTATGGTGGTGATTCATTGGCACCTGATTACGATGTGCCGTCCATTTTACTTGGTGACATGGTGTAGAATAATGGTGAAACATGGAACTACTACCATGTGTTAGTATTATGGATGTTAATGGGACATAAGCTAGCAAATATTTGGAGGGCCATAACTTTGTGCCCAAAACATAGAATGAAGAAAAATGTATATTGTTGGAAAGATCTTGAAGAGAAAAAATATGATGGTAACATCAAAAAAATTAGTCTAAGTTAGCTTTAGGAAGAGAAACATTTTGATACCCCACTTCTATAAAGTCACCTTGGGGGTTGGTTATGTTACATAATGATATTAGAGCGTTGGTTGCAACATTGTGTCTTCTTAGGCCAAAAAATAGGATGTCTCTAGTGGCATGTATGAGTACATAATGTTGAATGTTTTAAATTACATACATATGTACGTATATGTATATGTATGTATGTATGTAGAAGCTTATCTAGATGATTGTGGCGAGAGGCGCATTCTATAGCCTAGTATGATGTATAACCCTGTATGTTCATCATCGAAGTTGAAATTTTGCTCATGTCAACCAAAATAAAAAAATATAAAATATAAAAACAAAATCATTAATTTTAATGTTTTATATGGTTATTCAAATTCAACGTATATGATAAAATAACTATTAAACCAATAAGATAATTGTATTATCTTATGCTTTTAATAGTTATTTTATCATATACGTTGAATTTGAATGAATCATAAATTTACCTTCAACAAAAAAATTTACCACATTAAAATTCCAAATCAAGTAAAATTTTAAACATCTTTACTCTTTAATAAAGTCAATACCATTTTGTAAAATAAAGTAAAAAGGTTATTTCAACACAAAGAATCGAAAATCTTTCTCCAAAATCTTTTAATGTTTCTTTTTATTAAATATTTGTAAAATGAATCTTTAAAAGTAAAACCATATCCTATGGATATATTAAAATCTCTAAAGACATAAATATTTCCACTTCAAAGTTGTAATATTTGAAAATTTTGTTATCATGCCATGTAAAAAATATCATTAAATCTAATATTAATATTAATATATTATAATATCAATATTATAAATTTAATAACTTAGGATTAATACAATATTAAATTTAATATACATTTAAATTGGTTATATTATAATATACATTAATATATCATGATATATATTAACTCTAGATATATATGGGAGGGAAGAACAAACACAAAGTGATAGAGGTGGACAGATAGAGTGAGTGAGAGATGGGGACAGAAAGAGAGAGAGAGGAAGGATGAGAGAGGACTTGAGAGACATGAGGAGAGAGGGAGGGATAGATAAATGTAGTTGGAAGGAAAGATAGAGGGGGAAGAAGAATCACATAGAGAGAGAAAAGTGGAGAGAGAAAGAGAGAGAGAGAGAGGAAGTGACAAGGGAGACATGAAGAGAGAGTGTATATTTTTGGGGGTGAGATAGAGAGATAAAGAGAAGAGGGGTAGAGAAGGAGAGACACTGACAGAGTTGGAGGGAAGAGAGAGAAAGAGAGACAAAGATAGAGAGATAACAGGGAGAGACGGAGGGAGGCAAGAGAGAAAGGGAGGGAGAGGAAGGAAGAGAGATTGAATGTGAGAGAGAGAAGGAGAGAGGAAGGGAGAGATGTAGAAATTCTGCAAATTTTCTACAAATCTCACTCTAAGACCATGTAGAAAATTTGACTGTAGATTAACTCGATAATGCAATATAACCAAATCATAATACTATAACCTACTTCTACTATCACTTTGCGGAAGCTTAAAGATCGAGCTGAACAATATAACCAGAAGAAGAAGATTCAATGCACATGAAACACATGAATAATTTGTGGCAAGCCTTAGCTAAAAACCCCACTATCTGTACTATCATACATGGTGGAAATACATAGAGATTATACAAAGCCTTAGCTCTCACAACTAGCCAGCACTAGGTACAATCTTCACAGATGCTCACAAGCAATCCTAGCTTCTCACAAGCCTTCCTCTCTACCCTCCAAGCTCCTATTTCCTTGTGTTGTTCCTAGTGGATGATTCTCACCTCACCAAGTGGATGATCTCCTGATCTCACCTGCTATCAGAACTGCGCAATCCTCAAGGAACCTTATCTTGACTGCATGCATGAGTTTCCCTTATAGGAAAACACATGCAATTGATAGTACATTGTCCTTGACATTTAGCTCAACTGGGTCTTTCTCAGAATAGACATGCATGAGTTACATATGGAGGAATCTTCAGTTATCTGGAGTACATTAGTTGAATGCAAGCATGCATCAATTGGCTGATAACTCACAATTAGTTCCTAAAATAGTTTGGAACTAATTTAATTGGACTTAACTCAGTAAACTGAGTTAACTAATTACAACTCAAATATAAATCAATATTATCACCTTAATTTAAGGCTTATATCCTTAATTTAAGGGATAACTCTTGCATGAATTCAGAAAGACTTATAACTTGAATTTATCCAAATAATTAATCCAATGAATTAATTAATTATTGCCAAGTAGCTCGTGAGACTAAATTTGAATTTTAATTCAAGGACAAATTAAAATTGGAATATTCTTGTTGCCACATTTCAACAAGAGAAAGAGGGAGGTAAGAACAAAGACGCAAAGAGAGAAAGGTAGAGTGAGAGAGAGGGAGTGAGTATAGCAAGAGGGAAGAGAGATAGAAGGGGGGACAGAGGAAGAGAAGGGGAAGAAAGACAGAGAGGCAGAGGAATAGGGATGGAGAGATAGATAAATATGGAGAAAGAGTGTGTATGTTTTGAGGATGATATAGAGATTAAAAAGAGAGACAAAGATATATATATATATATATATATATATATATATATATATATATATATATATATATATATGGAAGGTGAAGAGAGGGAAGAAGAGAGAGATAGAGAGAGGGAGAGATAGATAGATATGGAGGGAGAAAGCATGTGTGTTTGGGGAGGGAGGTGAGATAGAGAGACAAAGAAGGAGAGATGGAGGGAGATATAGATATAGATGGAGGGGGGAGAGAGGGAAGAAGAATTATTGCACTAGATGCATTGATTTCAGTGTAGATGGTGATTTCTAATCCTATTTGATTGTTTGCAATATATGCATTAATTTTAGTTTACATGCTGATATCTAATTCTATTTAATTGCTTGCACTAGATGCATTGATTTCAGTGTAAATGTTGATTTCTAATCATATTTGATTACTTGCACTAGATGCATTAATTTTAGTGTAGATGTTGATTTCTAATCTTATTTGATTGCTTGAACTAGATGCATTGATTTTAGTGAAAATGTTGTTTTCTAATCTTATTTGATTTCTTGCATTAAATTCATTGATTTCAGTGTAGATTTTTTCTAATCTTATTTAATTGTGTGCATCAGATGCATTGATTTCAGTGTAGATGATGGTTTCTGATTTGATGTAACTCAATGTATAATGATACATTAACTTAAAGTGATTGGATACTTAAGATGGATCTATGATGTTTACTACAATAGTTCGAGTTAAAGAATTGAATGGTTTACAATATCAATTATCATTTTCATATAATCGATATGAAAAGATAGAAAAACTAAGAAATAATGAAAATATTTTGTAAATTTGACCACTAGTTGAAAAAAAATCAAAATTACATTATTTCTTGACTTTTGCAAAACATACTATAGATTAAAAAAATCATCAAAATATTTTGGAGGAAATAAATTATTTCAAATATTAGCAATGAAACAAATGATTTCAAGAGTAATCTTGATGCAGTAAATTATTAAAATTACTCTTCAAAATATATTTAGTAATACTTGGGAGGACACTATTAAGAATATTTAATTGTCAAAAGTTGTGATACATAAAATTAAATTAAATATATGTGCAGTATCAATCCTCTTGCAAACTATTGACAAGATTGCCTCCCTTCTTCATTGCCAACTAATTACTAACTGACAATTACATACACATATAGAAATATAACACAACAATTGTAACATTCACAAACATTACCATCCAAATCCAAACACATAAACACACAAACGACTCAAACCGTTGAAGCGCGGATGTACAAACCATTCAAGGCAAGAAACAAAAACAAAACTAAGGAAGATAATGATATAGTCATGTCAAACAAAGAAAAAATAATGTAAATTTCAATGTATGAAGTTTATCTCAAACATATACATAATAATGATAATCTAAAAATGTGTCATTTTTTTCCTCAACTGGAACCAACCAAGATCCACCTAACTTTGAATCTATCATGTGCCAAGAGGGATGATGTCTCTCGAGGTGCACACCTTTCCTCAAATTCCATGCTCCAAAAAGAAAATTTGCACCTCGGGGGATTTGATCCCTAGCGGCGCATGATAGATCTGGAGTTATATGGATCTAGGCTAGTACGTAATATCACCTAACAAAATTTTGGTGAATAGAATGTAGATTTGAAATAGAATTAGACATGGAAGACACTCCAAGATCATATAGTCTTAAAAGGGGAGAGGAAATATGGTTGTGTTGTAATAATACTGAAACAAATTCAAATTATCATGTATAGAGTAGAGTAGAGAAACAAGTATTGGTTGAGACTATGAGAAATATAAGGATGGAGGTACTTAACTATAAGTTTCAAAATGGAATATTGATCGAAACCTAAAAGCACATTAACACTTATATTCTACAAAGTTTAAATCACTTGCATTAAAATATAGATTATAAAATATGCCAAAGCCATAACTAAAACATCTAAACAGTGTAAACTTTAAAATGGGAGCTAATATGGTTAACCATTTTTTTGAGGTAGCAAAAAAATCAATCAAGTTTGAAAAGTGTTGATTCAGAATACATTTTTTTAAGCATATTTTTTACACTTAAATTTTTTTTATGTATCAAATATGAACACTTTTTTCAAAATGTTGGTGATTTTCATGTGGATTTTGAAAAACATTTAACATAAGCATTCAACATCTTTTAAAGACACTTTTGAAACTTTAAATTTTCTTATGTCCCTAGTATGCACAAAAAAAAATGTTGATTATTTAACAATTTTTAAAGTTGTCTTATTTCTCTTCTTGTTTTTCATCGTAGGATGTTATTTTTGAAGTGCTTTCCAAACAAGTTGTTTTTTTGTTTTTTTTGCCATGTTCTTTTATAATGAATTTTTTAAATTTTTTTACAAAGTTAAGAAAATATTTTTTTTTTCTAAGTAAGTGCTAATTATATATTAAAAAAGGAAAATATTTACAGAGCTTTTAGATTTTACAAAAGAGGCCGAGACCATTCTTTGAGCTGAAAAGGCTTGACAATCTGTCTATCCGCCTTTACTTGAAACCCAGAATCACTATCTACCCTATGATTTCTTGAAGACAAAAAACTAATAGTCCTACTGACAGAGATAATGTGGCCACTAATAGAGTAGTGCCATATTACATTGTGAGCTTTAAAGCAAAAAAAGATTACTGCTATGACTTGGAACCAGCAGCAGTATCTGTAGAAAGCTAGAGAGTTGAAAAAGCTAGAGAAAGACATAAGAAACGAAGACATTAAGACCAAAACCAGAAGAAATCACCGGAGTATATTATGTAAGCTGGCTGGCCGGGTCCGCTGGAACGCTGTCACCATAGCTGGGGGAGTCAATCCAGATGACCATCCCTTCCTCAGGATCAGGGGGAACTGGGACACCTGGGACGTCTTCAGCAACATTCAAGTCTGGAAGTTGCAGAATTTCCTGAATAGAGAGATCGTTGCCTGAGTCCTCCCGTGGTTCTGCTGGCTGCGCTAAAACGCTGGGTGCTGGAACCTCAGCATCGCGTCTCGTCCGGTGAACCAGACCCGTCATATCCGCAATAAAAACATCATTGTCATGAGCTCGGGGAGGGGAGCTAGGGTCCTCTTCCGTGATGAAAACTGAGAAATTTACCACAACTTCTGGATGCACTAGGCGGCTTGGGAAGCGAAAGCGAAAGGATTGATACGTGCCCTGCGGAAGCAAGCACTCCTGCTCAGAATCATCCGTATCTGGTGAAGGGGGCACCTCGTTGATTGGAGAAACAGGCTGCACACTGCCCCTGTCCGAGCTTACCCTCACCCCAGATCTTCCCCCTCTTCTGGGGATACCTCTATCCCTTGGCATATTGCCAGAAGCAGCAGAACCGCCTTTACTGCAAGAATCTCTACGAGAATGAGCGGGATAGCTTCCTCCGAAACGCCTGTGCATAATTTGCCCGCGATGAGCCAGAATACAATGGCAGGTTCCTATAAATAATAAAATTGTCATAACTGCAGCGCGTGGGAGTTCCTTGGCACCTCCCCTGCTACCCTTGGAGCTCTGTGCCACCAAACCAGACGTTAATGCCATCCCACGCCTGCTCTGAGTTGGCCTTAAGGCCGCGTCCCGTCGGCTCCTCTGCATTCGCTTGAAACCTTGCGCTGCCCCTCCAGGAATGAATGCTCTCCGACGCCGTTCCGGTAGCATCCTTAATGCCATGTCCCGTCGGCCCTGCTGCTGAGTTAATGCTGTCGTCCGATGACCACCGCGATGACAGCAATACTCACAGCAATTACCAAAGCTCTCCACGCGCAGGGGATGAGGATCCGTCCTGCCTCCCAGTGGCTTAAGCATTGGAGTTAATGCCAAGTACTAACACCCGCATCCGGGTGTGGATCGCTCATCAGAGATATTTCCTGAGTGATCATATCTTGCAACTTGCTTTTCTGTTCACGAGAGGGAAGGCCAACAATGGTTCCTTCATAATGGTTTTCTTTTGCCTCCACTCCAATGTTGGCGAGGAGATCCGCCATCTTGTTTCCTTCTCGTCTTGTATGCTTGAAGGTGATGGCTTGATGCTGTGAGAGCCAATGAGCAATTGATTCCAACCTCTGGGACATTCGCCAACTGCTACTCAGTTTATGAACAGGCGATCCGTTCTGGAGCTTTGTGGCCATTCGAATGAGAATCTGCGAATCCCCTTCAATAACTAGGGGAAAGAGATTTCTGGTATGCGCAATTCTCAGACCTCGCCACAATCCTTCTAGTTCCGCTGAGTTATTAGTATCCCAGCCTATAGAACCCAGAAAGATACCCAGTGAATGACCTTTGTTGTCCCTGAAAACGCCTCCATAACCTGCTTGCCCAGGATTGCCTTTACAGGCTCCGTCAAAATTGAGTTGGATCATTCCTGCTGGGGGGGGCCTCCAAGATCCAGAATCTTTTCTGCTGATTGCTGGATGTATACTTACAGGTGGGGAGTGTGGCCTGTTCATTTGCCAGTTATCCCATATCACTTTTTCTTGAGGAAGAGTGGGGTAATCTTCGGGGTTCCAATCTTTGAGGAAAAGAGTTTCCATAATATTTTTGTGGAAGAGGGTCCAAAGCTTCTCCACTGGCATTGTTTGATCCTTGAATATCCTTCTGTTACGCTCTTTCCACAGATTCCACATGAGGAGCCCTGGTAGGAGAATCCATAATGCATTGAGGATATTGCTTTGAAATGGTCCAGGACTTCCTTTGTTGATGGTACCTTTGAGGTCATGGTGAATTCTTCTTTCTTTCTGACATCTGAAAGCAATTTTCTCCCATAATTTGTTTCCCAGCGGGCAGTTTTGCATGAGATGAAGCGCTGATTCTTCCTCCTTTCGACACATAAAACATATGGACGGTCCTAAGAAACTTCTCTTTCTGAGATTGTCCCATGTGAGGATTCGGTTATGACAAAGAAGCCAGAGGAAAGTTGAAACCTTTGGCCAGTTCAGTTTGTGCCAGACTTTTTCCCATAAGCTATCTTTGTGTGTTTGGTTCTGTGTTATTATCCTGTAAGCCTCCTTGGTGGAAAAAACCCCTTTTTCTTCATAGCCCCATCTGAGAATGTCTGGTTCATTCGAGACTCTTATTTGCCTTTTTTGAAGCTCCGTTTTGAGAAGCTGTTGAATAGGTTCAGTGCCTTGAGGTAGGAGCTGAGTTGTGTCTTTCCATTGACGGTATTCATGTGTTGCTTCACTGACCCAGCCGTGATAAACTTTAGCTGCTTGGATGGTTTCCCTCTCATTTATTGGTAGGTCTTGAAGAATGTCTTGGAGTTTTGGCATTTGCTGCCATGAGTCCTCCCAAAGACGAGCCGTATTGCCGTTGTTAATTTCCCAAAAGCAGTGGTTCTGTATCAGGGAACGGTGATGAATTGCAGCATTCCAAATGACAGAGCCTGGGCTTATTTCGGTCATGCGCAATCTGTCCTCCAAAGGGTAATTGCCAGCATACTTGGCAGTCCAGAGAGAAGCCCAAGGGGTATTTGGATAAGCCAGCCAACGCCACCAGAGCTTCGCTCCCATAGCTTGGTTGCTGTGATCAGGATCTCTGAGGCCTGCACCTCCTGCATACTTTGGCAAACAAACTTTCTCCCATTTAAGAAGAGCCCACTTTCTGTTCTGACCTGAACCTCCCCATAAAAATTTCCTCTGTAGACATCTGATCTCCTTAAGAACCCACTTGGGGGCAGCGAGGATGGAAAAGAGGTATAAGGGCATCGATTGAAGAATCGATTTTGTAAGAATTAATCTTCCGGCCATATTCAGAGATCTGTTGGTCCAGAGAAATAACCGAGCTTCTAGTTTTTCCAGGAGATGCTTCCATGAGGAGTGCTTAAGGGCTGAACTCATCAACGGGGCTCCAAGGTATTTGGATGGCAGGAAAGCAGAGGGGAAGCCTAGGATACGCTTGATTGCTCTTTGGGTGGTAGCAGGGGTGTGGAAGAAAAAGATTTGGGATTTGACTCGATTGATGAGAGCACCTGAAGCATCAGAGAAGTTGTTTAAAATGGTTTTGATGTGGCGGGCTTCTTGGACTGAGGGGTGGGCGTACAACATATTGTCATCTACGAATTGCTGATGTGTGTGACCCGGAGAATTATGAAAAGCAAGCCCCTTTATTCTTCTGTGGATCTTAGCCTCTTTGATGCTTCTACCTAAGCCTTCAGCCATGATGATGAAGAGAAAAGGTGATAGGGGGTCCCCCTGCCTAATTCCTCTTGAGGGACGAAAAGTGGGTGAGGGGATACCATTGATTAGAACCGAGAAAAAAGCAGAGGATATTAAGCTATAGATCCAGTGGACCCAGGAGGGATCAAAACCAAAAGCTGTAAGAATTTTATGGATATAAGCCCAACTGAGGCTATCAAAAGCTTTTGAAAGGTCCAGTTTTAGCAGCATACCTGGTTTCTTGGTTGATTTGAGAGAGTGGATCAGCTCATGTGTGAGAATAATGCCATCAGTAATTTGACGCCCTTCTACATAGCCTGATTGCTCCGGAGATATGATGAGAGGAAGAAGCGGCTTGAGCCTATTGGCTATAACCTTTGAAGTGATTTTGTATATCATATTACACAGTGCTATGGGTCTGTATTTGTCCGGGGAATTGGATCGTTCTTCTTTGGGTACTAAAGCAATGAATGTTGCATTTAGTCCTGGAAACATCCATCTGCGCTCTCTTGATTCCTCTACCACCTGCCATACTTCCGTGCTAATCATGTCCCAAAATTTGTGGAAGAAATTTGCAGTAAAGCCATCCGGTCCCGGGGCTTTGCCTTCTTTCATTTGCTTCACTGCTTCTTCGACTTCCTGTGGAGTGATAGGTTTCATTAGAAGACTGTTGTGTTCCTCCGTGATGAGTCTGGGTATGTTTTGTGCTATTTTGTTGATTGCTGGAATCCTGTTGATGTCTGGCTCTTGAAGGGCTTTTTTGAAATAGCTTGTAAACTCTTTCTCTATCCCCTCATGCGTTTCCATCCGTTCTCCATGCTCATTGTTAACATGAGTGATTTGATTAATCATCCGCCTTTGAACAGTGGTTTTGTGGAAGAATTTTGTGTTTTTCTCCCCCTCTTTGAGCCAACGTATTCTGGATTTTTGCCTCCATAGAATTTCTTCCTGTTTGGCACGCTCCAGAATTTTTGATTCGATGTCTTGCTCCTTTCTTGAAAGTTCCTCCGTCCGACCCTCAGTGATTATGATCTGTTGAATTTTTTTCATTTCAGTATTGAGGATGGCTTGATCTTCAAATATATTGCCGAAGGTTTTGTGATTCCACTTTTTGATGGCTAGTTTGAGCGTTTTTAGTTTTTGTTGAAAAACTGCCATTCTTGTGCTTTCAGTTATATTGGTACTTTTCCAGGTTGTTCTAACCATCTGATCAAATTCCGGATGAGTAAACCAGAATTCCTCAAAGCGGAATGGACGTCTAGTTTGATTACCTGGCCTACTCCACTGCAGCTCGATCGGCCAGTGATCCGATCAAGAGTAGGGGAGAATAGAAGCTGTGAATTCTCCACCGGCTTGGGCAGCATTATCTGAAATTAAGAAACGATCTAGGCGAGAAGCTATTTGATGAATACCTGTTCTTTTATTTGACCAAGTGAAGAGGCCATTGTTAGATGGGATGTCCATGAGCCAGTTGATGTTAATGAAGTCTTTTAGTAGGCCATCATCAGCATTAGGATTGTTTCTACCTCCTTTCTTTTCCGTCATAGTAGCGATCATGTTGTAATCTCCACCCGAAATCCAGAGAGGGTGAGATCTGTCTTTATTGAGGTCTGATAAGGTATTTAGCAGTTGATTTTTCTGAACTGTCTCCTGCGGAAAATAGACATTTGTTAATAAACCATGGGCATTCGTACCTGTGAGATGGAATGTGGCTTGGAGAAAGTTTCTATTCGCTTGAATATTGCTGAGTGTGATGCTCCGGGCATCCCATAGGATGGCTAAGCCTCCTGAGGCACCTTGTGCATCTACTGCTGTGACCAGTCCTCCTGGCCAAGCTTTTGTAGCTATTTTTTCCAATACTGTGGAGCTGCATTTCGTCTCTTGCAGAAAGAGGATGCTGGGTTTTTCCTGCTTTAACATGTTTTTGAGGATTCTTCCTTTACTGGGGCTGTTAAGCCCTCTAATGTTCCAAGATATGAGCTTCATTGGGAAGGGTGGGGGTTTTTGGCAAAGTACTTTGACAATTGGGCATATTTCCCTGATTCAACCAGAATTTCTCCCACCTGGATAGTTCTTTCTAGGGCCGTCTTCCTTCCTCGTTTTTTGCTTTCTTTAGTGATGAATTTGCCATCCCAAGGGCTCCCAATTTGGACTCCTAGAGAGTACTTTTTCTGCGCTCTGCCAAGCACTTCCACTAAATTATTAACCTCTTTTTCCGGGATTTGCTCAAAGTTCTTTGTTCTGCATGCCTCTTCCAGCCCTGTGATATCCAACTCCCCTATGTCCAGGGGTGTTTGATCTTCGTCCATGATTTGGGGATACTGAAAAATGTCTTCATTCCTTATCAAGGCTTTCCCATCTGACTTCGGAGTTTCCATGTCCATTTTCTCGATGGGTTGTGATGTGCTTTGGCTTGGCTCTGTTCTGCTCTCTTGACCGCTCTTCTTTTGTCCTCCTTGTTTAGATGTTTCTCGCTCTTGCTGGTGCTAGAGATCTTCTTCCGTCTCTCGATCTTCTTCCGTTCCTCTCACATCCGATTTGTTTAGCACTCCAAATCGATTTCTCATTGAAGGTTTATTGTTTGGAGGAGCTTTAGGGTTGTTGTTAACTTTTCGGGCCCCTCTTCTTCTGTTGACCACCCTCGTGAATCCATCCGTAGATTGGGGATTCGCCTTTTCTGGGGAGGATGTAGTTTTGTTGAGCGGACAGTCTCGATATAGATGTCCTATTTCATGGCACCGCCTACATCGAAAGGGGACCTGTTCGTAATCTATAACTTGAACCCATTCCGAATCTTCATGAAAGAATTTTACCGTATCTGGTAAAGGCTGTTTGAGATCCATGTAGACACAGAGCCTGGCATATGAGGTGTGTTTATAGAGTCTCGTCTCCTCGGCAACTTTAACAAATTCCCCAATGGCGTTTCCTATTTCCTTCAGAGAGGTTTCCTCCCAATATTCCAAAGGCAAAGAGTAAAGCCTTATCCACACTGGCGCATAGCTTAGATCTTCTTTGTCTGGGTTGAACCTTTCCACCCATCCCTTGAGAAATAGGCCAGCTGAGTTGAAGAAATATGGGCCTCCTTCTAGGATTCGGGTTCTGTCCTCCAGGCAATTAAAGATAGCAGTAAAGAAGCCCTTTGCTCCTAGGAGCAGAGATATGCTGCCTTTTGGCCTCCAGACGGCATTGATCCAAGCTCTTAGGGCGCGTTCTGTTGGCCAGATTCCTATAAACTTGCCAATCAATGCATGATCCCGCATGAATTGTATTCGGGCATTGATTCGTTCACTGGGAAAGAAAACCTTAGGCCTATTTGCAGCTACAGGTTTACAGGTCGAGGAACTTACTTTCTGTCTGGCTGCTGTTTCAGATTCGTGATTCGGTTGCTGATGATTATTCGCAGGTCCGCTGCCTTCGCCGTTGGGGTTTTCCCAGTCTTCTGCATGATGCGATTCCGCATTTGGTGAAGGGGGAGGCTCCTGGCCCTCCCCCATTGGGGGAACCATGAGCCTGTTCGGAAGTGACGACTGCCAACCCCCTGCCGATCTTGTGGTACTGAAAAAGGTCTGGTCCAACAGGTCTGCCGCCTGCAGGCGCTGTCAAAACCCTACTGTTCACCCTGACCGCTGCGTCCTCGTCGCCATCGCTTCCCGCTGCTCATCAAAAGACTACAAAGTTAAGAAAATATTAACATTAAAAAAAAAACAAAAAAAGAAAAAACAAATATATATATATATATATATATATATATATATATATATAACCCAAAAAAAACAAAAAACATAAAAACAAAACAAAAACAAAAACAAAAAACAAAAAATGATATGAACAAAATATAAAAACATAGCAAAAGAAAACAAATATAAAAATGCAAAAGAAAAACACAAATATAAAAATATACATAAAAAGACCAAAAAAAAAAAACAATCATAACAGATAACAAAAGAAAAAAATTAACTTAAAAGATAAAACATTAAAGAAAGAAATGTAAAAAAACAATAAACAAATTAAACAAATATTAAAAAAAAATAATAAAATAAAATAAAATAAAAAATTAGAAAGTTAAGCCAAAATTGAGAAAATTGAAATAATTTTAGATAATTGAAAGAAAAAACAAAAAAAACCATTCAAATTAAATAAAAAAAATACAAAACATAAATAAAAGGCTAAAACATATAAAAAAACAAAAACACAATTAAAAAAGAGAATTGGGGTTCATCATCAGAATGAAAGTGTGAGGAGGATTAGAGACAGAATGGTAAAAAATACAATAAAATCTAGGGTTTGCAGAGGAAAATCAGTGTTGGGCACCATGGAGGGGCGAGAGGGAGGGAGCTCTACTCCCTCCTACAGGCAGGTAGTCTCCAATAGCTTCAAGAAACCACTGGAAGCTGAAACCGGGAGTTCAGGAAAAGGGAAACAGGAGAACAGAAATGCACAGGGGCAAGAAGATAAGCAGGAAGAAGTCAGAAAAGAGAAGCAAATAGAGGGAGACAGTTAGAAAGCTGAGCACAGAAGTCGGGCAGGACCATGTAAACCTAGGGCGACCATCACACCCTGAGTGGTGTTAAGTGATCCAGCGCTACAAGCGCATATGGAGCACATGGCGAATTATGCAGTGATATGTAAATTCATTGGGTGTTTGCCTATGGAGAAAGCGTTAAATGCATGGATAAAGAATCATTGGAAACCTAAGGGAGACAAAGATTTGCACCTTGGATCCTAGGGTTTCTTCACAGTTGTTTTTACAAACATAGAGGATAAAGACATGGTGTTTGAGGGAGGGCCATACTTCTATGCTACTGAAGGCCTCTATATGTGGCCATGGATGATGAATTTTGTCCCCGAACGAGAGACATTTAATTCGATTCCGGTATGGGTAAGACTCTATTCCCTACCTCTAGATTATTGGCAGCTACAATCATTAAAAGCCATAAGAAATAAACTAGGGCATTTTTTGAAAATATCAGAAGCCACACTGAGAGGAAAATACACCTCCTTTGCATGCATATGCATAGAAATGGACCTTTTGGGAGCTCTACCGGATGAGATAATTCTAGAAGTATATGATGAAGAATGGGTGCAAGTGGTGGACTACGAGCATGTCCCTTTTCAATGTCACAAATGCCATGAACACAAGCACCTCTTCAGAGATTTCCCTTTAAACAAAATTGAGAGCAGTATTAAAGCCACCTTAGGGAAAGAAACAGAAAGTTTCACCAAAATGGGAGGTAGAGGTAGAGGATGGAGAAAGAACCAAAAGAAATATAATGAGGAAAAGCAGCTTAGTCAGAATAGATTCAAGATTTTAGAAGAGGAAGAGGGGCACGATAAAGAGTACCAGGAACTGGAGGATAGCCATGTATAAAATGAAAAGGAGGGCAGCATGGAGAATAGACGTGAAAACAACCAACACAAGGAGCATTAGCTGAGCACTATGGAACTTGACAGGGACCAAGAGATGACCCAAAGCGAAATGGGAATGAAGGATCATGATCTGCAGGATATTCTTGAAAGGGAACATCTCGATCTGGATAAGTTCCTGGAGCAGGGACAAACCAAAGGAGTGGATTCATTACCTCAAGAGGAGCTTAATAGAATGCAACAGCTATTCCTATGGAGAACTCAGGAAAAAGGTGTGGGGATCAAAAGAAATTATGACAGTTAGGACAACGAAGGGGTTAAAACGGTGGAGGCAACAATGGGACAAGCTCCCAAGAACCCAAGTAGGAAAAGGTGAAGAAAAAGACAGAATGAGTTGTTGATAGAGTGTGGGAAACTCATGATCAACTTAGGTAAGATGAAAGACCTAACTAGTTATTCACTTACAAATCTTTCTTAATGAAGCTTACAACATGGAATTAGGGGTCTAGGAAGCAAAAGGAAACAAAGAAATCTCAGCAATAGAATGAAAAAGGAAAGACCAAATATGATATTTATCCAGGAAACAAAATTTCAATAGATAAAATAAGAGAAATACACAGCAAATGGTTGATTAAATATGAATATCTATAAGTTAAAGCAGATAAAATAGCAGGAGGAATTCTCACACTTTGGAACCCTTAGAAAATATGAATCCTATATGATGAAGCATCCAAGAACTATATATAAGTGGTCATCCAACCTTTGGGGGACAAGGAAGTTTATTTAATCACAAATTTTTATGGCCCACAAAAGCCTGAAGACAAAATTATGCTTCTTACCTCACTGGAGGAATTAAGAGAAAGACATTCGAGTATCCCCTGGATTCTGGGAGGGGACTTTAACATGATTTGATCCCTATCAAAAAAAAAGGTGGAACCAGTTCACTTGGCAGAGATTCCATAGCTTTTCAGGATTTCATAAATAACATGAGGCTAGTAGATACAGAGACAAGTAATGGTATCTTCACCTGGAATAATAAAAGGGGAGGAGAGTCTCAAGTGGCCTCAAAACTAGACAGATTTATTATCTTGGAGGATCTCATCCTTATAGACCTTGATTTGTCAGCTATGATACTCCCTTTTGGTGGCTCGGATCACTGGCCTATTCAACTTGAAGCATCCTTTATAGGAACTCCAAGAAACAGACCTTTCAGGTTTGAAAACATTTGGCTTACCCATCCTGACTTCATTAGAAATATTGAAAAATGGTGGACAAAGGATATGCAAGTTCAGGGCACTAAAATGTTCCTTCTGCAGCAAAGATTGAAACACATCAAACTCAAGCTTAAAGATTGGAATAAGAATGAGTTTGGCAACATATTTGAAGCCAAAAAGGTAGTTGAGTGGAAGCTACAGGAAATTAATCAGATCCTCATTACAGATGGATTCAACGAGGAGAGAAAGGAACAAGCTGACTATCATCAACAGGAATGGGAAGGATTATGCAAGTAAGAGGAGATATTCTAGAAATATAAATCAAGGGTACGATGGTTAAAAGAAGGAGAAAGGAATACAAGGTTTTTTCATAAATCTACCATGGATCACAGATCTCATAACAGGATCTCAAAAATCAAAGATTCTCAAGGAAATCAACTCAATACCCACAAAGAAATAGAAGCTGCTCTAGTTCAACATTTCCAAGGAATAGCAGAGGAACCTCTCATAGATAGATCACAATTCATCAATGACTTTACAAAGCATATTCCTAAGCTAGTGACAAGAGAAGACAATTATAATCTAAACAAGCCAGTGAATGAAGAGGAGGTTAGCAAAGTCACAAGGAGATGCAAAATGGGAAAGCACCAGGTCCAGATGGTTTCAATGTTGACTTCTTTAAATCATGTTGAGACATAGTCAAGCACAATATCCTCGATGTGGTGGAGGAATCAAGGAAAAACAACCGTTTTGAAGGTGCTCAACACCTCTTTCATATCCTTGATTCGAAAGCAGGATAATGCTATAGCACCAGACGGATTTAGACCAATAGCATTATGCAATGTGGTGTACAAAATAATCTCCAAAATAATTGCAAACAAGCTTAAACCCCTTCTTCCTGCTCTTGTATATGAGGAACAAACTGTATATGTGGAAGGCAGGCAAATTCTCAACAACATCATTCAATCTCACAAGGTGGTTCAGTCACTTAAGAGTAATAGGCAGGCTGGAATGATTATACAACTTGATCTAGAGAAGGCTTATGATAAAATAAGTTGGACATACATTAGGGAAGTTTTAATAGCATATGGCTTTGATCATAACTGGGTATGATGGGTAATGGCCCCAGTAACCACTTCTAGTTTTTCAATCCTATTAAATGGTTCACCGTCAAAAACCTTTAAACCTTCAAGAGGAATTAGACAAGGAGATCCACTCTCTCCCTTCCTCTTTATTCTCACGACGGAAGGGCTAGGCATAGCTATCAAATTTGCTAAAGAAGAAGGAAAAATCCAGGGTCTTAAACTCACCCTGAATGGAGATGCTCTGACCCATCAACAATTTGTGGACGATACCATGTTGCAGGGTATACCCACGGTTAAGGAAGCTCTAGCATTCAAACAAATACTGAGTGACTTTGAAAAGGCTGCGGGTACAGAGGTAAGCCTTACCAAATCAAAGATTTTATTTTTTAATACTAACATTGCTATTCAGAGAAATATATCTAGAATTCTTAGCTTTCAAAGAGATATGCTACCCTCCAAATATTTGGGAGTACCACTAACAGACAAACCCCTAAACAAAGAAATTTGGGAGCCTGTTACTAACAAACTCCAAAAAAAAATACGGAAGTGGACAAATAGGTATTTGAATTTAGCAGGAAGGATAGTGCTCACAAAATATGTCCTCCAAATGGTCCCCATCTTTATGTTTTCAGCCCTTCCAGCTCCTAAAGGAGTTATGAAACAATTCAGAAATATCCAAAGGGATTTTCTTTGGGGCAAAGGGGAAGAAAAAAAAATGGGCTTTGGTAGCCTAGGAAAAGATCTGTAAACCTAAGACACTTGGAGGCTTGGGACTTGATGACCCTGAAACACTAAACAAAGTTTTGGGGGCAAAACTATGGTGGAGATGGCTAAAAGAATCAGCTTCCCCTTGGGCCAAAATTTGGAAACAAAAATATGCAAACATTTGGCAAGAAAGAGATCATATTAGAACGTCAAGGCTCTCAAAGGCTCCCAAATTTGGAATAAATCCTGGGAGAATATAGAAATTGTTCAGAAACACAGTTTCTGGGAAATCGGAGATGGAAACCTTGCTTGGTTTTGGGAAGATACTTGGCAACAAGAACCTAAACTATTTAGAGAAGAATTTGTCAATCTCAAGAATGATACTGACAGCAAAGGGTTACTCGGGGTAAATGACTTTTGCGATCAAGATAGAAATGAGGGAAAATGGATAACATGGAAGAACCTTGGATACAGTGATGACTCCTCGTTGAAGGCACAGACAGAAGCTTTAACAACCATATTGAACCAGAGAAGGATTCTGACATCAGTATTTTCAGATCAACTAAGATGGGGCAAAAACAATGAAGGCAACTTTAAACTCAAAGAAGCCAAACATTTGTCCCTTGGGTTTGACTCTCCAAACCCTAATAGAGTATATAAGACCTATGGTAGAACCAAAGATGGATGAAAATCAAACTCTTCACGTGGCTAGTGGAACATAAAAAAATTCTGACTTGGGAAAACCTGAGGAAAAGAGCAGTATCAGGTTCATCTAGATGCCAGCTATGTGAACTACAAGAAGAAACAATGGATCACCTACTCAACTTCTACCCTATCACATCCACCTTATGGAATTGGGTAGCTTTAATATTCAGACAAACTGACAAGGACATGGGCAACATCACCAGCACTCTGAAGAACACGAGGAAACAATTCTCTGATAATGAAATAATCAACACAGCTTGGGCTTTAGTTCTAGGCTTTCTAATCTGGGATGTCTAGAAAGAATGAAACAACAAAATATTCACAACTAGGAAAGGTTCCTCCCAGAGCATCATGGCTTACATTATAAGACAACTCAATGAGACGGTAGGAACCCTCATAAAAGACCCCACTGAGAACAAACCTAGAGATTCATATGTGCAGATACTACTGCATTTGGATCTTCAGGGGCTTTCCCCCAGGGCAAAAACAAGAATGTAAGTCACATAACAACGGATAAGGATTTCTGGCAACCTCCCCCTCATGGTTTCATGAAATGCAATATATATGGAGCCTCAAAAGGAAACCCTGGCATGGCTGGTTGTGGAGGAGTCATAAGAGATGAAAAGGGTTTCATAAAAACTATCTTTCACAGTCATCTAGGGAAAGCCACTAATAATATGGAAGAGCTCATGGCCCTTGAGCAATGCTTAGAAATCTTGAGGGACTCAAATCTGCATAATACCATAATTGAAGCTGATTTCGAATTGATTATTAATTCGGTCAAGAAAATTAGCTATGGCTCAACTCCAGACAAAGTTTCAAGACATTGGCGGCTTCTGCAAGTCTATCAATGTATTCAATCCCACTTGCAGAATATGAGGACCCTTAGTTTTATACATGTACATTGAATAGCCAACAAATTAGCGGATATCTTAGCTAATGAAGGCGTACTCCATTCTAAGAGCAATAAAAAATATGACTGGATAGAGATCCCCCAGGGGAGATTGAGGGAAGAGTGTATCCGACAGGCGAATTCTGATAGGGAGCTCTATCAGAGCAGGGGTAACAGGCAGGATGAGGACTAATGGAAACAAAGGAACAATTCTTGAAAATAAGCGAACAGGATGTCATGTACTCAACCAAAATCTATCATTGGTCTTCAGGCGGGAAAGTGCACCCTGTAACCTACAAACCCATGGTTCTCAGGCGGGATACAATACACCGGTATAATCTTCATTTGAAACCAAAAAATAATAAATATGGCCTCTCATTTAGCAATGTCAAGAGCGTCATTATCATGTTGGCAGATAGGCAAAATAGAAGCAATCTTATGGATTTCGTGGGGCAAACAACACGATAGTTAATTTTCCAAATGGATCTAAAATTCACATAAGTTATGACTTTTTCAGGCTTCAGGTCCGTAAGAGCTGTTAAATCCTGAGCTAGTCTCTCAACAAGGCTGGGATTGCATGCATCTGGGGGATTTCAAGCGGTCAACATGCTCGAAGGTTATCCTCCTTGGCAGACCTGAAATATTGTAGGTAGTGTTAGCGCTCAAATTTGCCTTAGGCTGAGGAAGGCTAAACTTGAGGCCACATCAAACCACGCTCAGCCTCGTAGCTAGCCCTATGAGGACAGGAGAGGGCTCTCTCCGGGTCTATCTCGGCAAAAGGTCTTCAAAGGGGCTGAGATGACTCAAAATTAATACTGATTTTAGGCTAGTAAATAGATAGGAAAGTTTTTTTTAGATTTTTGAGTTTTGTTGGAGAAATGTGAAAACCAATTTTGGGTGCGGGGATTGAGGTCAGATCTTTGCAGAAATCAAGTTGGAGCGAGGTAGACAATAGTCTTGATGCCTTTGATCAGGTGTATGGATGGATCAAAATGACAAGGAGCTGAAGAGGGCAAAGGAGAACATGGATCCTCTCCAAACTGACAAAAACATGTAAAACTAAACAAATTTTAAAGGAAGAGCACTGTGAACAATGAATTCAAGGAAGAGCACATGTAAACATGAATAAACTTAAAATAACTGAGAAAAAACACCATCAAGAGCTGAAAGCCAAAAGAATCCCAACAGGTGCTGCAAAATCTCTGATCTTTCCTTAACCTGTGCTACTGACTGAAAATTTACATATATATATCAAGATAACCTTATTCCCTAACCTCTAGGGGTCGAGCTCCTCCTTCTAGGAGCAGTTTCAACAAATCCTAAGCATGGAGCAGGAATCTAGGTGACCAAAACAACCTGCCTCTAAGAAGAAGGAAACTGATTCATTACATCAATTTCTTGCTAATTTGTGAATGAATCATCTAGAAGAAGGTAGATAGGTGCCATGTTACCTTACATACATAAAATTACATCATGTTGGGTCAAAATTCACATCAAGGATTTAAACTAGTGCAAACTAGCTGAATTCTTGAGTTGGAGGATGAAAACTGGACCAAAAACCCCAATGCGTAGCGCCCTGATCCCTATGCATAGCGCACCTTTCAGCCTGTTTGTGGGGCACTTCCCGACATCCAAATTGAGCTCATGATAGCTCGTTGGAAAGCCCTGGATGTCTACTTTCCAACCCAAGTGGAATTTCCCAATTTGGAGCTCATTTTCCCCCTCAAAATTGCATTCTCCCAGAAGTACTTCCTGCTGTTGCAAAAGGTGGCAGCAAGGTGGTTTTCATGGTGTTTTTAGGCCTTTTGATCATCCAGAACTTGATGAAATGCCTTGGAAATAACTGAGCATGTATAATTCACCATGAAGAACCCCAAAATATAAGATTTTTCTCCAGCAAGTGTCCCAATCAAAAGCGAGCGCGCTGACGCGCTACCCATAGAGCGGAAAAAACTGTTTTTTGAGACCAAAAATTTCAAAATGACAAAATTTTCTCCGAATTTTCTCAAATTCGGATCGAAGACCCTCCATCATGTGTCATGCTCAGCCAGTGAAGCCTCGGCCAAAACTCAGAGCAGATCTAACCTCTTTTGCCGTTTTAGTGCTTTCCTCAACCTCCTTTGCAAAATCTTCATTTTTGCTTTGCCAACATGCATGCGAGCCCAATAATGATTCTTCATGTGACGAAGCATGTCTTTGTCTCTATTGGCCTTCGCCAACAACTCCTCCAGATGTCGATTGACTTTCTCAAGCCAAAATTGCCGCTCAACAGGTGTCAAATCACCAGGTCTCTTTCGGGCTAGCCTTCGGTCCTCACGGATTTGTCGCAGCTCTATAAGTGTGTGCTCATCCTCTAACTGTTTATTGCGCTGCTCCAAGTATTTGATTAGACATTCTGCCTTCAGCAACTTCTCATTCAAGCTATCAATCTCGGTCTTTTTCTCTTGGATGATCTCTTTCAGCTTCGAGCTAGGAGAGCTCCTATCCACATCACCCAATGCAACATCAATATCATGACCACCTGAATGGCCCTCCTCATAAATTGACCCCTTGCCTCTGTCCTGAACCTATACCTGTACTGAAGAAGAAGGCGAGACCCCTTCCACACTATGTGGAGATAGTACTCGCCGTGTAGCTGCAAATAAGGCCATGTGGCCTCGCTGATATGTCACACATGCTAGAGCATTGACATGCTCGGTCTCAGGAATGTCAAACTGATGTGAAGGCCCTCCCTCATCATGAACTATCTCGAGAGGTGGCTGTGGCACTGTGAAAAAGTCACGAGAAATGAAATCCTCCCAAGTAATGCCTTGCTGTGCCAACTGATGAACCACTACGATCTTGATCAGTGCATAATGATAAATACTCCTATGCTGCTGTGCTGGGGTCTTCCTTTGTATTAAAACAACTATCCTCTCCATGTTGCGAAACATGAAGTATGGAATGTTCATCAGACGTACCCTTGTAAAGTGCATCAACAAACGGACATGGTACGCATAAAGACGGAAGAACCTTCCCTCACAACTGAAATACCGAATGGTGAGTTTCATCAAAGGTGAAAACTGATCATTCAGGTACTGGAAAGGAAAAATCCTGCTCAAGTGCCTCATATACCCAGGTTTGATGTATGGCTCATAATAGGATTTCTCTAGCTACTGATGCTTATTCCATTGCTCTCCAATATTTGGTATCCCAATGGCCTCTGCAATAGTCTCTGGTGACAAAATGAAATTAACTCCGGCAAGGTTTACATGGCCATCATGTAAATGTAGAACAAACAAGCGAGCTAGTTCACGATGATGCTGAATTTGTGAAATTAGCTCACAATAGTGATAGCATGACTGATGGCGAAAACAATCCATTGCAAGCGGGCAAGCCTGCAATTGAACCAAAGAAGTGGGCTCTTCTCTGAGATGCTTTCCACCTTTGCCACCTCTGCGAGGCCTCCGTGGCACATTACCCTCTGTTGTGGAATCACTGTCATTCTCCTGCTCATAAACTGAATCTGTGTCTGACATGGCTTTAAAAACACAATGTCTGCAATATGTATGTTGTCTGCAATATGTATGGTGTCTGCAATATGTAGGTTGTAGGTATGGTGAAATTACAATTTCAATGCATACTCAAAAGCTAACCAAAACACATAAGAATTCTGCCATAATGATGATACTCTGTTTCAGTGTATTGGACATGAAACAGTCACTGGTTTGATCACAATGACAGTTTTGACAGATAAACAAAAGTATTTGAAATGTACCCTTTGTGATGTTGGCAAAACTCTTACAAATGAGTATGAAGCTGTGTTTCATGAAGGGAGAGTGGAAAAATCTTCTCCGGCCACCCACATGTCCTTTAAAACCCTAAAGAATGATTTTGACATGAGCCTAGGGTTTCATTTTTTTTTACACCCCATACATCACATTTTCCCCTCAAACACACTACAAGCAATTTCAAATTGAATGAGCAGCTAAGAAACACCTACTTGCAATATTTAGAGGCGATTTGATAAGATCTGGCCATATGAACAAAAAAATTTGGTGCTGTGACTGAGTGCGTAGCACCCAAACCCAATGCGTAGCGCACACCTCAGTGCGTAGCGCCTGTGTATTTTTACACTGGCCAGTGAGGCCCAATGCGTAGTGCTCACCTCAGTGCGTAGCACACACCTCCAATGCATAGCACACACCTGCAACGTTGTCCACGGGGTATGTAATCATTGTTTCGGCCTTCTAACACTTAAACACGATTTCACCTTGGGAATTTGTGCTCAAATGGACTTTTTTTCCCTTTTATATGCAAACAAAATATCTCACCAAATCTGATTTGATTTAAATTGATCCAATAACCCACTTTGTAATGATTGGCACTTTTTCACCTTTGGTCTTTTAATACAATACTGCTTTTTGATTTTCTCATGCTTTTCTGAGGTTTGGACTGATCATATTTTGTTGATTTTTGCAGGGATCTGGCATTTTGGCTTTGGAGAAGATCAAAGGCTTGCTCTGAAACCCTTTGAGATAAAACAAATACAATTATTTACAATAACAATTTTTAGGTCCAAAACAGAGTTTTGGGCTAAACTTTTTTTAAAATGCTTTCTAAAAAACTATTAAATAAGAGTCTATTGAAATCAACCTCATGGCCTGCAGGCTTGTATTATATATATGCAAAGGACTGACAACCCTAGACTCTAGGACTTTTTAATGAAACAAAACTTTTATGAAAATGAATGCATGATTATGGACTTCAGTGATATTTTGAGAAAATTTGTTTTTCACTAACCCTGTAGGGACAAAAATGAGGAAACACAAGACAACCAGACCCCCTCGTCATTCAATGGCATGCCCCTAGTGAAATGCAACGAAGTGGAACAAGAGAGACACCTAAAAATGATATGCAAAAGCGAAAAGATCTCTGACGGAGGGCTGTAAGGACCGACTCTAACAAGTAGCTAACTCATAAAGTTTATCGGGTCCACTTTAATGTTTAACGGGTGTGCAGTTTGGCTCTCCAAAATTGCTTCCCAACCGTTTGATCTCGGGAGGCAGATCGTATGGCTTTGGTGTGAGCTAGCTTTACGGAAGTCTCGTTGTTTAGTTGGGTGGGCCCTTCGCCCGGTTTGTGGGCCTTTAGTTCATTTTCCTAGGCTTAGTGTGGCTCAAAAATTCTAAGGACCATAACGCCTTCGGGCTTTATGTATACTATGTAACTTGTTTTTTGGATAAATTTGAATAGAAAGACCTACTCTTATTTCATAAAAAAGAAAAACACAACTAAAAAAGCACAGAAAAAAAAACATAATTTAAAAAAATATATATAAACATTTTAATAAAAAGAATTCAAAAAATGGCACCAAGGCTTAGCATGCCAATTCTGAGAATCAGCCTACCAAGCCCTGGCCCGCTCGACCGCTGGGCTGGGTGGCCTTGGCAGTTCTCCGTAGAGCCGCCAAGGTTGCCCAACCCAGCAGTCGAGTGGCCCTAGGCTGGTCGGTCGATTTCAAGAATCGGTCGGCCAACCCAACGGGTAATGGCTTGGGAGGTCGCTTCGGAGAATCAACCATGGGCCCAAGCCAATTCTGGGAATCGACCTGCCAACCTCAGGTGCAATTTTTTGAATATTTTTTTATGAAAATATTTATAAATATTTTTATTATTATGTTTGTTTTTTAGTTTTTAGTTTTTATTTTTTAATTTATTTAAAATTATTTCAATTTACTTTCTTCTTATTTTTAATATCTATATATATATATATTGTATATTTCTTTAGTTTTTTATAGTTTTTTGATCTGGAATTGATCCAAGACAAACAATTAAGGTATTACAGACTCATGTGCATGGATTTTCCTATGTTATTTTATGCAACAGATCGATAAGATTGCGAAATACACAAACACTGAAGCAGTTAGAGAAAACATAGTAGGAAAACATGTAAACACGACAAGTTTAATAAGGAGTTCACCCGATACTCCTAGGCTACGTCTCCCAGTCCAACCTTTAGTGGTGGCCTCTCTATTATGTTTTCAAAGCAGAGTTTTTACAATAGTGAGCCCAATTTGAGTCTCACTCAACAGATATAAATCAGTAAGACTGTACTTGGATCCCCCAAGTCTCTGGAGTACACAGACTCTCCTTACTGAAACTCGACCTCTATTGGTCACAGTAGTATGAGCCCAAACTGAGACTCATACATGACAGGCATATACAGAGGAGTTTGCTTGAACCTCTCAAACCTTCTCTAGAGTACACAGACTCTCTAACTCTCTCTGGCTATATCTTATCTTTGGCCCAATGCTGCCTTTGCTTCTGCAGGTCAGCTTGGCTTCTTATCTCCGCTCTCAACTTTCCACTTCTAGCTTACTTACTTCTTTTATGCTTTCTCACTGCTTTCTCTGTCTTTGTCAGTTCATGGCTTTAAAGCCAATCTACTTTCTAACTATTTATTTCCGCTTCCTGGCTTTTAGGTTCCCCTGCCTCTGTCCTTTTGAATCCATCTGTTCTGCGTAATCATCACTGTGTAATGCCTCATAGGGAGGTGGCCACCTATTTCATAACAAACTGAGTGTCAGTTCTCTTGGACATCTTTGAAACGACTATTTTTACTATTAACTCCAAGAATTCCCGCGAAACACGAATCTCCACCAACGCATCGTCCACGTCAGACTTCAAATCTTATACAATTCTGCCTGTTTACCCCGTCGAATCCGGTCATCCATCGGATTGCATCTCCGCTATTGATCTAGAGCCTCCAGATCCTGCGGTCACCATCCATATCAGGCAAGTAAGTAACATGACGTTTACCCGTCTGATGTGAGTGGTTTTCTCTCTCTTCCGCCGAAAGCATGGCACCCATTGTGTGGCATTCGATGGGACTTGGTTGAAACCACTTACCACTCGAATCCCTTTCAATATTCTGCCAGTTTTTGTGGGACCCCGCTTCTGACAGAATCGGTGAAATATCCGTTGCATTTTATGACTTTTCGGGTTCGGGCGCTCGGGGCCTTTCCTTCCTTGAGGGTTTTCTCGGAGATATGTGATTAGCGACACTTGTTGCTAATCGCATATCTGAAACTGTCCCCATTTCTTGAATTGACCTCTAGTTTTGCCAATTTGTGCCAGTTGTTAGCCTCCTGTTGCGACAGGTGTTCATTTTCATGATTGACATTTTACATGCCAAATATGTCATACTTTGCATGTTGCAAAGTTCCATATTTCTAGAAGAGACCAAAGAAGAAGCCATGAAGTGTGCTAGTCCAAATGCCACTGCTGCATTCCAATTTTGATTACTTAACCATTTTTAAAAAGAATGTTCTCCAAAAGGGAGGGCCAAACAGCTTAACCTTGGTCTCCCTAGGTTTCAATTTCATGTTTTAGAATATAGAGAATGATATATGTCCAAACGGCTTAATCTTGGCAGATTTGTAGAGAGGTAGAGAATCAAAGGAGCCCAATCGCTTAATCTGGGCCCTTGGCAGAAACAAGTGTAGATTTAGATAGGAAGGCAATCAAAAGAAAAATTGTAAAGCTGGGTCTGCAAGTCTAAGTGCACCCAAACCAAAAGGAAGAAAAAATGTTAGGAAAGTAGGCTGGGTAGGTAGTTTTTGAGGTAGCAGAATGATGATCCATGATCAATTTTGTGTTTCTAAGTGTTATATCTTTTCAAGATCACAGTCATGATGCAGTTTTTCATCTGGAGGAACTCAAACTGGACATAACTAACTCCCCTTTCTTCTTATTCCCCAAATCACTCATTAATTTTCCCAAAGAGGTCAAGATCTGCTTGAGCCTCTTAGTCTCATCATGTTCCATAACATTGGCCTTGGTGAAGATCTGCCTCACTCAAGGATTTCCATTCTTCTTTTACAAAGTTCTATTCCCCCAAATTAGCCTAAGGTTCCTTACCTTAGCGCTTTCTCATCATCTTCATATTAACTACTGACTCTATTATGTAAATCCCCATCTGTTTTCCCCTTCCCCTACTAAATCTATGTTAATAACTCCCCTATGTACATATCCCACCTTGTAGCACTATAGCTATGTATTTTTTTAGTCCTGGGACATAGTAGTCCACCTGGGACTATTATGAACCCATCCGTGTTATAAAACTGGGATTGGTCTAAACCTCTGGTTAGACCAAGAACCTTTACCCACCTCACTGTCCTCAAAACCCTGTAACTTTACCCCTCCGCAATCATTTGCACAAAGATAATGTTTAAAGGTCTTAATAAAACATTAAGTCTGGTTCTCCCCCGCTTGTACAAACCCATAAAACCCACAAAACCAAAGTTTAACCCTCCCCACGACGTTTATGAAGATCTGAATATTTGCGCAGATCCCCCGTATAAACCTGCCGCCAGCTCCGTCTCCCGTCAACCCTCCGATCGACCGCTCCCAGATCCAACGGCTCTCGGCAATTTCGGAGCCATCCCATCGCCCGAACTTTAGCGCCGATGGCTTGGCGGTTTTTCCGTCGTACAGAAGGACGCGCGTCCGCCTGTGATTGCATCGGAGCCGCTCTGACAGTTACCGCCCTCGTACAGAAGGTGGTCCAATGAAAACCACAAACCTCCTTCTGTCCCTCCCCCTAACGACTGCACCAGGACACTACCACGTCAATTGCATACGTCGGCCTCCTCCCGAGTCACCCTTGCCACGTCGCTACCACCGTGTCCCTGCCACGTCATCCACTGTACATGCAGATGTCACCCTGTTGACGTCATCCTGCAACGTCATCCGCTGTACCATGGTCCCACCCGCTGACGTCATGCTGATGTCATCATCAGTTTTTGGTGCAAGAGGCGAAAATCGTGCTTAGGAAGCCCGGATTCAAATTTTGAGGCAGTTTTTCATGCGTGATTAGTGCCTAGCACTAATCACGCATGGCTACGGGAAATGGGCCGAAGTGGAAAGCCCCTCATTGTGCAGCCCCCAGCAAGCCCAAAAGGCGCCGAATGACCCGTTTTTCTTCGCGAGGCATGCAAAAAGGATCAAAAGACAGTTCTAAAGGAAAAAGAGGGCCGAACAGCGGCCATTAAATTTTGATTTGACCCACAACGAACGAGAGAACCTGCCCGATTCGTTTTTAAAAGAGTATCAGTTAACTTTTTAATGGAAATCTTCAGTTCCCAAAGCAGGTCAACATTGAATGGCCTCCAGCAAAGTCAAATCGGATGGTGTAAGCCCATCCCAGCTCTCAAATCACAGTTAAAGCACTTAAAGCCACCGAACTACAATGGAGCAGAAGTCCATGCACAGCTATTGCATAAGCATTGCACCAAGCCACCGAGGACAACACATTAATTCAGTTTTGATACGGCTGCCCTCAGTACAGCCCATAGATATTTTCTTGCATTTATTCCTGATAGGTTTAGGTTAAGGTAATCTTTTACTTTCAAACCTGTTTAGGTCAAAGCTGTAATAAACAATTTTGGAGAATTTTTTCTATATATACCACCCTCTGTATTGTTTCAAGGGTTGGTCGATTGATAATTTTCACTAGAGACTCGCACTGTATACCTGATATGTTTTACTTAATCAAAGACTACTGAAGAGATTGGGGGAATGACTGTCTGCTTTGTGTCTAATGATCCAAGGAAGTGAATGTGGAATTCTTGTGCTGCAACATGGCTCAATAAGTGCTTCTTACCTCTATTCTCATCGTTTCACCATCTAAATAGCAAAAAGAAAGATTAGCTTAGAACTTGTTTAACTACACTCTAGGCTCAATTTCTGTTGTTTCTTTATGTTTTTTTTCATCTGAACTGAATTGGACATGAATATGAATTCCCTGTGGCTCATGTTTACCCTAATTCACGTGTGTTTGACAGTTATCTAGGGATTCTTTACTGCTCTTAGATATAGCTCATTCACCTCTCTGTTAAGCTGATTGAGAGATTCTTAATTGCCTCTCATCCCTTAGCATTCTTTCCATCCTATTAACCTGAATCATTGCTCTATGTGCAGCTACCTTGCTCCTTATTCCTCTTGTGATCGAGAAAACGCACCAGCAATCCTACTCTTTAACTCCATGCCCAATGGTTTGAAACTCTCACACTATACCTGCCTCTTTACCTGAAAACATCAATCTTCCCACCAAAACACCAACAAAAACCTGAACTCAATAACTAGCCTAAAATCCCCCTCAACAAAGCTAAACCATAAAGAGAGAGCCCTCTCTGACTGCAGGTGGGCTAGAACCTGCAGTCCAAAGTTGGTTTGTGGTTACCTCGGCCGTATCCTTTCCGGAGCTTAAGGACAACCTGAGTGTTAACATAATGGCGACTCCACTGGGGAATCATCCTCAGATAATTTCATAAATCAAGTTGGAAAGCTCCACTGGGGAACTCCTCAGTTAAATTCACGAAACAGGTTGGAAGAATCCACTGAGAAATCAATTTTCTAATTGTTGTATATTCCTTAAAACTACAGATGAAGCCTGGATGTCAGCCAGGTAGCCTTTGAAACTGTCTCTACTTTGCATTGACAGAAGTAAACAAAAGCTGCTTCAGTCAATCTTCATGCTAGTTTTAAGCTATAGATAGCGGTTCCAAAATTTGATCAGTTCCTTGCTAATTCTAAAAACATTCCCAGAAAAATACTAAAACAGTTCGGAAGCTGGCTCCCAAGAAGAATCCACGATATACAAGGTCAAATCCCGACCCAAATCCCCCAGCTGCTTTTGAAAATCCGAACTTAATCCCAAAGATCCTTAGGAAGCAAGAGCAAAGAGAAGATTTTGCTGATTTGAGTCCTGAAGTAGCTCTCCCAAGCTGTGTTCCAACTCCTATTAAGGTTTTATTTCGTTCGACCCCTACCTCCCCTTGTTCATCATCCACATCTCAAAGCACTCCATCCACACCTCCATTCACTGCACATACTACAACTACCTCTACTGTTGTTCCAATTACTTCTGTTATCCCTGTTATCCTTGTTGTTCCATTTATCCCCGCTGTCCCACTTATCCCTGCCAATATGGCTAATAGATATGCACCCTTGCAATTGCCTACTAATCCTGGGGCTTTACCTCAGGAGTATCAATCTAAAATTACCTATTTTGACAGTACCGGTCCCTTCACAGCCCTTCAGCATACCAAAAAGATTCAAGACTATTTTGAAAACTATGAGATAGACGATGATAGCGTGAGAATGAGAATTTTTGTTCAAAGTTTAACCGATGATGTAAGAACTTGGTTTAGATCACTTGCTGCAAATTCCATAACTACTCCGGATGAGCTTTACCAGTCCTTTACCAACAGATGGGAGAAAAAGAAATACCCCTTGCACATACTATCTGAATATGATACAATTAAAAGAGGTCCTCAGGAGACTATTTTGGAGTACTGTGCAAGATTCAATAATTTCTATAATGCAATACCACAGAACTTAAGACCACCCCCTGACCTTGCCTTGTATAAATTCCCTGATGGATTCGACCTGGATATGGCATACCAGTTAAAAGAAAGAGCTCCTCAGACCCTTGCAGATATGCAAAATGTTGCTGTCAGCGTAGAGGCAAACCTAATTGCCAAAAGAAACAGAGCTAGAATGGAAAGAAGAACCACCTTTAAGGAAGAACCCTCAGCCTTAGAACAAAAGCTTGATGCTATTATCAGTGGCATGCAAAGGCTGGGAGACAGAGTAGAAAGTGTTGAGAGGAGATCATCATGGGAAGGACAACAGTCCAATACCATAAGGAACCCAAATTTTAGGAAAACGCAGAACACAAATGCTGGTAGGTCAAGCCCAGATCATGACATAAGACCCCCTTTTCAGGATAACTATGTTGAAGGATCTACATCCAATGAGCAAACAGAAGACACTCACATGAATCTGATGGATCTAAAGGGTGAGCATCAAACTTTTCTGTCCCAAGAAGACCAAGATGAGCATGACTTTAGTCAATTTTAGACTAAGTCTGGTGAATCTTTTGATTTTAAACAAGGTTATGATACTGCTGTGTATGAGGTCCACAAACAATATAAGCTGAGAACTAGGACCATTGATATTTCTGAACCTAGCAAGCCAAAGGATGGCAAACAACCCAATAAGATTAAAGGCAAGGCTGTCATAACAGAACCAGCTGGTATACCTGTCCCAAACCCGCATCAAGTGACTGTAGAAGACATTACAAAAGCGCAGCCTCCTGTAGATCAGCTTTTGCCACCTTCTTCCTCTGAGAAAAACTCGAACAACGTTCCAAAAAGCCCTCCTGAAGTTGAAAAACCGCAAGCAATCAATTCCCATAACGCTGATAAACAAGAGAAAATAGCAGATAATTCAAATAAAATAGAAAAAACTGCCATTATCAACACCAAGACTCCATTGGAAAAGCCATTTAATTTAGAGGCATAAATAGCTAAGCTGAAGATATCCATCCCCCTCTCAGAACTTGCCAAGCACGATGTATATAGGCTACAAATTCAAAGATCACTTCAAATACCAGAGAATAAGGATGATGTAAATTTTCTGGATGATACCCCTGAACTGTTGTTTGGCCTAGAAGTTAATGGAAAATCAACATATGGACCTATTCCACCCTTTTATGTCAGTTTGCATATACATGACAAAGTTTTGCACAATGCTATGTTTGATTTAGGAGCATCACACAATCTAATGCCCAGAGCAGTTATGGAAAAGCTGAACCTTGATATTACGAGACCCTACAAAGATTTATACTCATTTGACTCAAGTCAAGTCAAGTGTTTAGGCCTCATCAAAGACTTGTGTGTCTCCTTAGTCCAATATCCCAACAAAACCATCCTCATGGATGTGGTGGTGGCTGACATCCCACCAAAATATGGTATGCTCCTGTCAAGATCATGGGGAGCAAAGCTCCAAGGATCCCTTCAACTAGACCTCTCCTATGCTACTATTTCAGTCTTTGGGCAACCAAAGAGATTGTACAGAGAAACACTCATGAAATATGTGGTAAGTAGTGAGAGTAAGCCTGAAAATTTTCCCATTTACTCAATCCATTCTGATATGGATTCTTTTATTTTGTTTAATGATAATACAAATTCTCTAACTGAGGATGAGCCTTTGGCTCTAGAACAACAAACACAAATCAACGAAGAATCGGTTGCACATACCCATGAGACTGTCACAACAATTAATGCAACCAGCATGCTAGAAGAACCTCCCCAAACAGAAATTTCAAATCTGCCCACTGCAAGAACGACTGAAATTCTCAGTACTAAACACAAGCAAGAAATCACATGGTATTTAGAGTTTGATGGCTCGGTCAACAAGTTAGGAGCAGGGGCAGGTGTATGGATTCACAATACACATAACAATCATGCAGAAGGCCATGCCTATAGACTGAATTTCAAATGCACAAATAACATGGCAGAGTATGAGGCTCTTCTTTTAGGCCTTAAACTGCTCAAAGCTCTAGGAGCTGCAAAAGTGTCTATTTTAGGGGACTCTGACTTAATCATACAGTAGATGAAAGGTAATTTTGTAACCAATGACAATAGAATGAGTGCCTATAGGACTGTTGCCACTAATATACTCAATGCGTTCACAGAATTCAAGCTGGCCAAGTTTTCAAGAGAGAATAACATTCATGCACACAGCCTAGCCACCTTTGCTAGTACATGTAAGCTTCCTTTTGAGCCGAACCATCACTTTAATGCTGAAATAAAACATAGGCTTGCTGTCCCAAATAACGTTAAAGATTGGCAAGTTTTTGAAAATGACGCCCAGATCAACAATTTCCTCACCCTTGAGCATGAGTTTTCGAATATTAACATTGACATGGATGCTATGAAGGATGCCCAACAGCAAACAAATGAAAACCAGCAGGCTGTAACAGCTGCAATAGCCAAACAAATCCTAAACCCGACTGTTTTTGACAAAACAAACATAGAACAGCTGAAACAAATGCATTTGGAAGAAATTGCCAAAACAGAGGCAGAGATCATTGACTTAAAGGACAATTTTCTGCCTACTGGCCTAACCCCATTAGAAGACATGTTTGACACTAATGATGTTCCCAGAAAGCCAAAATTACAACCATTGAACGTTGCTATAGAAGAACACAACATTGGGATAGCAGAGAATCCCAAAATGATCAAATTGTCGAAAAATTTAGCGCTTGATCAAAAGCCCAAGTACATTGATTTGTTTAAAGAGTTCCAAGATGTATTTGCTTGGAGTTATGAGGACTTGAAGTACTATGACACTTCAATAATTCAACACACCGTTCCCTTAAAACCAAACCAGAAACCTTTCAAATAGAAACTTAGAAGAATTAACCCTATGCTTCTTCCCATGATTGAGAAGGAAGTAAAGAGGATGTTTGAAGTAGGCATAATAGCACCCATCAAATTTTCTGAATGGGTATCCAATCTTGTTCCCACAAGAAAGAAGACAGGTGAGATTAGACTTTGTGTAGATCTGAGAAATTTAAACCAAGTCTCCCTAAAAGACCACTATCCTTTGTCCAAGATGGATCACATCCTACAAAGAGTAGTGGGGTCATCTAGAATCTCTTTGCTAGATGGCTTTTCAGGTTTCAATCAAATACTTGTTCACTCGGATGACCAAGACAAGACAGCCTTTACCACACTGTGGGGAACATTTAAGTATGTTAAGATGCCATTCCGACTTAAAAACGTTGGTGCTACCTTTCAAAGAACAATGGATATTGCTTTTGCCAAAGAAATACATGACTTCCTAGTTGTCTATCTTGATGATCTTACCCCATTTTCCAAATCTGATGAAGAGCACCTCAAGCACTTGAGGCAAATATTCATAACATGTCGGAAATATGGCATTTCCTTAAATCCCAAGATGTCCTTGTTTGGCCTTGAAGAAGGAAAACTACTTGGCCACATCATATCAAAAGATGGGATTAGAATAGATCCTGAAAGAATCCAAGCCATCCTCCAAATCCCATATCCCAAAAACATAAAATAGCTGCAAGCATTCCTTGGAAAAATCAACTTCTTAAGAAGATTTATCCCAAATCTAGCTGAACTCATATGACTGCTAAGCAATATGTTAAAAAAGGATGCCAAGGTAAAATGGTCTCTTGAAACCAAGCAAGCATTTGAGAGTATCAAAACGGCCTTAACCCAAACCCCTATCCTCACCAGCCCACAATTTGACAAAGATTTTATCATTTTTTCTTTTGCATCTGATCATACTATAACTGCTGTCCTTTTGCAAAAGGATGAACAGGGAGCTGAAAAGCCGATTGCATTTTTTAGTCGAGCCTTAAGAGACACCCTTTTGAAGTACCCAATTATGGAAAAGCAGGCCTATGCACTCGTTAAGGCCATCAAGGATTTCAGAGTGTACATTTTATATTCACATGTGATTGCTTATGTCCCAAATGCTGTTGTAAAAGACATACTAACCCAAGAGGGATTAGAAGGCAAAAGATGCAAGTGGATTGCAAACATCCTTGAGTATGACATAGAAATTAAACCAACCAAGCTTATAAAGGGACAAGGTTTAGCCAAACTGATGTTAGAAACAAACTTTCAAGCCTTAGACATTAACCAGCTGGACAATGAACATGAGCTGGCGACTCCACAGATCGGTGAGACCTTTTTGCAATCTCCATGGTATGCTGATATATGTTTTGTACTGTTAAACCTGTTTGCTCCACCAGGATTGTCCAGAACCAAGAAAAGATTTTTGAAAATGAAGGCCTTAAGGTTTTGTGTCATAGACGGTGCATTATTTTGGAGAAATCATGAAGGTATATTGCTTAATTGTTTAACCATGAGTGAAACTAACAATGTCATGAAAGAATTCCATGCAGGTGACTGTGGAGGACATCTATATTGGAAGTCCACTGCTGATAAAATCTTAAGGGCTGGTTTCTATTGGCCCTCTCTTTTTGCAGATGTAAAGAAGTTTGTTATGTCATGTCACAAATGCCAAATCTTTGAGGGCAGAAGAAAGTTGTTACCCTTGAAACCCATCTCAACCAAAAATCCTTTTCAACAATGGGGTCTTGACTTCATTGGAGAAATCCATCCCTCTTCCTCAGGCTAGTGCAAATGGATCCTAACAGCCACCGACTATTTCACTAAGTGGGTTGAAGCAATTCCCTGTAGGCAAGCAAGTGACACCATCATTATCCAATTCCTTGAGTGCAATATCCTTTCTAGATTTGGCTGCCCTGAGAAAATCATCACTAACAATGCCGCTGCCTTTAAGTCCAAAACGATGATCAATGTTTTCCACCAATTTCATATTACCTTGGGCCACTCTACAGCCTATTACCCTCAAGGCAATGGCTTGGCCGAATCCTCCAACAAGAGCCTCATCAACATCATAAAGAAAGTGCTAGAAAAGAACAAGAAGAACTGGCACAAAAAGTTGGTAAATGCCCTATGGGCAGACAAACTTTCAACAAAGAGGTCCATTGGGATGAGCCCTTATGAGCTAGTATATGGCATGGAGGCTAGATTTCCTTCATCCTTGGGCATTCCTACTATTAAGCTGTTACAGGAGATTCAGGCTGAACCAAATGATATTCAAAGAAGAATTAATCAGACCATTCATCTTCAGCAAACCAGAGAGCAAGTTTATGACAGAGCTCAAATTTTGCAAGAAAAACTCAAAAAGATGTTTGATAAGAGAGTTAAAGCTGAGGATTTCTACATTGGTGACAAAGTTCTAAGGTGGGACTCACGAAGAGAAGACAAGGGCAAACATGCAAAGTTTGATTTTTTATGGAAAGGGCCATTTGTTATTTCTGTTGTTCAGGGAAATAACACTTATTTTCTCAAATCTGTAGAGGATAGTTCTGCTGAAGAAGGCCCTGTCAATGGCCGTATGCTGAAACATTACCATGATCCCTTTTAAGGGATACAGTGCAGCTTTGTATATATCTTTTGTACAGTAATATTTGTATATATCAACGTTTTGTTTTATTTTTCTGAATATTAGAGGAGCAACAATAAATCTTGTGGAGACACAGCCAATACAAGTGTTCTAGTTTTAAAAGCTCTGTCTCTGTACTAATTTCAACAAAACAGCAAGAGTGGCACAGTCACACCACAGCAATTCATGGTAAAGGGGAGCTGTTTGCAGTCTTCAGTCAAAAATATCAAAACAAAGGAGTTTTTTTTTTTAGTTTCATATCAGCACCCTTGGTCAAAGCAAAAGTAAAGCAAACACATCAGTTTGATCCATGTTTTGAGAATGTTTCAAAGGCAATGCTCAAGCAGCATTCTATATAATAGCAAGCACGCAGAAGAAAGCAGGCAGTGCTATGCATTTCACAATATTTCAGTTAAGGAGAAGGTTGTTCATATTACAAAGTTTCCATTATCTAATAGCCAGCATAAAGAAGTTCCTTCAATCCACAACAACCACAGAAGATCAAGGCAGTCTAACCTGCTGTTCTTGGATTTTCAAAAGGAAAAGCCATCCCCAAGTGGAGCCATTGTTAGCCTCCTATTGCGACAGGTGTTAATTTTTCATGATTGACTTTTTACATGCCAAATATGTCATAATTTGCATGTTGCAATGTTCCATATTTCCATAAGAGACCAAAGAAGAAGCCATGAAGTGTGCTAGTCCAAATGCCACTGCTGCATTCCAATTTTGATGACTTAACCATTTTTAAAAAGAATGTTCTACAAAAGGGAGGGCCAAACAGCTTAACCTTGGTCTCCCTAGGTTTCAATTTCCTGTTTTAGAATATAGAGAATGATATCTGTCCAAACAGCTTAATCTTGGCAGATTTGTAGATAGGTAGAGAATCAAAGGAGCCCAATCGCTTAATCTGGGCCCTTGGCAGAAACAAGTGTAGATTTAGATAGGAAGGCAATCAAAAGAAAAATTGTAAAGCTGGGTTTGCAAGTCTAAGTGCACCCAAACCAAAAGGAAGAAAAATGTTTGGAAAGTAGGCCGGGTAGGTAGTTTTTGAGGTAGCAGAATGATGATCCATGATCAATTTTGTGTTTCTAAGTGTTATATCATTTCAAGATCACAGTCATGATGCAGTTTTTCATCTGGAGGAACTCAAACTAGACATAAATAGCTCCCCTTTCTTCTTATTCCCCAAATCACTCATTAATTTTCCCAAAGAGGTCAAAATCTGCTTGAGCCTCTTAGTCTCATCATGTTCCATAACATTGGCCTTTGTGAAGATCTGCCTCACTCAAGGATTTCCATTCTTCTTTTACAAAGTTCTATTCCCCCAAATTAGCCTAAGGTTCCTTAGCTTAGCGCTTTCTCATCATCTTCATATAAACTACTGACTCTATTATGTAAATCCCCATCTGTCTTTCCCTTCCCCTACTAAATCTATGTTAATAACTCCTCTATGTACATATCCCACCTTGTAGCACTATAGCTATGTATTTTTTCAGTCCTGGGACATAGTAGTCCACCTGGGACTATTATGAACCCATCCGTGTTATAAAACTGGGATTGGTCTAAACCTCTGGTTAGACCAAGAACCTTTACCCACCTCACTGTCCTCAAAACCCTGTAACTTTACCCCTCCGCAATCATTTGCACAAAGATAATGTTTAAAGGTCTTAATAAAACATTAAGTTTGGTTCTCCCCCGCTTGTACAAACCCATAAAACCCACAAAACCAAAGTTTAACCCTCCCCGTGGCGTTTATGAAGATCCGAATATTCGTGCAGATCCCCCATATAAACCTGCCGCCAGCTCCGTCTCCCGTCAACCCTCTGATCTACCACTCCCAGATCCGATGGCTCTTGGCGATTTCGGAGCCATCCCATCGCCCGACCTTTAGCGCCCGATGGCTTGGCAGTTTTTCCGTCGTACAGAAGGACGCGCGTCCGCCTGTGATTGCATCGGAGCCGCTCTAACAGTTACCGCCCTCGTATAGAAGGCGGTCCGATGAAAACCACAAACCGCCTTCTGTCCCTCCCCCTGACGACTGCACCAGGACACTACCACGTCATCTGCACACGTTGGCCTCCTGTCGAGTCACCCTTGCCACGTCGCTGCCACCGTGTCCCTGCCACGTCATCCACCGTACATGCTAACGTCACCCTACTGACGTCATCCTGCCACGTCATCCGTCGTACCATGGTCCCACCCGCTGACATCATGCTGATGTCATCATCAGTTTTTGGCGCAAGAGGCGAAAATCGTGCTTAGGAAGCCCGGATTCAAATTCTGAGGTAGTTTTTCATGCGCGATTAACGCCTAATCGCACTAGGCTACGGGAAATGGGCCGAAGTGGAAAGCCCCTCATTGCGCAACCCCCAGCAAGCCCAAAAGGCGTCGAATGACCCGTTTTTCTTCGCGAGGCATGCAGAAAGGATCAAAAGATAGTTCTAAAGGAAAAAGAGGGTCGAACAGCGGCCATTAAATTTTGATTTGACCCACAGCGAAGGAGAGAACCGGCCTGATTTTCAAAGAGTATCAGAGGAAAGATGAAGAGGAAAAGAGTATCAGTTAAATTTTTAATGGAAATCTTCAGTTCCCAAAGCAGGTCAACATTGAATGGCCTCCAGCAAAGTCAAATCAGATGGTGTAAGCCCATCCCAGCTCTCAAATCACAGTTAAAGCACTTAAAGCCACCGAACTACAATGGAGCAGAAGTCCATGCACAGTTATTGCAGAAGCACTGCACCAAGCCACCGAGGACAATGCATTAATTCAGTTTTGATACGGCTGCCCTCAGTACATCCCATAGATATTTTCTTGCATTTAATCCTGATAGGTTTAGGTTAAGGTAATCTTTTACTTTCAGACCTGTTTAGGTCAAAGCTGTAATAAACAATTTTGGAGAATTTTTTCTATATATACCACCCTCTGTATTGTTTCAAGGGTTGGTCGATTGATAATTTTCACTAGAGACTCGCACTGTATACCTGATACGTTTTACTTAATCAAAGACTGCTGAAGAGATTGGGGGAATGACTGTCTGCTTTGTGTCTAATGATCTGAGGAAGTGAATGTGGAATTCTTGTGCTGCAACATGGCTCAATAAGTGCTTCTTACCTCTGTTCTCATCGTTTCACCATCTAAATAGCAGAAAGAAAGATTAGCTTAGAACTTGTTTAACTACACTCTAGGCTCAATTTCTGTTGTTTCTTTATGTTTTTTTCATCTGAACTGAATTGGACATGAATATGAATTCCCTGTGGCTCATATTTACCCTAATTCACGTGTGTTTGACAGTTATCTAGGGATTCTTTACTGCTCTTAGATATAGCTCATTCGCCTCTCTGTTAAGCTGATTGAGAGATTCTTAATTGCCTCTCATCCCTTAGCATTCTTTCCATCCTATTAACCTGAATCATTGCTCTATGTGCAGCTACCTTGCTCCTTATTCCTCTTGTGACCGAGAAAACGCACCAGCAGTCCTACTCTTTGACTCCATGCCCAATGGTTTGAAACTCTCACACTATACCTGCCTCTTTACCTGAAAACATCAATCTTCCCACCAAAACACCAACAAAAACCTGAACTCAATAACTAGCCTAAAATCCCCCTCAACAAAGCTAAACCATAAAGAGAGAGCCCTCTCTGACTGCAGGTGGGCTAGAACCTGCAGTCCAAAGTTGGTTTGTGGTTACCTCGGCCGTATCCTTTCCAGAGCTTAAGGACAACCTGAGTGTTAACACCAGTACATGTTACCATGGGCCAATGGTCTACACGCTTGACCGAGGGTCCTCATTGCTCCGCGCTGATCACAAATTGCCATTGTCACGAGGATATCTCTAATAGCTTTTAATATTTTTAAGACTTTGAAACTTTGGCATGATTTTTAAAGAGTTCATGAAACGTAGAGAGTGTTCTAGGATCCAATTTAGATCATGGCCTTCCCATTGAAAAAGATTTTGGACCACCAAATTTTTTTATTTTTTTATTTATTTTTTTCTAAGGATCAATCAAGTGAGGGTATAAATTCCTCGCTTGCCCAACTTCTATCCATCTTGCACTGCTTGGTTTTCAACCTTTGAGTCCAATCCTGAGGTACTCAACATCCCCTTTGCGCGTTGTTCTTACCTTCCTATCCATAACTGTATCTTCTTGCAATTCATTGAGATATTCATGCAACAGATCATCAATAGAATGCAATTGACTCTACTCTTCGGGATCTTCAATTAATGAAGGTTCAAATATTCTCAAGCTTTCTGCATTAACAACTGAATAGATGTGCATCTAAGCTGGCAAATTAAGGCGAAAATCATTCTCACCAATTTTCTCAAGTATCTTGAAAGGTCCATACCTTATTGGCTTCAGCTTCTTACCTTCACCTTGCATTCTGTCTTTGCTGATATACAGCCAGACTTAATCACCAACTTAGAAACTATGCTTAATCTGATGCTTATCATGCCTTGCCTTGTACTTCGCTTAGCTCTTTTCCAATTGTTCTTGTACTGCCTAGTGAATCTCTTGGATTTGTTCAATGAACTTGGTTGCCTTATCCACATCACTATGTCCATCAACCATTACGTCTTTACCAAAAAAAAAATCCAAGGGAGACCTTGGTGTGAAACCAAAACATGTTTCAAAAGGAGATCTATGTGTAGAAGAATGTTTAGCTCAGTTGTAAGCATGATGCACATAACATAAACGTTCATCGCAAAGCTTGGGATGCCTGCTGCAATAGCCTCTAAGCAACTGGATCACTGTCCTATTGACCACTTTTGTTTGGCCATCTGTTTGCGGATGAAACGTTGTGCTCTTCTTCAGTCTAGTGTCCATCAATTCCCACAGACTAGACCAAAATTTCCCAACAAATCAGGAGTCTCGATCAAATATAATGGAAGTGGGTAATCCAAAATGAACCCATACATGCTGAAAGACTTTGCAGTTTTTTTAGCTGTAATCTGTTTGTTACAAGGTATTAAAATACACATTTTGCTGAACCTATTGACAACAACATATAAATATTCATGACCTTTTCTAGATTTAGGCAATCCCCAAATGAAGGCCATGGAAACACTTTCCCAAGGATGAGAAGGAACTGGTAGTGGAGTGTACAAGCCTAGTTTTCTATTGTTGGTCTTGCTTTTAGCACACATGGTACACCCTCTTACATATCTAGAAACTGATTCATCCATTTTTGGCCAATAACAAAATCTTTGCAGCTGTGCAACTGTTTTACTTACACCAAAGTGACCTTATATTAGAGAAGTGTGTGCTTCTCGAATTATCTTTACTCTTTCAGTTTGTGGAATGCATAACTTTCCAAAATGATACAAGAGTTGGTACTTAAATGATAATCCAATTCTTCTACTTGTTTTCCATGACTTAAAGTTGCATATACATCTTTAAAATCTATATCTAGAGCATATTGTTCAATGTAGCTTTCATGCAACACTGAATTATGCTTAAGTATAGTAGATGCATTTATGATTGGTCTGGTGTTATGAAACCAACTCAAGAAAAGATAGAAAAGATAGATCAATGCCTTAGAATTTAGCCTCTTCGAGGGGCAACCTCCTTTACATTACACAAATGAACAATTCTTGGATGATATAAATGAAAAGACCTCCTTTCTATATATAGGAGTCTAAGGGGTCATAACATAATCAGAGCCGACATAACAATAATAATTTAAGGGCACAATAATAGCAATAGTGGGCTTCTATGTGGCACAATAGTAACAATATGGGCACTACATGGGTACATCAATATAATAAGTGGGTTGTACTAATAACAATAAGGGGTTACACTAGTAGTATAGGGGCCTAACATGCCTCTCTCCTTCAAAAAGCGTTGTCCTCAATGCTTGAGTAGTTCTTGATGCTTCTGTATAAAATTCTTGTCCTCCCATGTGGAATATTCAGCGGGTAAGTTCTTCCACTTGATGAGATACTCTAAAGTTGATCGATTTTGTAGTTTTCGGGTTCTTGTTTCTGTGACTGCTCCAGGTTCCAATATGATTTTTCCTTCCTCTTCAATTTCTGGCAATATTGTTTGAATTGGGATCTTTTGTAACTTTTGAATAAGTGGCCATACTTCTTCGTCCTTCTTCCATTCATCCCTTGCTTTGTTTATCCAATCTGGTTGGAAAATAGAAATAGCACAAAACAATGCTACCACATCCTCATCCTTTCTTGAGAGTGCATCTGCTACCACATTTTGCTTCCCTTTTTTATAGATGATTTCAAAGTCATAACCCAACATCTTTGTGACCCACTTTTGTTTCTCTTCAGAGGATAATCTTTGTTCTAAAAAGTATTTAAGGTTATCATGATCCGTTTTTACCTTGAAGTGTCTTCCCATTAGGTAGGGTCACCATTTCTTAAGTGAATGGAGTATTGCCAACATTTCCTTCTCATAAATAGCTTTGTGTAGAAAATTTCCCTTGATTGGACGACTTTCAAAAGCAATGGGTCTTTCATCTTGCATTAGAACAACACCAATTCCATTTCCTGAAGCATCACATTCCACAATAAAGGTTTCTGTCAACTCCGATGTAGCTAAGACCGGTGCTTGGCACATTGCCTCTTTAATATGTTGAAAGGCCTTTGTTGCTTCCGGAGTCCATGAAAATGCATCTTTCTTCAACAATGTTGTTAGAGGTGCTGCTATTCTCCCATAATTCTTGACAAACTTGCGATAATACCCTGTCAACCCGAGAAATCCTCGCAGATGCTTTATGGATGTGGGGATTTTCCATTCCCTAATGACTTTAATTTTGCTAGGGTCTACCTTAACTCCTTCATGAGATACAATATGACCCAGATATTCCACCTCTTGGACTCCAAAGAAACATTTGGATCTTTTTGCATATAATTGTTTCTCCTCCAATAGTTGTAACACCCTATCAACATGTTCAACATGATCCTTCCAAGACTTGTTGTAGATTAGTATATCATCAAAAAATAATAACACAAATTTTCTAGGGAATGGTTTGAAAATTGAGTTCATAAAACCTTGAAATGTTGAAGGTGCATTGGTAAGGCCAAAAGGCATGACCAAAAATTCTAAATGTTGTTTTCAGAATGTCTTCAGTCTTCATTCTAATTTGATGATATCCTGAACGAAGATCCAACTTGGTGAAGTAAATTGATCCATGCAATTCATCCAGTAATTCATCAATGACAGGAATGGGAAACTTATCTTTAATAGTGAGCTTGTTGAGCTCCCTATAATCTGGACGCATGTGCCATGATCCATCCTTCTTGTGCACCAATACTACTGGAGCAGAGAAAGAACTTTGACTTGGTTGAATTATACCATCCTCTAGCATTTCTGCAACCATACGTTCAATTTCACTCTTTTGGACAGAGGGATATCTGTATAGCCTGATGTTTGGAGGAACACTTCCTGGAATTAGATGAATAGCATGATCATGATCACGCATAGGTGGGAGACCTTTAGGAGTCTGAAATACCTTGGAATGATTGTCCAAGACTTTTGGGAGATCTGGAGAAATAGATGGTTCTGATGTGGAAACATCTAGCGAATATAGTTGTGCAATTATACCTCTTTGTTCCTTTTTACGAAATTTCAATCTGATCCCCAGAGAGAAAGTTATGACGATTTTCCCCAGGTCACCTATTTGGAATGTAATTCAGGAGTCTACAAAAAAGACCAACTTCCTCAGATCATATCTCCGCAAATATAGCGCAAATAGCTCTGAAATTCGGACCCGAGGTTCAGCACGATTTCTTCTCAAATGAGTTTTTTTTGCAACTTCTAAAACGTCGCATAAAAAAAATAAAAAAAAATTAAAAAAATAAATTAAAAAAAAAAATAAATAAATAAAAAAATAAATAAAAAAATAAAAAATTATAGTGAAAACTCCACGATGACCTGTTTGGAGCAGCGAAACCCTAGAATCCAAAGCTCTGATACCAAATGTTATGAAACAAGCTCAAGAAAAGATAGAAAATATAGATCAACGCCTTAGAATTTAGCCTCTTCGAGGGGGAAACCTCCTTTACATTACATAAATGAACAATTCTTGGATGATACAAATGAAAAGACCTCCTTTCTATATATAGGAGTCTAAGGGGTCACAACATAATCAGAGGTGACATAAAAATAATAATGTAAGGGCACAATAATAGCAATAGTGGGCTTCTATGTGGCACAATAGTAACAGTATGGGCACTACATGGGTACATCAATATAATAAGTGGGTTGTACTAATAACAATAAGGGGTTACACTAGTAGTATAGGGGCCGAACATCTGGACAACATATCTGCAACTTTATTGTGTATGCCCTTTTTATATCTGATGACAAGATGAAACTATTGTAGAAAACCCATCCACCTATAGTGTTTTGATTGCTACAACTTAGTCATGCTACATCAACACTGTTCCCATGGCATAGTCACTAGCATCCATTTCAATCTCAAAAGGACTTTGAAGATTGGGTAGTGCTAGTACTGGTGATGTATCTTTTCTTTCAAGGTGTCGAAGGCTTTCTGCTGTATTCCTCCCCACTGAAACACCTTGTTCAATCTTGTTAAAGCATGTAAGGGAACTGCGATCAAGGAAAAGTTAGAAATAAACTTTCTCCAACATTGTGTTGCTCCTAGGAAGCTTCTAACTTCTGTAGAAGAATTGGGTTTAGGCCAGTTTATAATGACTACAACCTTAAAGGGATCTATCTTCAATTCACCACCCCCTACAATGTTACCCAAATAATTCAAATATGTTTTGCCAAATTCACATTTTGAGAGCTTAACATAAAGATTTTCTCTTTTAAAAACATCTAGAGTCTGTTTTACATGCTTCAAATGTTCTTCCCATGTTTTACTAAATATAAGAATGTCATCTAAATATACAATGACAAAATCATCACTAAAAGGTATGAGTACATCATTCATTACTCTCATGAAAGTAGCAAGAGCATTAGTTAAGCCAAAAGGCATAACCAACCACTCATACAATCCCTGCTTTGTTTTGAAAGCAGTCTTCCATGCATCTTTCTCTGCAACTCTGACCTGATGATAGCCACTATGCAAGTCCAACTTGGAAAAATAAACAACTTCTTTCAACTGATATAATAGATCATCTATGCGAGGAAGGGGATAGCGATTTTTTATCGTTATCTTATTCAGTGCTCGGTAATCAATGCACATTCTCCATGATCCATATTTCTTTCTCACCAAGACAATTGGAGACCCACATGGCGATGTGCTAGGTATTATGAACCCTTTCTCGAGCAACTCCTATACCTGCTTCTTGATTTCTGTATTCTCTAAAGCGGACAACCTATACATTCCAATGTTAGGAAATGGAGCATCCTACTGCAAATTAATATCATGTACTATTTCCTTTTTGGGTGGCAGACCTTTAGGTTCTTGAAATAGTATATCATATTCTAAAACAACTTTTTCGAAATCAGCTTGTTGTTTAGCATTACATCCCTCAAATACATTGGTTTTATCAGGTTTCTTTTCCTTTACAATCATCAGTAAAAATTGTTTGCATGAATTTACAATTCTTTTCATCTGCCCTGAGTTTATGAGAGTATAATTATTCTTGAGTTTATGAGTTCTTATAATATATTCAATTCCATCTTTAACGAGTTGATACTTGTTTTCTGCTCTATAGAAAATAGCTTTTCTATCATACAAGTAAGGACTTCCTAAAATAATTCCACATATATCCAAGGGAACAATATCTAACTCAACCTCATCTACAAATGCTGACCCAAAAGAAAACCTAAGTTTACATTGTCTAGTCACTTGTAGCTTTTCTTTATCACATAACCAACCTAATGGATATGGCTTCTTGTGAGGTGTGGTCAGTAATCCCAGCTTCTTTACAATTGCTTCAGAAATTAAGTTTACTTGTGAGGCACTATCAAACAAAGTATCAATCTTTTGATGCTTGGAAATAACTCTAATATGAAAAAGCTCATGTATTTTCCTCTCATTTTCTTCATTATCAGTAGATTGTGCAGAATTACTAGTCGATGCTTTAGAATTTTTACCTTTTATACCTGTGGCTGTGATCTTTGTTTCATCCCCTGAGTCTAACCCCAAATATTTTTGAATAACTACAACAGTCTTCTTCTTTCTGCCATCGTACTTCTTTGGTTTCAGCTCCGGATGTAGAATCCAGCAGTGTTCATCATCATGCCCATCCTTCTTGCGGTGAGTGCATGAATATTTGGTCTTTTGTACAATATTTGTCTTCCTCTATTTCCATTTATGTTTTCTCTTTTCCTTGTTCTTGCTTGCAGTGGGTTTTGATAATCCCCCAACTTCTGGGTTCACATTCTTGCCTCTAACCTCTAGATGTGTAGCCTAAATAGATACCTCATCTATGCTAGTGGGATTAAACATGAGAATGGTGTGCTTTAAATAGTTGTGTAGACCACCTATACACTTCAACAAAGTTTGAGGTGAGTCTAAAGAAATTCCTAGAATCAAAGCTCTTTTCCTAAATTCTTGGGTGTAGCCTTGTACACTTTACCCTTTTAATTGGCGAAGAGTTTGCCAGCTCATCATGGCTTGCTACATATAGGCTAGTGGATAGAATTGCTTTTTAATTGCAGAAATAAATTCACTCTAGACAGAAAGAATTTTACCATGCTTCTTCATGTCAGCTTGTGTCCTGCCTTCCCACCATACCAAGGTAGTGCCTCCAAGGCATAAGCTAGCCAACTGAATCTTACTCTTGTTTGAATCAATATTCTGCGCCCTGCAATATACATCAATCTATATAATCCAATTATCCAGCTTCTCTGCATTTAACTCTCCATCATATATCGACAAATGAAATTTAACATCTAATTTAATCAAATATGTTTTCTTTTTATTTTTAGGGCTATTAGGAGGTGTGGGAAGTTTTTCTTATTTCCCTTTGCCTTTAGAGTGGTCATGGAGGAGAGATTCTTTTGCTCCTTTATCTTGTTTGGAGTTTGATGAATCTTCATCTCTACCTTTCTTAAATTCTCTATACATTTCTTCTACCATGGCTCTCATGGTCAAGAAATTGTCCATGAACTGGGAGTCTGATTCCAAGGGACTTTCTTCTGACATTTTCCTCTTAGGATGGACTCTTCCAATTTCTTGGTTAGCTTCAACCAACTCTCCTTTTCCTAATTTAAGATTTGATCTAGTTAGCATTCAACAACAAAATCCACCACAAGCTTGTCTAACCTTAGTAACCTAATTCTTTGATACCACTTGATCTAAAATTGATCCAAGACAAACAATTAAGGTATTACAGACTCATGTGCATGGATTTGCCTATGTTATTTTATGCAATGGATCGATAAGATTGCAAAATACACAAGCACTAAAGCATTTAGAGAAAACATAATAGGAAAACATGTAAACACACCAAGTTTAATAAGGAGTTCACCTAATACTCTTGGGCTACGTCTCCCAGTCCAGCCTTCAGTGGTGGCCTCTCTATTATGTTTTCAGAGCAGAGTTTTTACAATAGTGAGCCCAATTTGAGTCTCACTCAGTAGATATAAATCAATAAGACTGTACTTGGATCCCCCAAGTCTCTAGAGTACACAGACTCTCCTTACTGAAACTCAACCTCTATTAGTCAGAGGGTTGAGGAGTTGTCCCATGGATTGATTTAAGATTTAGTATTTTGAGCTCCACGTGTTCCAAATCCAGGAGACTAGAGACAGAAAGAGGCATAACCTCCCTATGATGATCAGTGGGTAGATCCATGACCTACAAGTTGACTAACCAGGAGGCTCGTCATTAAGGGAGTCATGTGGAACAATGAGAGGGATGGCTCGTGTGGGCAAAGGGACTTGATCATATTCCACATTGGGATGGAGTTTCTCACCAATGTCAGGTTGTATTGACAGGACTTTCGAAGAGGTAATCTCTTCCATAAGAGGTGGCAGAGGATGCTCACTATCTTGATTAACTTCCATAATAACATGCAACACCACCCAAGGATCAAGAGGTCGATGGGGTCCACAAGTGTCGAAAGAGATCATATGCATAGGAGCTTTAGAAGATGTATATGGAATGTTGAGAGGTGGTGATTTATGAAATAACCCAATAAGAGATGAGCTTTTAAATAATCCCATGCCAACACTCTGAAACTAACCAGGGTGATCTCCCACGAGTGGTACAAAATTCCATGTGGTGGAAATATGGGCTGATGACAAGCAATAGTGAAGATGATCAATTGTGACAATTTTTCCTTCATGAGGAAAGAAAAGTATATGGAAAATAGATGAGACAAATGTGGTCATTGCATAAAACCAACTACGGCCAAGGAGTAGGTTGTAATCCAAAGGAGCGTCAATGACTTCGACATCAACATATACAGTTTTGCCTCCTACCTCAATGGAAAAAATTGGAAGAACCACTTTTGGGACAAAGTTGTGTCTGTCAAAAGCTTGGAGGTCGTGTTGTACATGATGAACGTCAGAGAGCCTAGATCCTTCTAGTATGAGATAGACATAATACGCGTGGAAGAGCCCTCATCCACCAAAGTGCAATGAATATTCCGATGGAAAATGCACAATGATCTGGAAAGAAATCTTATGGGAAAGACGAGGAGAGGCTTTGTCGGCATTGAAAATGATGAGATTAGAGTTAGACGAGTCAAATATATTAATGGCAGACAACAAGGATTTGCATTGCTGAGGAGAATTGTGCAAGACCTCTAAGGCAAACATGGCACAAGGAGCGTGGGCCAAATCTTTGAAAATACTGTAATGTTGAGTGGCACTAGTAGAGGGATTATGTGTTGTCTTCCGAAGCACCCTTGGTAGGGTGATAGACTAGTTCCACAGGCTTATCGAAAGTGAGAGGTCCAGTCGAGGTAGGTGGAGATGATGATTCCTTAGAGGGAGAACTGGACTCAGGAACGTCATAAGATTTGGCTCACGTAGTCACAATGACATCTTCCTTGCACATGAAGATGGATGAATTATGAGAAGATGACCCCTTGTTGCCCCCTTTTTGAGGTCGAGGAGATTGAGAAACCATTTGTTGGTGGGGATATTCAGGGAATTTATGAGTCAAAATGTTGGGTTGTTGAGTAGATGGTGGTAAAATAAGCCTATGGAATTCATCCATTTGATGGAATTCGTGATTAAGGTGGTCATCTTGACAAATTTAACAAGGGAACTTGAATTTACGGTGATATTAACTAGTGCCCCCTCCCTGACTCTAAGGGTTGGGTTGAGACTCCTAAGAATTTTCATTCTTTTGTTTATTTCAGTTATTATTCTTCTTACCATCGTATTGTCGATTGTTCTTTGGTTGAGTGGACTTCACTGTGAGAACATCGGTGGATGGCTCAATAGGGGGTTATTTAGCAGAGCTAGGCGCACTTGTTAGGACTTGAGATGTAACAATCAATTTCCCAAGTTGGGTAGCAAGTTGGCTCACAGAATTGGAAACAGACCTAATCACACCATCAGCATGTGGGCTAGGAATAGGTTTGGGAGGGTCAATGGAAGGCCTAGGGGCATTAGGCAGCACTTCATAAAGCGTACCCGACTCTAAATAGATAATATCTAATTATTGGGCAACTGAAATAACTTGTTCCTTGGTAATGGCTCAAAACATAGACACATCCTTGGAAATTTGAGATCAGAGGGATCGAATGAACCATTTACGTAATATCTCATCAGGGAATTTGGTTCTCACAAACCGCTTGCAACGATGCCACTCATGAATATGATCAAATATTAATGTTGCATCATCTTTCTTGAAATTAAACGAGAGGGCAGAGTCGATATCATATCAAGTAGGTAACTGGAAGTGTGTCATGAAAGTTTGGGCAAGGGAGGCAAAGTCATTGTGAGATGTAGTATCTAACTCAATGTACCACTTTGCAATATCCCCGATCAACGTACATTGGAATAAGAGAAGTTTAACAGAATCATACACTAAATAATTAGATGAAAACCATAAATGAAAAGTGATAATATGTGTGGATGGATTCTCCCTAGACTTTCCTTCAAACTTGGGAATATCAAATGCTAATTTGGTGGCCAGAGGTGGCCACCAAGGATCATGACGGATGGGGTCATTAGTCAGTTTTTCCAAATCTGGTAAATCGAGAGAAGATAGGAAAAAAATTTGGAGTTGACTAAATGGGTCATATGCGGGAGAGGCCCCTGACCAACTATGTCGTGCCCCCATATAAGGAGTGGAGTGATGTACTTGCTGGTGAAGAAAATTGTTCGCCCTGATATAGGATTATTGCAGGCCATCATGACTAGTAAATGGATGTTGCCCCCCAAGGTAAGTATCGCCAGAGAGAAAAGGACCCCCAAAAGCATGGTTTTTGACGGGGTTATACCTAGGGATAGACAAAGGACCACTCTGCGCATTAGGACCGACATAAGGAGGATACCTTGTATAATAAATGGTACTAGAAGCAGGGTTGCCCCTAGGTAAATTATCCTCCCCCAGTAAAAGTATTGGTAGGTGGTGCCCCTCCAAAAATAAAATTGTACCAATCCTGTGACATACTAGAAGCAACGTTTCCCCCAGACTGACCAAGGACAACGGATGATCCTCCCCACATATTACTAGACATAACCATGCCTAACTGAGGGATAGGAACAATTACTTGGGAAAAATATGGGGTAAAGATTCCTGAATCTACCAGCTAACTAGGCTAGGGTGCCATGGTTAGCATAAGAGATGGTGTGGGCATGGAAATGTTCGAGAAATTTGCAGGACGCATAGAAGAAATTGGTGGAATTACCCAAGAAGAATTAAGAGGTGGATGGAGGAGTAGGTATAGCCACACTAAGAGGTGGCAATGATGTCATGGCAACTAATACTAGTGATGCAGAAGGTAAGGACGTCTCAGACTCCTCCATAGGGTAAAGTACAGAAAAAGGCACGTGAATGTACGCAGGTGCGGAATTGTGAGGGTTCAACCGCAATAACTTAGGTCCCAATGGATTGGTAAAAGATGGATTGGCAAGAACGTCAGAGTCGTTTGCCAAAGTCTCGATAAAAACCAAATCAGTACCAGAAGGACCAGGTGTAGAATCCACGACAATGTGGTGGTCTAAGTCTTGAGAACTGACAGGTACTCTCCATGCAAGGGTAAAAATTCCACCTCATTCAAGAGGAAAACTGTGAATACGAAGCGACCGTCGATGAAAAAATTCAACCAAGGTGGTAACTTATAGTTTAAATACAATTATGTGAATACAAACACCCTAAGGCCAAAACCATTGACTCAAAGCAAACAACACACACTAGAAACATCCTAAAAGATGGCACATGCAAACCAAATAAAAAGAAGTTGGTGGTGGAACAATTATACTAGTGACCTGCTTCCCATCCATTTTATCTGCGAACTCGGTGGAAGTGCCCTTATTATCCATAGGGAACCCTCTTAGAGGACTGAGCGAGTATTATTAATATATGTCCCAGGTAAAAAGAAGATGAACTCGACACTGCACCTATGTATGAGCCCTAAGAAGACATGCCACTATGATCACCACGTACAATAACATGACCTGGGGGGAGAGTCACAAGACAAATCCGCATGCAAAGGTAGGAAACTTAACCCAAAAAGGAGCTAAGATTGAAACACCCTTGAGAGTTGCCTCCCAAGTGGTCCGCAAGTGATAATGACACCATTTGTATGCGTGCATATTCCATTATATGGCGTCACCCGAAACTAAGCGAAAGGGGTTGTGTCAATTCGCCTAACCCAAGTGTGACCTTGTGATTAACCCCTTTGTGAGGAGGGCTTCCCAGACAACACTATTGTAAATGGATTTAACTCCCTAACAAAAGCTACTAAGTTGATTTTTTAGTCTTGGAACAGTTAAATCACACTCCTAACTCCAAGACCCTAGCCTAAGCTAGTGTTGGTGTACTACCAGTGAAAACAAAAGACAAATCTAGTTAATTTTATTATCGTGTTTATTTTAGTGGTTGTTGTTTACACAAGCGGGATGCATCGTGTAACTGAGATGGTGTGAATTAGTTAGTCACCCTAATGTAGCTATAAGCGATTTTTCGATTTTCAATTTGATGAATGCTAACTACAGGAGGGTAAGAGCCTTCTAACACACCAATGCCTATTGTAATGCACCTCTAAATCTTCTTGAATGCAAATTATCCCAAATTTTATGAATTAATGACCCAAAACAAACCAAGAAAGAAAACCAAAAAATTGAAAAGAAACCAAAGGAAAAGAATCTCAAGCAAGAATCCAAAGCACTCCAGAAGCATCACATCTAGGGAAAAAAAGCCCAATCAAAGACACATTGAAAGCAATCAAAATGAAAGCCAAAACTAAAAAGAGGAAGTGCAATGTCGTCAAGCTAGGGATGTAGTACAATGGCCTAATCAAGGCCAATGGTCTAGAAAGGTAATAACCCTACCCTAGAGGTAGAAAGGCCTAAACAAGATCAAATGATGTTGATACAAAGAAATGAAAACACACTCAAAATAACTTTCCTAGATGACAGTTGCACAACTAGTCACAACACCACCAAAGGTGACCAAAACAAACAGGAGAGAAAATAGGTAACTTAAAAACAAGAAACCAAACCACACAAAGGAAAAAAAAGACCAAAGTGGGATATCAAAGAGATCTAAGCAGTTACCAAAAGAATCCAAACAAATATCAAATAGATCCAGAGATGAGAACACTAGTCCTCAACCAAAGCACACAAAGAATTCTTCAAGAGAAACCTTGAAGAACACAAGCAATGGATGATCCCAACCAATAAATAAGAAATGGCTCAAATCTGATAGATATTAGTAGTTATCAGCAACAAAAACAAATAGATATAACAAATAGTAGCAAGTTTAAAATAAAAACACCAGAAAAATAAAGCAAATAAGGTGAAAGAAAACCCAAAAATTGGGAAAAATTGATAGAAAACACGTTGATTTTTCAATCAGCAATATCTTCCTCATACGAACTCTGTTTCAAGTGGTTTTTTTTTTTTTTTTAAAGTAAACAATCGAGAGGATTACAGATACATATTTAATTTTACTGAATTATGTATATAAAATAACAAAAATGAACATAAAAAACAGTCGTGCACGAGGGCAAAAGAAAAACAGACTGCCAAATTTTCAATTGGCCATAACTTCCTCATATGGAGTCCGTTTTCAGTGATTTTTTTTAATGAAATTCCGGGATGCATATGTGGTCAAATCAATAAAATTATGTATAGGTAATTCCATATTTTGATTTTAATTCCCATATATGTTCTTCTTTCATACAAAAACAAAAATAAAACTCCAAATCTAAGATCAGCTCAAATCTGAAGCAAGTAAAATCAATGGAGATCGGAATGGATCCAAAAAACTATAAAGAACTCAATGGAAACAAGAAAAACCAAAAAACATAGATAAGAAGAGGAGATCTGTGGGGCCTCAGAAATGCCCTCATTTTCAACATATAACATTACCGTTTATAAAGCATATTCCTGCACTTTCTACCATATTCATATCCATTTGTCGTAACACATGCCTAAAACCATCCTTTTCGTGTCACAGTTAAAAATCATAGTTTTATTGTGTTTTTAATGTCTTAAGGATGATTTTATCATGATTTACTAATGACAGTTTCGCTAAGCTCATTTGTCGCAGAGTTTCATTGCCGAATTTCTTCACAAGAGAGTTAAACTAGTTACCACAAAGTTAAGTATGGAATTAGATTGATGTAGGCAAAAATATGAATTTTGTGATCAAAATATTGAAATTCCAACACGTGGGTTTTGTTCAAACCACCCTCTTTCAAGTAACTCGGAAATGGTTTGGAAAAATTCGACAGTATAAGGAAGCTATGGTCATGGAATATTCCAACACACATTAAGTACAAAATTGGGTCAAAATCCATATTTGATTGTTTCGGCCATGTTTTGGATAAAAATATTATGCTCAATGAGGAGTTGATTTCATTTTTTATGATGAGATTGGGACCATGCTAATGTTAGTGCTTGGTTTTAAGTAGTTACGCCATGAATATCAAGAATGTTCTCGCAATCATATTGCGAATTCTAAGATTAGTTTTAGTTTTCTGAGTTTACCATGTAAATGAATTCACTACTATTTTATGTGTAATTATGTTGTCTATAAAGGCCAGCACAAGAATAAGTTATAGGGGATGGGAATTATCAATTGTTGAACACAAAGCTTTGAGCTGTTGTAGACATTTTTCTTATTTTATTCAAAGACTTTTGTTCCAGTGATTTAACATGGGCATGTGTTAATTCGGATTATTGAGAGTACAGTGACAGTGAGTTTTTAATTTGAATGTGTTAGATTTCCATTTTACTGCAAGTTTCCTAGGCTTACCCAGTTGTGGCAAGGGCCCATCACAATCTAGGATTGAGCTCTTTGTAATTCATAGGTAGATCAGCTATATTATTGTGTGCACTTTCGTTCCAGCAACGCGTGGATTGATTAGAATTTTAGTGTGATTACATAGATTTTGAATTGATCTCAATGTATTTATAATCCTTTCTGGTATTGCATTGATTTGGTTTTGAAACCATCCTCTATTCATTGCATTGTGTTGCTGCATTCTGCCATAGAGCAGTGCTATGTCTCTTATAAAAACTTTGAGTTGTATTTTGATATAGAGCATGCTATGTTCTGTCATTTAAAAGCACATTCATTTATATTTGTGATCAGAATACCTATGATTGGTAAATCAATTGCGTTTTGGAATCACTTAACACAATCTATCTGTGTTTAATTCGATGTGTCTGTCTCTTTAAGGAAGTTCATAATCAATAGTGTGGATTGCCTTCTGTATAATAGAGAGATTGATTTATGGTATGTGTTTGGATTGTGTTTTCGAACAAACCTGAGTTTGTCACAATAAGTATTGCATTTTCGATTTCCACCATTGAATAGTTTTATTTCTTGCAAGCATTATGATTTAGTTTTAATTGTGTGATTTATTATAAAGAATTTCTTTAAAGAGCGTTGATTGGAGTAATTAAATTATCATAGGATAATTTAAATTTATTTTCACATAATAGATTAAGATTGATTTCCATTTTCCTTACTATAGAATAAAGGTTGATTTCAAGTATTGAACTGTGTGATTTATATTTCTAGTGTGATTCAATATTTTACATTGCTTTGGGTTTTTTGAAGATAGTCATAGACTAGATTCCCATTTTAAATGTAGCAACATAGAATTTGATAGCAACAAACTTAGATAACTTTGTCAAGCATTCGAGTTCATTAGCTTAGTTTAGATTTAATCCTTATGCCTTTTGATTTCGTGATTCATGTTTTTTCTTGATCAGCATTAGAATAGATAAATGAGTGTTTCCCATTATACATATTTTTGAATCCCGTAATTAGCATTTTTTTAAGTCGAAGTGATTTTACTAGAAATAGTGTTTGATTTGTTTCTATACTTAAACAAAAAGTTGATTTCTTACTCTAGTCTAGATTAGATGCTCTGATCTTGTGTTACATGCGCTTGTGCCTCTAATTCTTACAACCCCGAATTAATAATTTAATCTTGGAAACTATAACACATATAATTTCCCCAATATTTTTGGCTTCGCTGCTAGGGAGGTGCTAAAGAGATAATAGCATAGTTTCTTTCACAAGTTTTTGGTATAATCTTAGTTGCAGGGAAATCAAAGGGTGGATAGTGTACGATAGGACGTGAGTGAAAAGCCATGCATCCACTATAGTGGGGTTGCTCCAAAGTTTGGTTGTCTATTTAAGCAAGTTTGTTGATTTTTCTTGCAATTAGCAGTTTCTATTCATTTAGATTAAAAATTTCAAGCTCTTAACGACAAAACATTTTTTGGGTCTTGTAAGAACCCCCAGGTACTAATCCGTGTGTGAAGACAAGGATTTCTAAACTAGAAAGCGTGATTGAAGGATTATTAATAATTTGAAGGAGTTATCTCAAATCCTAGCAGCAGCTTGGGTATCTGCCTCTCAAGAAGAGAAAATATTGATAGTAGTCAAGAACTTTAACCTCTCCAGAAGTGATCGAAGAACCTAATTCCATGAGCCACAACCACATGAAGAGCTAGAATCCTCCCATAATCACATTTTCCAATAATTAGAGGAAATTGAGGACTTATGGACAACATCTATTGGAGAGAAGCCCCTAAAACCAAAGATCGAAGATTCCAAAGAAGAGGACAGGCAACATTGTCCAAATGAAGAAATGGACCAAGACCACTATGATTACATCAAGCATTGGTTCCAAACCAGTACTCCAGCAAGGCATCATTATCTTCTTCACACTTTCTTAGTATCATATAATTTGTAGTTGCTAGTTTCACATGCTCATGTACACTGTAAAGTTTATATGTTAAATCTAAGCATGAATGTATCCTTGTACCTGATCCACACATGGCTTCACTGGAAGTTCTCTTTCACTTAAAGGAGGACATCTTTTCTCCAGTATAGCAGGAAAGTTAGTAAATAAATAAATGAAAATAATAAAGAGAAAAATAAGTCCCTTTGTGAAAACTAGATTGTCTAGCACACCTGGACAGGGACTTTGCTTGAAAACCAGGTAACTGGTAGGCAAAGTTCCCAATAAAGATTGTAAATTTGTATGATTTCTTGAAATCATGTTTTTTTCGTTATGTCTTGTACTCGTGTTGGTTGATGTCGGATTCCTTAAGGCCCACCTGCCAACAAGCCTTATCCCATCGACATCAGCACATTATTTGGGATTACGGTTAGGGTTAGATAAGGTACCTGGGAGCCTGCATGCCTTAATGGCAAGTATCCTTGTCATCTACTAAGGAAATACATCAATGTTTCTTAGTGGATGAATTTTGCAGTCCATTCGACTTCGACAAATCTATTCATGGCTAGTAGAGTGTACCTTCCTTGATTCCCATTGACATCAAAGGTGGGATATCTCACAATGGTTAACGATCTCCTCAATGATCGGTAATCCAATGATTCTTGCTTATGTTCGACATCGACACCATTTATTAACATATCCAAGATTCACTACAACAAGACCCTGTGATTAACGTCCATTTTTTCTTCTTTTTTGCGTCTAGAGCCCAGTTTTGGTGCTATTTGTGTCCATTTATCAAATATGGTGCCAAACTTGATGCAAATTTTAAAACAAGTTTTGCACCAAGTCTTACACCAAGTTTAGCACCATGTATTGTAATAGGTTTTGCACTAGATTTTAAACCAGGTTTTACGCCAGGTTTTATGCCAAGTTTTGTGCCATCCTTTGCACCATGTTTTGCATCAAGTTTGGCACCTAATTTTGTTTCACCGACTTTTGCATCCTCTATTGCATCCACATTTTTCACCTACACTTGCATCAACGTTTGCATCATCTCTTGCATCCTCTTTTGCATCGTTTTTTAAATCATTTTTTGCATCCATTTTTGCATCATTTTTTGCATCCCTTTTGCACCAAGTTTGGCATCGAGATTTGTGTCTAGTTTTGCATCTACTTTTGTTGCATCCTCTTTTACATCTTGTTTTTCATCCATATTTACATCCTCTTTTTCATCTGTTATTGTGTCCACTATTGCATCCAATTTTCTTGTGCCATAATTTGCACCTAGTTTGGCACCTCCCTTTGCACCCATTTTTCCTTCTAAATTTTCATCCATGATTGCATCCTCATATACATCTAGGTTTTCATCGACTTTTACATCTATTTTTGCATCCCTTTTTGTATCCACTTTTGTGTCAAGATTTGCATCAGGTTTTGTGTCTCATATTGCATCTACTTTGGCATCGAATTTTGTTGCATCAACTTTTGCATCCATTGTTTCACCCATATTTACATCCACTTTTACATCCCTTTTGCAACTTATTTTTCATATTCATTTTCTTCTTTTTTGCATCTATCATTACATCCACTTTTTTTTGACATAATTTGTTCCATGTTTTGTACTTACTATTGTACCCACGTTTACTTCCAATTTTGCATCCATCTTCCAATCCTCTTTTGCATCAAATATTGCATCTATTTTTCCTTTCACTTTTGTGTTGGGTTTTGCTTCTCATTTTGTATATTATTTTGCATCTACTTCCATTGCATCCACATTTTTCATCCAATTTTATTTCTTCTTTTGCACCCATGTTTGCATCTACTTTTACATCCCTTATTGCATATTGTCTTTCATCTAAGTTTGCATCTTTTTTTGTGTGTGTTATTACATCCACTTTGGTTGTGCCACAATTTGTGCCATATCTTGTGCGTATCATTGCAACCCACATTTTCTTCCACTTTTGCGTTCACATTTTCATCATCTTCTGTGTCCAAGTTTGCATCATATTTTTTTTATGTTTTTTGCATCCCATTTTTCATCTACTTTTACATCTAATTCTGATGCATCCAATTTTGTTTCCACTATTGCACCCATGTTTGCATCCAAGTTTTCCTCCTTTTTTCATCCAATTTTGTGTCTTTTTTTGCGTTCGTTTCTGTATCCACATTTGTTTCACCACAATTCATGCTAATTTTTATGCCTACTATTGCACCCATGTTTTCTTCCACTTGTTAATCAATGTTTACATCATGTTGTGTCCAAGTTTGCATCAACTATTGCATCTACTTTTTCATCCACTTTTGTCTCCATTTTTCTGTCTTGTTTTGCATCTATTTATGTTGTGTCCACTCTTCATCCAATTTTACGTCTATTGTTTCCCACATTTTTTTTGTTCACTTTTGCATCCCTTTTCCAACACTCATCATATTTTTTGCATTGATGATATTTCTTATGACATTGACAATTATGAACAACTGATAAAAATGTCAATAATTATGATGATGATGATAATGAAGATGATGATGATGACGTGAATTTTCATTATTATCATAATGTAAATGATGATAAAGATGATGGGGGTTACAATGACAATGATGATGACGATGCTAATGACCTTGGCCAATCTTCACAATTTTTAAATGTTGTCATGGTCATAATCGTAATCACTATTTTTGGCGTCATCTTTCAAGTCATCATCATCTAATCATCATTAACATTATTTTCATCTTGGTCATCATCAACAATAATAATGGCATGAATGATGATTATGATGTCCATGACAAAGATGACAATAATGATGACAGAAATTACATTAATTATGATGATGGGGATGATGAAAATTATAATTATGATAATAATGGTAGTGATGATGATGATCATCGATCATCTCTCAAAAATAAAGTTGTTATTTCTCTTGCATATATCATGCGTCCTAAAACCCTTTTTAGAGCACTCGTAACATTTTTTGGGTTGATGATATTTCTTACGACACCTATAATTATGAACAATTGATGACAATTTCCATAATCATGATGATGATGATGATGATGATGATGATGATGATAACATGAATTGTGATTATGATGATTATGCAACAATGACAATAATGGTGGTGATGATTACGATAATGAAGATGTTGACACTCCCTATAAACTAGGGAGTTACTCATAATGAGACAAAACAGTGCTCTCAAGTTGAAATATTCATATAAGAAGGGATCTGGATTGATAAGCATCAATGATGATTGACATCATCATATCCAACATTGTCAAAATAGCAGGGCCTTGACTAACAAGTTCTATATCTCCATTGGATAAAAGCACAATGTTGGGATGAATAAATTTTGACACCACTGCCTCGCTAGGCACTTACCCCACCAGGATGTTCACCAGGTATGTCCTAACATGATCGTTTCCTAATCCACTGTCATAATATTTGACACCAAGAAATGTCTATTCTCATGACTATTCTTATCTTGGATTCATGTACTTAAATTATGGTGGTTAGTCCTAATCAAAGTAAAAATTCTCAAAGAATATTAGTCCCATATATTTATTCAATCCACCATTCTCCCTAATGGTGTCTTTACTAGGCTTACGACTGTTAGTCCTAGCCATAGTACATGACACATGGATAATATGGTGTCCACCCTCACTCCCTCTCAACCAGGGAGGAGACATCCACAAGCATAATATTTTCTCAAGAATACCCATCATTTTCATAGAGAATAACATCATTAATTTGTTCTCATCGTATGACATCTTTATGATTAAGCATTCATATATTAGTGGCAAAATATTTCCCCTTTTGTCATTTGTGATGAAATAAAATAAAAAAGTGAAAGCCAAAATCATTAAAGATACACTATAATGATTTATCTAGGTATAAACTCTAAGGTTGAAGTGAGAATTCATGTAAATGTTATATCTATGAGTTGTGTCAAACTTATGAAAACCTTATTCCCTATGTCCTATATATAAGATAAAGAAAAAGAAATTAAAATAAGGCCCATTGAATGGTAACTCATGTATTCACTCCCTCTTTGGAAAACGTATGAATATATACACTCCTAGTGACACTTGATCACATGTTTGTGAGGATTAAATCATGAAGTCCTCTTTTCCCCTTGCAATTTTTGTTCATCATTTAAGTACCTACTTGAGTATCTATGGAATGTTTGTTGCCCAAGGGTTTCATGTATACACTTGATTTACTTATGTCACACTTCGGTAAATTTATGTGACAAAGTCAAATGTTTAAGTTTGTGGAGTTATTAGAACAATGTATTAAGTTAGTCATCACACACACATGTATTACATCTCATTGATCCACATGTGTGGGTTGGATAATCATTGCTTGAGAAATTTAATGGAGACTACTTTAGGGCTTTGATGGTATAGCTTACAAAATCTCTTGTTAAACATTGTGATTCATCCTTTCTTTTCCTCGAGACACTTGATAATATTGAAGTCACTCCCAATAATCCATAGATATGGGGAGTATAAATTACTTGTGATGGAAATAGAATTGAGAAATAGAGGTTTTCCATTTGCGATATTGGATTAATAGACATTGGATACATGGTAGTAGTCCTTGATGTCAATTAACTAAGATTGTATTGTCATAATGCGAAAAGAGGTAAACATATTAGTAACCTTGATGTCTTGATCATTCCAAATAATAGCCATTCCACCCAAGTATCTCTAAGCATTAATCACTACTACTTGGCAATTCCTCCCCCATTTCCTAATTATATGAGGTAGAACCTCACTTAATATTTTTCTTTCTTATATCAACATTATTGATGGGTGCTTTGCGTACCATTTTCCTTTTAGGAGTCCTTGTTTTCCTTCCATGAGACTATTTTCATGGAGAATTTACACAGAAAGGAAGTATAATGTGACTAAAAAATACATGTTTCAATATTAAAGTGCTTGGACAATGCCACTTCATTTCTCCTATATTTCCTTAACCTAGGACCAAATGGTGAAGTTGATGGCCTTAAGGGAAATTGACCAATGAAAATATCAAAAAGAGGTGACTTTTGACTTTATCGCATACAAGTTAATATACTAAAAAAATATCCATAAAAATTTCATCAATAAATGAATCATTAAAAAATATTATCCAAAACAATTCCATAAAGTGATGAATCATTACATTATAAAATACGATCTATAAACCTTCTGGGAACTTTTTGCTAAACCATGCTCAAAACCAACATATTTAATAATAATATGGACAATAACACATTTTCATAAATTAAATAACATGTTATGAATCCTAAGAAATGTCACTAACAAAAAACTAAAAGCAAGCATTTAATGGGAGTGACCACTCATGGCCACCATAAGACAATGAATCTATTAAAACCAAGATTAATGGAGGGAAAGATCTATAAAGGACAAAGGCAAACCTATTTTAACTTTAATGTTTTATTAGGTGGAAGTTGAACATCTCAAGATATAATGAAGAGTAGAATTAATTTTATTGCATTAAGAAAACCCAAGCACATTCTATAGCTTACCAAGGAAGAGATGTATAATATCCATCTCAGTGACACAACACATGGCATTAAGTTACTTTTCTATACATAATTTAAACTTCTATCATAAAATCACAAATTTAGCACGAATGTAATGTTTAAAATCAATTTTTATAATATATATATATATATATATATATATATATATATATATATATATATATATATATATTATAAAAAAATACCAAAAACTAAATGTTTTTTTTAGAAAGAAAATAATAATAATAATAATAATACTAAAACTAAACATATATTAAAAAAACTAAAACATAAGCAAATAATTTTTATTTTTTTAATTTAAAATAATTTTTAGAATTTTTTTAAACACTTCCCTCCTTTCTAAGAAGCAAAAATAATAATAGAAATAAGGACGGACCAAAAATCTTCCTTTCCCTCGTAAGTGTTTCCAACCATTCATTCCACTCATTCGAGTTATTTCATAAAATAGAGATAAGTGTTATTTCACACTCTTTGGTAAAGCCTATTGAGCTTCGCCTATGATATATCTATTCCTTGATGGAGTCCTTGATATATTGATCAAGTTTTGATTCCTTGGAGATTAATTAGAGCAAAGAAAACATGAGTACTCTTAATTCCAAGTTCAATGCCTTTGATGGTGGACACAAGGAAAGGATAGGTTGCTATCTTGGTCATAACTCCAAGTTCATTGTATTTTATGGTGGATGAGGCAAGGGAGGGGGTTGCAGTCGTGGTCATGGAGTTTTCTCTTTCACATTATATTTAGGGAGTTCAAAGCAATTTGAATGGAATCATTTTCGTCACTAGGTATAATGGATTAAGTGTGATAATGGATAAAATTCAGTAATTATTTGTGAGAGTTTTTTCTTGAACAAATATTAGGTTCCGTTTTATCATAGAGAAAAGTACATGCACTAAAAACAACTCAATATTTGATGTGGTATTCATATTGTATGCGACTTATTTTTCATTAAAAACAATTTACTTTTTCATGTGACATTCTTTTTTTGTTAAAATTTCTTCTATTTCTAATCTGAATTACAATTGTAATTTGAAATAAAGCTTCTAGTAACTCTTAATTTACCAATCATGGATGGAAATCGTAAGAAACATTCACAATATAATATGAAGAACAATTGGGTACCTACTTCATATGCATTAATAAATGCTTCTACTACTTAATGTGAATTACAAGTGTAATCTTAGTTGGATCTCCAATATATCTTAAACCATATTTTCATTTTATTTTTTAGTATTATTAATTTTTATTATGTCCTACCTCATTTTATGGTTAGCATTGTAATAAAAATATGCATTGTGCTATAGAATTAGTACTAACATGTAATACTGATTTTTTTCATAACGTTACAGGTAATGAACACGAAGATGATGATACAAACTATGCTTAGGTTACATGATATATCAGAGATGATGATGATGGGGATGGTGATGACATTGGTGATGATTATGTGGATGATATTATCAAGATGGTCAAGATGATAATCATGGAAATGATTATGAGGATGATCTTGACTATGATTTTCATGGTGCTAGCTAGCTATGCATTATTTTATATATTTAGTTGGGATGTCTTAATATGGTAATCATACATTTGAATTTTAGTTGATTCAAATAATGATGATGATACTATCAGTACTATTTTGTTACCTTATGAATATGTTGAAAATTGTTTACATTTTTTTTTATGAAGAATTATTGTGTATGATGAGATTCCTATTTTTTTATGGATGTTGTGAATTTACCTTAGAATAATGATATCTATGAAACATTTTTATTTTCTAATGATACATTGACTTTTAGTTGATTTGATTAAATATGATGATGATATTATCATTTTTATCTTGTTCTTTTATGTATATATTGAAAATTATCAACATTATTTTGATGGAGAATTATTATGTATGATGATATTACAATCTTTTGATGGATGTTGTAATTTACCTTAGAATAATGGTGTTCATGAAAGATTTTGATATGATAATCACACGTTTGAATCTTAGTTGATTTGATTAAATATGATGAGGATATTATTATTATTATCTTGTTACTTTATATATGTGTTGAAAAATGTCAATTATTTTTTATGGAGAATCATTGTGTATCATAATATTACTACTTTTGGATGTAATGTTGTGAATTTATATTGGAATAATGATATCTACGATAAGTCTTGATTTAGTAGTCATATATTTATATTGAAAATTGTCAATGATTTTTTGATGGATAATTGTTATATATGAGGACACGTCTATCTTTTTTATGAATCTTGTCAATTACCCTTAAATTTGTTTACAAATATTAAGTTATCAATTTGAATTGTGATATCTTCTTAAATGTGTTATACATGAAAATACCTCCTCATCATCTTGGAGGAGAATACTATGTTGTTGGTTGAAATATCCCTTTCTCCTAAACTCTATAACACTATAAAGCAAGTTATGTACCATGAGGACAACGTTATCCTAGTCTATAACAAGTTTTCCCCTTAATTTAACTTTTGTTACCAAAATTATCACTCAGTCACAAGGAAAAAAGCTTGAGTTAACTAGAATGTGACACTCTTGTTCACTTTCGGAAACTCATATGGTGGAATCTGATCTCTTTATCCTCATATTTTGCTTTTTCCTAAAAAATAAAAGAATACAAAAGTGGGAAAGAGCCATAAATCATGGGGAATCTTTTTCCTAAGCACAAAAGCATCTAATATGTGGAAACCGCCATTTTTATATGAGGAAACATTATTCACCCAAAAGCTTTGGCCCAAATTGAACTAATGAGGAATTTGGGAAATATTCATAGCCTTTAATTTCATATATATTGGAGACTTTTCCATTGAGAAAAGGATGGGAATTATTGTATTGTCAGGCTGCTGAGATCTATCTTGATAGGAAGATTTTTGGAGCTAGGAGTTTGGGGAGGTAGTGCTGCAACTGCATTTGATGGTTGTAACTTTCCTCCAACTCCTTTATTAATATAGATCGGTCGTTATTCCTTCCATATGCTGCTATTCATTCTTTACTTATTCTATTCAAATAATGAATGTACGTGATTTTGGTTTATATTTATTTAATCAATAATATTTATATGTTTCTGATAGTTTTGATTATCAAGATATTATGTTGTGAAGTTTTCTTTGTTCTCTCTGTTATGTGTAGGACCAATCTTTGGAGCTAGGTAGGAGTGCTTCTCAGCTACACCAAAAACTCCAACAAGACCTGCATACGAGGACTCACAAGAATTCCTTCTCTTTTTCTTATTCTATACTCTACATCTTGATCTACCGAGAATCCTGAACCTTAGAACAACCTTTCTCTTAATCAGTATGTCATAGGTTTCCAAGTTAAATTAAGAGGGTTTTATGTTCATATAACCATGCATTAAATCCTGCAGCAAAATGATATTTATAAACTGTAATATATTTCACTATGTAATTGAAATTAGTGAAATGAACCCATAAAGGGGGTCACAAATAGAAATAAAACTAAAACTCTAAACAAGAAGCCGAAAGTGGATATAACCATGCATGCAAAATTGGGAGTAGAATTGGATGCTAAATTAGCTATCAAAACAAGATGCAAACAATGACACAAAAAGGGTTTTAAAGTAGAATTAAAAGAGGATGCAACACTAGACACAAAGAAGGGAACAAAATAGGGCATACAAAAGGATACCAAATTGGGTGCAAACAAGGATTCAAAAATGGACACCAAAATGAGGATGCAAAGGATCATGTAAAATTAGGATGAAAAATTGGGTTCAAAAAGGATGTAAGAAAATACACAAAACAAAATGCAAAATGGGACTAAAAAGGGGTGAAACCAAGGATGCCAAAAATGATGCATAACTAGATGAAAATTCGAACTAAAATCTAGGTGCAAAATGAGATGCAAATGTGGAAAAAAAAAGATGAAAATTTGGATTCCAAAAAGGATGCAAAATTAGTCACCAAAAAGGATGCAAAATTGGACATAAAAAATGGTGCAAAATTCGACATAAAAGTAGAAAATATGGTGCAAAATTGGACACAAATGTAGAAAAAATGGTGCAAAAATGTGCATAAAAATGGCATAAATTTGGATGCAAATTGAGATGCAACATTGGATGCAAAATTAGGTGCAACAAATGATTCAAACCTTGGTGTAAAAACAAATGCAAAAGTAGATGAAAAAAATGGCTCAAAATTGAACGTAACATTAGACACAAAATGGGATGCAAAGGAGGATGCAACACATGGTTCAACAAAGGATGAAAATTTAGATGCTCAAAAGGATGCAAAATTGGATGCAAGAAATCATGTTAAAAATGATGTTAAATTGGATGCAACAAATGATGCAAAATTAGATGAAAAATATGGTGCAAAATAAGATGCAAAAAAGGGAGACAAATAAAACACAAAGTGGATGCAAAAAATGGTGCTAAAATGGATGCAAAATTTGGCACTAAATTAGACTCAACATATGGTGCAAAATTGGATGCAAAAAATGGTGTAAAAAAAGGAAGAAAAACTAGCACAAAAATATATGTAAAAATAAGTACAAAATTAGAAGCAAAAAATGGCATAAGACTAGATGCAAAAACTGGCACAAAATGGATGTAAAAAAAGGCACTAAATTAGATGCAAAAGATGGTGTAAAACTTGATGAAAATTATGTCACAAAACTAGAAGGAAACACTGGCACAAAATAGGAATCAAAAAATGATGCAAAAATAGATGCAAAAAATGGCACAAAGCTAGAAGCAAAACCTGTTTTAAAACCAAATGAAAATCTTGGTGCAAAATATGATGAAAAATTTGGCGTAAAAAAGATGAAAAATTTGGTGCAAAAAAGGATGCTTTAAAAATTGTACAATAGAGCCAGATGTAGCACCAGGCTGTTCATCCCAATTGAGAAAAAAATGCACTACAATTTGGTGCTAAATTTGGCACAAATTGCCTATTTTGTTGTAGTGATTGCACGTAGGTGTGTAGCGGTTGAAGACTATATGGTTTTGAGATCTCAACACAGATTTGCAGTAGTTTGGATTTTTGTATTAGCATTCCATATTCATTTGCAGTAGTAGTCACCTTTCCTTAGTTGTTTGGGGAGATACAACTCCTCAGGCATGGGGGAGAAGGGGATCCTCAGTTCATCCTTCATCTTTCTTCAACAGATCAGATCAGCAGTCACATTAGCTCCAACCTCCACTTCATCTTGCAACTATCATAGTAAAGGTAAACCTGAGGTAAATTGGCTTAAGATTCTTTAGTTCATTAAGAATGCAAGGAAACATGATGGTTAACCACTTTCCACTTCATATATTCTATCTTTCATCACCACTATCATCCACCTCCATTTGAAATCCATTTTCATAATAAAATGCATAAGTGCTCTAAATCAGGCCATATGAATGAAAAGTAGATCATAGTGGTCCACTAATACAAAGCAACAACCATAATGCCTTCTCTTCCTACATCATAAGCATTCATAACATGTGGGAATGTTATTTTCATTCTTTTGTTAGCATTTCAAGGCATGAACTTTGTTCCTACAGGTTGGTTACCACAGTGGAATTGTACCATTTGTATCACAAGTCTGTAGTATTATCACATGACAAAATACTATATGTTGTGACAAAGTTGACATCAAAAGATGAAGTCATTGTTGCCCAAAACAAGAAGAACCACATATAAACCTTGGTCTTAGAGTATGAAAGCATTTGTATCCACCATTCCCATTATCACTTCATGATTCATGAGATCCCTCATCTCTTCCTTATCCACTTAGTGTTTGTCCTCAATTAGATCGCTCCCCACTCTATGGCAGTCAAATATGAATAGTGTTGCTCCACAAGAACCAGCACCTCCAAATCTTTACGCAGTGTTGCTCCACAAGAACCAACCCTGCCCAAGGTTATGATGTCATAGAATCTATAAATGAGCAAGGTATTTGTTTGCATGAGGACATGCAAAATCACAGGCATGGGGGGTTGTTGGGCCTCAAAAATGCCCTCATTTTCAACATATAACATTACCGTTTATAAAGCATATTCCTGCACTTTCTACCATATTCATATCCATTTCTTGTAACTCATGCCTAAAACCATCCTTTTCATATCACGGTTAAATATCATAGTTTTATTATGTTTTTAATGTCTTAAGGATGATTTTACCATGATTTACTAATGACGGTTTTGCTAAGCTCGTTTGTCCAAGAGTTTCATCACTAAAATTCTTCAAAAGACAGTTAAACTAGTTACTACAAACTTAAGTACGAAATGAGATTGTTGTACGTGAAAGTATGAATTTTGTGATCAAATGGTGAATAATATTGAAATTCCAACACACGGATTTTGTTCAAAGCACCCTCACTCAGGTAACCCAGAAACAATTTGGCAAAATTTCACATTATGAGGAAGCTATGGTCATGGAATATTCCAACAAACGTTAAGTACATAATCGAGTCAAAATCCAGATTTGACTATTTTGGCCACAGTTTGGATAAAAGTCTTATGCTCAATGAGGAGTTGGTTTTATTGTTTATGCTGAGATTGGGACCATGCTAATGTTAGTGCTTGGTTTGAAGTAGTTACGCCATGAAAATCAAGAATGTTCTCGTAATCAGATTGCGAATTCTAAGATTAGTTTTAGTTTTATGAGTTTACCATGTAAATGAATTCATTACTATTTTATGTATAACGATATTTCCTATAAAGGCCAGCACAAGAATAAGTTAGAGGATATGGTAATTATGAGTTGTTGAATGCAAATCTTTAAGATGTTGTAGACCTTTTTTTAATTTTAATCAAAGACCTCTGTTCCAGTGATTTAACATGGGCATGTGTTAATTCAAATTATTGCGAGTACAGTCACAGTGAGTTTTTAATTCAAATGTGTTAGATTTCCTTTTTACTGCAAGTTTCCTAGGCTTACCCAGGTGTGGCAAGGGCCCACCACAATCTAGGATTGAGCTCTTTGTAATTCATAGGTAGATCAGTTATATTATTGTGTTCACTTTCATTCCAGCAACGCATGGATTGATTAGAATTTTAGTGTGATTACATAGATTTTGAATTGATCTCGGTGTATTTATAATCCTTTATGGTATTGTGTTGATTTGGTTTTGAAACTATGCTCTATTCATTGCATTGTGTGCTTGAATTCTTCCACAGAGCAGTGCTCTGTCTCTTATAAAAATGTTGAGTTGTATTTCAATATAGAGCCATGCTCTGTTCTGTCATTTAAAAGAACATTCATTTATATTTGTGATTGGAATACCTATGATAGGTAAATCAATTGCATTTTGGAATCACTTAACACGATCTTTGTGTGTTTAATTCGATGTGTTTATCTCTTTAATGAAGTTCATGATCAATAGTGTGGATTGCCTTGTGTATAACAGAGAGATTGATTTATGGTATGTATTTGGATTGTTTTTTTGAATGAACCTGAGTTAGTCACAATAAGGATTGCATTTTCCATTTCCACCATTGAATTGTTTGATTTCTTGCAAGCATTATGATTCAGTTTTCACAGTGTGATTTATTATAAAGCATTTCTTTAAAGAGCATTGATTGGAGTAATTAAATTATCATAGGATAATTTAAATTTATTCTCACATAATAGATTAAGATTGATTTCCATTTTCCTTACTGTAGAATAAAGGTTGATTTCAAGTATTGAACTGTGTGATTTATATTTCCAGTGTGATTCGATATTTTACATTGCTTTGAGTTGTTTGAAGATAGTCATAGACTAGATTCCCATTTTAAATGCAGCAACATAGAATTCGATAGAAACATACTCAAATAACTCTGTCAAGCATTCGAGTTCATTAGCTTGGTTTAGATTTAACCCTTATGCATTTTCATTTCATGATTCATGTTTTTTCTTGATCATCATTAGAATAGATAAATGAGTGTTTCCAATTATACATATTTTTTAATCCCGTAATTAGCATTTTTTAAGTCGAAGTGATTTTACTAGAAATAGTGTTTGATTTGTTTATGTAATTAAACGAAAAGTTGATTTCTTACTCTAGTCTAGGTTATATTCTCTGATCATGTGTTACCTACGCTTGTGCCTCTAAGTCTTACAACTCCGGGTTGATAATTTAATGTTGGAAACCATAACACATATAATTTCCCCAACAAGATCCAAAACAGAGGGAAAAATAAAAATGCTCTCATTGAAAGCACCAATTTTGTTGCATTTAATTATGCAGCGAGCTATTGATCCATGATCTCGTGCCCAATTGAGATCACCAGATAGAAAAATATAATGGCTAACACAATCTAATGCTGACCCCCAATCCAAATGGTCATGCCTGCAAAAAGCAGTCGAATCTATGTTATAAAGATAAGAGATCAGACCTCGAATCCTCGCATGTCGGGGAAGGATTTTGAGTTAGATGCAGAACTTGCGCTCCACTCGAGCAATCCCACATTTCTACACCAGATCTATATCCCTGCACATGAACACAACTAGATAAGGACAACAGTTGATCTTCCTTGGAAGATCATCATATCAAAAGAAATAGATGCAATCATATAACATACTGAAAACAAATTCATGAAAGGAAACAAATATTTTTATTAACCATATAAATGGAACTACATCAAATGTATACCATCAACATATTAGATCCTCTCCTCCAACTTGCAGTATGGCCTCCTCTCCCAGGACGGCAAAGCTCTCGTGCTATAGTTTGGATACTCTCCCCTCTTTTTCTCGGTAAGCTTATATAGGTTCATTCTATCCTCCATGAGAATGCATCTAGACACCTAGGGGCTCGAGAAATTAGAAAACTTCTACAATAATGGACCCTTAAACAACTCATACACAAGTAGGTCAAGTTGATCTCCTTGGGAATGGAGAACTCTAGAAACATTTTTCACAATTATGAACTTTTTCTCAATTATCTCAATTATGAAATAATTATTATCTCATAATTATAATATTTTGGAAAATTAATTATGAGAAATAACTCAATCATGTAATTCCACCCTTTTATCATGGGATAAATCTCACATAAGTAAAATAAAAGGTGAAAAGGGATGCATTTTAGCCAAACAACTGAGGTAAGTTGATATTGGGTTTCTCTCACTATAATGGAGTGGAAAATAGGGTTATAACAATATTCTAACCACTGCATCAAAGGAAACCTATCTTTTTGTGTTTGCTAATACAAAGCCTACAACCACACTTTCAAAGAGAGATGTCTGACAAATCTAAAAAGGAAAATTTTTATATCAACAAAGCTTTCAAGAACAGAAATACCACTAAGCTAAGGGGTGAAAATGTGAAATTGGGAAACACTTTTAACTTGTTTTTGACATAGAAATTTGTGAATTTTTATGGTTTTTCAACTTCAAGTACTAGAAACTCACATTTTCTTTGAAAAGTTACTTTCTAGTAAAAACAAAATTTCTATAGAATTTTCTTGCCTCCATACTTATATATTTTTTCAATATTTTATGGACATATAGCTGGAGAAATTTGGTGGATATTGGATGCATATACTTGAAAATTACAGGTAAGTATAATGAGTGACTTAAGTATACACCATGATTTGTAGGGATGGTAATTTATTTTGTGAAAAAAAAACATATCATCACAATATACACATATTTCACTCAAACAGGAACTATTTTTCGGGAATTTTTAGATTCAATTGTTATGTTTAATCATTTAAGGAAATAGGGTAAGACAAAAAAATGGTTATTTTTCAACACTTATGATGATCGATCAATTTTCATTTTAATGTGACTATCAATAAGTCAAGTTAAAATACGATTTTGAATAGGACATAGAGAGGAAGTACCAAGTGAATTTTCAAATGATTTGATGTTTCGATTTTGAAGTTATTGTTTTTTATTTCAGGTAATTTTTAGAAATCTTAAAATCTGTAGTGACAAAGTTTGGTATAAAATTATTAATAAATATCATTTCTTCATGAAAATGAATAAAAATGATATCATTTGAAACTAGATTCAAAGTTCAATCTATTGGTACCAAAGGCATCATCGAAATCTTAAATTTGGAAAGGATTTGATGCCTATGAAGTAGCTATTTCTAGAAAATAACCGAATCTTTCCTAATTTTGTTGACCAAAATCTTTCAGCTGAGAGTTGCAAAAATCTCTCAACCACAATTTTTTTGAATCTATGGTTTGCATTAACCATGCCACAGCAATGATGCAAAAACCTTTGACTAATAAAATTTAAAACTCTGAGCCAAGATTTCGCACAAAGAATCTTTCCCGACCCATACTTTGGGCAAACAGTTTGTACAAGGAATCTTTCATTTCCAAAACTATCAGTCGAGAGTTTTATATACTTTCTTCTAAGAGTCGTGCCCCGAGGAAACTCCATGTTTTTTTCAACTTAACCTTTCAACCTTTTTATTGAGAGTTTTAAATAGAATCTAAACTCTAGGACAAGAGTTTTAAATGGGATCTAAAATCTAGGTCGATAGTTTTAAATGGAATCTAAGCTCTCGTCTAGGAAATTTTAAATAGATTCTAAATTCTCAGCCGAGAGTTGTAGCTAGAATTTAAATGTTCGACTGAGAGTTTGTGCTCGAGAAAAAAAATCCAAAACTCTTCACCAAAAACTTATTTAATTCCCAACCGAGAACTTGTAGACCCAAGATTAGCTTTGGTAAACTTTTAACTGAAATAATTCCAAAATCTTGGTAGAGAAAATGTTTTGACTTTTTTCTCACTCGAGAGTTTTCCTAACATAGTGTAAATTCTCTCCACATACCAAAAAGTGTTCCCCATTTCCTCATTTTCACCCTAAGTACAAAAAAGAAAAATGCATAGTAAAAATATACAAGGGATAGAGACTAAAGTGCTTGGGTTGGGCCCCAACCCAAGGGCACTCATCCCTATATAACACCCTGAGATTGAAGGCAACAAACTTATTTTCATTGTTCTCAAAAATTTCTCAACTACATGATATGGAAATGAAAATGATAATCACAAGCTCCTAACTCTAGCAGTCACTATGCTCCTCTAAATAGTTGAATCCTACTGAGATCTTAGCTCCCTTATTTATACAAAAATAAGTGAGGGGAAACCTCCTTGGAAGGAGGGTTTCTTCCCTCAAAAATCCGTACAAAAGTGGATCTAATATTCTAAGAATCTCATAACCACTGAGTGTAGTAACTTACCAATAGCTAGCCAATTTGGTTGATGAGTTAATGCAAGGAACGAGCCTCCTACATTTCCTCTAAATAGTCTCTAACATACTTTTGCAAAATAAATATTATTTTTCTTGCACATTAATGATGTTAGGCCACAAGATATGATAAAAATTCTTTAATCTCCCTAATAAACACATTATAGTCCAGAAAGTTGTTCTCAAATGCAAAGAGGGAGGTAAATGTATGTTGCAGGATGGCTATATTGGCCTTGTTTTATAGCTATTAATGAGGCCCATCATTACCCCCCTACTGAAGGTGTTTCTCACCCTTTGAGAAACTAAACCACTTATTGCAACTCATTCATGGCCCTAGAGGTCTCACTGTCATCCCAAGGTATCTCAAATCAAATTCCCCTTTAAGCGTGGAATCCTACATTCTTCTCTCTCTCTTTCCATTCTTGTTGCTCTTTTGCCTAATATTTTCTTTCTTGTAGCCCCTATAGCAAAGGAGGGATGAAGTTAATCCAAATCCAGTTGGCCTTCAACCTTTGAACTATTATTTTGTGCAAGGGTGTCCTTTCCAAGGCATTCCTTAGTCTTTCTAGAGAATGATATTCTTTGATTTTTAAGTTATGTAGTAAAAAGTTTCATCTCCTCTGACAAGAATGTAAACTCTCGGTTCCTAGTAACCTAAAAATGTATTCAAAGAGTAGTATGGATTGTTCTTATTTTTATATCTAGGTTGGTGTTAGTCTAGGGTCTCGATAAATGATTCTATGGTTGCTATTGACAAGCTGAGGGGCCCTCAATTCTGCTATGATCCATATGGATTCATTGGTTTCTCTAGTCATGTTTCTTTTTGTCTCTTCAACCCTTGCTTCCTAATGAGTAAGCCAAGTGTCCATTTCCATTAGTTGGTAATCTCCCATTCTATAATTGGGATCCAAAATTTTCATGTAAGTCAATATGAAGTTATGCATATAGAACTCAGTCATTCTAGATTTTTCCTCCATATTGGATCTATGACAAAATTCAATAAATTATTTGTAGTCTTGGAAATTGAGTGAACCATACTATGTTAGTGTATGGATTTGAAAGTTATGCATCCTTCTCCTGCAGTTGGTCTTTCAATCTCTTATTTTCTATCTATGGTTGTTCCCTCATGTTTGTCTCTTTGAGTATCAAATCATCCATCTCCTCACCCATCATATTCATATTTTCTTCCATTAGGCCCACATATTAAACTCATTTGGACATTGAAATATACATCCATCGGTGGCTTCTACCTCTTTCTTTGTCTAGCTCAAGGAGGATTCGGACTGCAAATTTAGTGGGTATTATTTGTCTTGCTTCAAAGAATCTGTAGTAGGACCCAATATCTAGTTGGGGATCAGGTTCTTGCATCTATTGAGTCCCTTCACCTCCTTCCTATGTTGGTGAAACACTTTCTTTTAAAGCCTCCCTTCTTTCTTGTAGCACCTCTCTACCTTCCTGTAGCATTTCTCTGCCTTCTTGTAGCAATGCCCTACTTTCCTGTAGCATGGCAGACTCCACTTGCATATGTCCAGTCTTGGCTCCCCTAGTGTTGGAATCCTTTGTGAGCTTGGGGTTGTTTCCATTTGGCTTTGAGAGAGGTTATGTCTTTAGCTTTCTTCGTATCCTTCTTCAATTCTCCCTCCTGGTGGCTAGCTTACCCCTCAATGGTGTTTGGGGTTGTTAAGGAAGGTTGAGCATTTCCTTGCTTGAGTTTATTGCTTCTCCTCTTCTTGAAATATAGAGGGACATTCCTTAGATGCCTCCCCTTGGTCTTGACTGGTGTACTTAATTCTTCCATAGTAGTAGCCACTTCTTTCTCAGTATTCCCTTTTGAAATGCTTGCTTGCTACTCTTGTCTTCTTCTTTTCCTGAGGTTTGGAAGATGCCCCAATGACATTTAGGGTTCCTTCTTCCCATTTTTCTCCTTTTACCTCCTCTGGTTTTTCGTCTTCCTCTTCTTCACCAACCCTTTCTTCTTCCTCTACTTTATCCTCTTCATTTTCTTCACTATCCTCTTTCTCTGCAGAATCATGTTTTGTTGCCTCTATGTGCTCTAATAAGGATTATGTTTGAGTTTCAAGGAAATATTCCCTATCGATATCCACAAAAAATATCCATGACACAGGGTTTTTGATATGTTCCAGAGTGTCCATGACAATGAGCCTTATGATCCCATGATGATCTATGTACTGATGTTTTCCATTTTTTGCCCTTTGGCTCATTTCTATTATGGATTGAAGAAGAAAGTGGGGAATGTTTAACCTGCTTCAGATAGGAAAATCCATTTGGAACAGCAAATAGGAAACTTAAAATAATAGGAATAGAAAGTATTGAATCTCCCCTCACACGATATGTACTTTAGAATGTGATAGGATGACTCATCCCATGAGCAGGGTAGAAGAATTTCTTTGTCTTCAATTTGTTCCTCCTGAGGGAGGAAGAATTTATTTTTGGTTGTGATAGCCTTTTTTCTATCCTCCTTGCTCCAACTTACTCCTAGGGGAAATTTGGTCACCCTACTAATGAATTATTCATTTATATGGATAATCATCCCTCTGACAATGGTGGTATCACTATATTCCCCTTAAGGTTGAAGACCTACTGCAAACTCATGAGTAATTTCATCATCAAACCCTTTGAATTTCTCAAAGAACCACAACCATTGATGGTTTGCAAAGATGTATTTGATATGAGTGTGTTTGTGTATCCTTGATGAGTTTGTGGGCTCTCTTCAATTAAAATCACCCCCGATGGTTCCCACTATAGTTTTTTTCAAAATTTTACAAGGGAATTATGCTATTAATTACTAGTTTTTTTAGTAGTTTAGGGTTTCAAAGCAGAAATAAAAGGTGTAGTTCTCTTTGTTGGTTAGGGGAAGGAAAAATTAGATGTCCAACTCAGATAAATCTCATTCCCCTACTATTATGCTTAATTCATAAGATAAATTTACACTTCACTTTCCATTCATTTTCAAAATTTGTTGCAGGATGTTCTTATGGAAAAATTTGAACAATTTCACAGGCCTTTTATTCACGGGAGGTGAGGGAAATTGTTTACTTACCTTTCCCTTAGACGTTTCCTTTTGACTCTTTGGTTTTGTGGGAAACATTGCACAAGTATAGGCTCTTTTTCGCCTCTTGAGACAATCTTGTAGCACCTGAGATCAATCCTATAGCATGCAATATGTATCTTGTAGCACATAGTCTGTATCCTGTAGCAGTTGTATCTTGAACCTATAGATTCTTCTTTAGTAGCCTATCAAACACTTTGTGTAGTTAACTCGACTTCCAAAAATGGTGATGGTACTCGTCGTTTCTAGTATGAATCTTTTAGGCCAAATTAGGCTCTGTCCCACTTTTATGCGATCAGTAGCTGGGGGGGGATCAATGCACTGTATGAGCTAACCCCCACCTACCACCTTCAAAAATCCACCATATAACCAGTGGCCCACTCCTCGTAATCATCGTATTTTTTTTTTTCATTTTCTACACGTGTGATGGGAGATAAAGATAACTCCAACTAATTGTTTGAGGGTCATCGAGACTCCTAAATCACTGATGGCCTACAAAAGCTCATCTCTCATACATTGACAACATTTTTTAGACTATGATGCACCCAAGGGGAGAGGTTGGGAATTTTTCACACCTGTTCCTACCTGGTGGTGCTCGCTGATGTGATGATCACTTGATTCCTACATTCCATCTCTGAATTAGGTGAGACTGCCTTGCATTTCTTTTGAGATTTCATATTTTTGTTTCTGTTGCTCCATGCATTTGTTTGCTTGAGGATTTTTTTTTTAATTTTTCCTTACTAATTGAAGCTTGATAATGCAGGTTCTTCAAGAGGCAATTACCATTGTGTATTATATTGCGTTTCTTGTTGGTTGAATAGGGATCCTATAACATCTTGAAAAGGGTCTTGTAGTTTCTCAAGCTCAAAGTTGTAGTCCTCCAATCCTTACATGATTATTGTATTGAGGATCTCGTTCTTTAGCTATTATCCTATAGGGCTTGTGTCTTCCTGTAGCAGTCACATAGACCCTTCTAGTATCAAAATTTCCTATAAGTGTTGCTTCAAAAAACTTTGATATTTCATACATAAGTTGTTGATAATGGTTAAAAGCTTTTTCTGTGGTGGAAGAGGTGGAAGAAGGGGTGAAAAGGAGTTTTTATGGAAACAAGTGGGAATGAGGATGGAGAATAGGTTATGTGGTGTGTAAAATGAAATACAAGGCTATAGTGGTCCCCCCTCCCTTATTCCTGAGTAAAAAACACATTGATTATTCCTCCTTTTTGTATCGATCATAATAATATAGAAATTCTGGGACAATATTGTAGTAATACAGGTCTGAAGAAGAATTATGTGAGGAGGGCCATCTGATTATTGGAAAACTTGGAGAAAGAAAATGGAGAGATGGAGTGCATTCAAAGAGATGACTTGGAGGGAATGGAGGTGGTTTTTTTTAATATACTCCCTTGTCTGCTGACCTCTATTGACTATCACTAGAACCCTACAGAAATGTTAGAAAAAATAATGTAATGGTTCCCTCTGTTATTCTTTATCTTTTCTTCCATTCTTCTTCTTTCTCCTTTTTTTTGAGACCTATAAGCTACTTCAAAGGAGATTTTCAACTCACAGGACTTCCCCTAGTGCCTCAAAGGAGGTTTTCACCTAGGAATATTCTTATTTATTTTCATCATTTTTTGTTTTTCCAAACCCTTGGACTGCCTCATGGAGAATTTTAATCCAAGGGCTTGCCTCAGGTGCCCCATGGAGAGTTTCACCTACGGTTTTTATTCCTTTTTTTTCTTTTTCTTTCTCTTTTTCTCTATTGATCAAATGCTAGTGATGGGCCTCTAAATAAGACATAAATTAAGGCCTATGACCATCCTTCCACACATTAAACCTCTATTTTTGCATTAGATAATTTGTTTTTAACTTTAATATATTCATTAGGAAGGTTTATGAATAATTGAATACTTGTGCCTAATATTATTTATTTTTTGTGGAATATTATGAGAATATTGGGAAAATTATGAAGAGTTTGAGGTGGAGATAATTTAGGGACTTGTTCCCTACTAGTGGAGGATCAATAATAAATAATAAGTCAACAAGATATTATGGAATTATGGCACAAATTGTGGAAGTCCAATGATTGATAAAATCTAGGAATGTGTTCCACTAATCGAGGGATTTCGATGGGGAAAGCTTCCTCCATCCATGGGGAATGATTATTAATCATTTTTTATAAGTACCAAGTCGAATTTTCCTCTAGGGAATGATTGAGAAAATCTAGGAATGTGTTCCCTGCCATTTAATGCAAATTCCTAGTATTGGGGACTAGATCCACTGATCAAAGGATTTTGGTGGGGAAAGCTTCCTCCATTCATGGGGAATGATTCATAATCATTTTTTATAATTACCAAGTCGAATTTTCATCTAGAGATAGATTTTGATTAGTGTTATTGTGGAGAGAGATTGTATTTTTGCAAGCCCATTGTATTTTCTTATAGGGATGTAATTCTATTGATGAAAATAATGAAGATTGGTGTCATGTTCACCTTCTAAATATTGTTCTCCTCCATAGGTCTCTAAGCTTCCTTGGGCTTGGCCATCTCAGGAACCTCAGACCCCTTTTTTATCATTTTCTTTCCTTCTTTTCATTGCTTATTCACATGCATCATTAGTCTTTCTTTTTTTCTATTTATGCATTTAGTATTAATGATTCCTTGTTGTAGGGTTGAGTTAAAGGGTTGATGTAAGTTCTTTTGCAGCATCACAAGAATTATTTCATCCTTGGAAAAGCTTTTGAATTTCATAATGATCATTGAGTTTCTTGGATTAGTCTTCTTGTTCCCAAATCTAGATTGTTGGACCTCCTTTTTAGCAAAGAACAGTAAATTTCTGCTATTTTTTGGAGCATGATAACGAGCTTCAATCGAATTGATTCCACTTGAATTAGATAAAAAAAAATTCTATTTCAAAACAAAAATTAACCCATTTCATTTTCACTTGATTTGGTTAGGCATCGTTTATATTTACTAGCTCACTAATTCTCAAATTTCTAGATTTTTCGACTAGTAATGTTTTTTATTTTTTTTGCATGGGTTAACAGAGGTATTTTTGAGTGATTCCACTTGGAATAGGGACCTAAGACATCCTAGTTCATAAAATTTAAAGATAAAAATAAATAAAATAAATAAATAAAAAATTCCCATCCAATTTGGATTTGATTTTCTTGGTCATTAAACCCTCACCAATTTCATCATTTCACAAGGAAACTTCTCCAAGCGTTTTGAGCAAATCCATCCATCTCCCAACTTTGGTTTTGAGTTCTAAGTGATCCTAGGAATTTTCTCACTCCATTCCACCCATCTACCACCTTCCCTAAGCCTTCCATCACCTCCAACACCTCACATTTTTCTCTCGGTTGTATCCTATAGGTTCACTGTAATTCCTACAGGATCATCCTATAGGTTTCCCTGAAATGGCATGTTTTGAGGTCGAATTGAGAGAAAACCTCTAGGAAGTCACCAAAATCCTCCCAAGGGTCTCCCACACCATCCAACCATCTCTTAGCCCTTCCATCCAACCTCCAACATCCTTAATTCACCTGCCACATCACCAAAAGAAATTATTTTGCATACTTGATTTTGCATGAAAAGACAAAAAGACAAAAACAGGTTTATTTCAGTCCCTTTACTTGCACATTAGTGATGTTTGATGCTTCTTACTTCCATGATTAGATAGTAGCATTTGGTTCATGATAGTTTTTCATTATTGCAAAGAATAGTTTCTTGGAAGTTAATTAGGAAATGGTGTGATTTAGCATTGAATTTCCATCTCTTTCCTTGTACTTTCTTTCTTGCAATAGGTTAAGGTTCCATTTTGAACATTTCATTTTCTACAATTAGTTTAGGATTTGACTTCAATACATGCACTCCATTACATCATGATAGCAAAGGAAGGACACATTGTATGCCACACATATAGTGTCGACACCTCTTAAGTTTGTATGAACCCCGGGTTGATAATTAAAGTCAGTAGCCTTGGGAGTTGTAAAATTCTTGTTGCAATACCAAGGCTCATCACTTTTTGGCGTCGTTTTCAGGGGCGGTGTCAAAGTATGCATTTTTTTTTCTCTAGTTGATTGATTTCTTTTTATTTTTTGCAAAAACAAAAAATATCTTCATTAGGCATATTTAATTTCAAAAGTAGAAATTTGCATTGCATTATAGTTTTCATTCAACCATAAAAACAAAAACAAAATTCTCCAACACCAACCCACCCCCCCCCCCCCCATTTGATCACATGGTGCAGTAAGAGCCATATCACCATTCAATTTTGCAGGTAGAAGAAGAATATGGCGAAGAATGTAGAAGAAATTGATGGCGATGATGACAATGAGGAAGATCCTATCAGATTTCCCATTCAAGATACTGATGGAAGTGTGCACATGAAGAACATCCCTCCATCTTTTCTTCCAAAATTTCATGGTCTAAGGTCAGAGGATCTGGAAACCTTTCTCTTTGAATTTGAGATTGTTTTTAGATCTTATGGTTACTTATTAAAAACTCAAAAATTGAGATTGTTTCCGGCAACATTGAAGGATAGATCTCTTAAATGGTTCATGAGTTTAGGGACTAATTCAATAAGATCATGGAATGATATGCAAAATATATCCCTAGAAAAATATAAACATCATGATCTTAAGGAAAAAATATTTAGAATGAATCAAAGATAAGATGAGAGCATTGAGGATCTAATAGAGAGGTTCATGTATAATGTTAAGATGGAAAAACTATATCATTTAGGATCCGACACAATAAAAACCCTCTTACTTAGAACAATTAGGAATGAATGGTTTGATCTCCTTAATCTCATGAGTAGAGGTGATGTATACCAATTATCATTTGAAGAAATTTGTGAAACATGCAAACACATATCAAGAGGAAACCCAAGAGTAGGTAAATCAACGCCAATATCGGTAAGTCAAGCTAAACTTGGAAATTTGTTTGATTATTTTAAACCGAAATTCTTAGCAATCTAACAAAAAAAGTAGAAATGTTAAGAATACAAAATAAGCAAAAAGAAGATGTTTTTTCTGTCCATGCAGAATCACATGATGTTAAATGTTGCTCCTCATTACAAAGGTTGAGGGAAGTTCACCAAGAGGACAATGGAGCAATTCAATTGCCAATGCAGCTATGTTATTTAGCTCTAAGAGGACCATGGCAGCCTATTCATCCTGATATGATGCACTAGCCTAATTCACAATTTCAAGCTTATGCACATCCACCTCAAAGTAATTGGAACACACCCTTTCCTTGGCAACATTGGCTATCTCAACCCCAAAACCAATCTTATCAACAAGGTTGGCAAGGAACTTATGGGAGCCATCCACAATATTCTCAGTATTTTCCTCAATATCCTCGATACCAAACTCCATGTTATCCTTACCATTCACCTCCACCACAACCGCATCCACATCCATCTCAAATATACACTCCCACTCAACTACCTGTACCACCATTTCAAAACCCACACATTGAAGTAGCTCAGCCCACTTCCAATGCTAAGATACAACACTTCCAAACAACTCCTCTTGAGCTCTATGGTATTCACCATAGCTTAGGAAGATTATTGCAAAAAAGTGATTCTCTTGACGCCATTGAGGGACAACATGCAGAGAAATAAGATTTCAAAGAGAAGATCAAAGGATCATGGGTTGCACTTGATGAAGAGCAGTCAATAAAATCAGAGATTGAGAGAGCTCCCTCATGGTTACCATCAAATCCTCCATGTATTCAAGAGAACAATCAACAAAAAGAGGAAGATTTGAAGGTCATGGTAGAAGAATACATGAAGAATGATCCAGATTGGCAAAAGGACCAAGGACATCACAACTATATTGAAATATGGTTCCAGACAGTCACTAAGTTGCAGCGTCACTCTCTTCCTCAACTATTCTTGATCCTTTCAAATTCAAATCATTTGGTCTCTGAAATCCAGGTACATGTCAACGCATACATTTCAAGCCTCTACATCATTTTTTCTGTCATCTTGATGTGCACATGGCTCCATTGGAAGTATTCTTATATTTGAAAGTGATCTTGTTTTTCATATAGTGTAGGGTAGAAGAAAAAAAATGAAAAATAAGAGAAAAAATAAAAATCTAAGGTGAAAACCTCCTTGGAGGTGCCTCAGATTGGCTCATTGATTGAAAACCTCCATGAGGTGGTCAATGGGTTGAAAAAGATAAAAAAACAGAAAAAAAATAAAAATAAATAAATATCCTAGGTGAAAACCTCCTTTGAGGCGCCTAGGCAACCCTACTAATTGAAAACCTCATTGAGGTGGCTAGTACGCCTAGAAGAGAAAAAAAGAGAGAAAAAATAAAAGACTCCTTGCTCCATGCATGCATGTACTCTCCAACATTTGCAAGCAACAAGAACAAGTTGGTAACAAAAGGAAATTGGTCAAGCCCAGTCAAAAGAAGTCAAATTTTGATTTTCTCCTACTTCCCTCAAATGCTCCAACAAGGCCCAAGCCATGCCAATCCATCACCATCATCTATTTTCACCATACACCCATAATTCTCAAGCTTCTACCACTCATTTTCCTTGTTGTCCGAACAAACTATATGATGCTCTATTTTACTACAGGATACAAAAATACATAGAGCAGAAATTTGTTTTTGCCATAACTTAAAAACCATGGATCCATTTGCAAAGTTGATTCAGGGGGAGATGCATATGGATGATGGTAACATGCTCAAGCAATTTCAGCAAATTCTAGTGCACGGTTTCCAATAAATTGGCCTCCATCACCTTCAACCATTTTTGCATTTTCTCAATATCCGTGCATCCATTTAAAAATTTGTTTCATGGGGAGATGCATATGGATGATGGTAACATGTTCAAGAAATTTCAACAAATTCCAGTGCACAGTTTCCAAGAAATAAGCATTCCATCATCTCCAACACCTCACATTTTACTCTTGGCTGTATCCTATAGGTTCACTGCAATTCCTATAGGATCATCCTATAGGTTTCTAATACATCCTGTAGGTTTTCTTGAAATGGCTTGTTTTGAGGCCGAATTGAGGGAAAACCAATAGGAAGTCACAAAAAGCCTCCCAAGGGTCTCCCACACCATCCAACCATCTCCTAACCCTTCCATCCATCTTCCAACATCCTTAACTTACCTGCCACATCACCAAAAGAAATTAGTTTGCATACTTGATTTCGCATGAAAAGACAAAAAGAAAAAAAACAGATTTATTTCAGTCCCTTTACTTGCACATTAGTGATGTTTAATGCTTCTTACTTCCATGCTTATATAGTATAATTTGGTTCATGATAATTTAGCACTATTGCAAAGCATAGTTTCTTAGCAGTTAATTAGGAAATGGTGTGATTTAACATTGAATTTCCGTCTCCTTCCTTCTACTTTCTTTCTTGCAATAGGTTAAGGTTCCATTTCGAACATTTTATTTTCTACAATTATTTTAGGATTTGACTTAGTACATGCACTCCAGTACATCATGACAGTAAACGAAGGACACATTGTATGCCAAACAAATAGTTTCGACTCCTCTTAAGTTTGTACGAACCCCGGGTTGATAATTAAAGTCGGCAGCCTTGGAAGTTGCACCATTCTTGTTGCAATACTGAGGCTCATCAGCTAGATGGATTGGGAGCTTTGAGGCTCCCAATCACATTCATTTATTTTCTTATTGAATTGGTAAACTCCTCTTTTGACAGAGGTCTCTTGTAAAGCTTCAACCAGTAACCATTGACTAACAATGGAATTTTCTCCTCATCAATTGTTCTAATTTGGACAAAGACATTTTCATAACACTTTTCCACCAGGTAGGGACCCATACATATTGTCATCAACTTTCCCTGAAAATAACTGAATCTGGAGTCATACAAAAGGGCCCAATCACCCTCTTGGAAGGTCCTTTCCCTAATGTTCTTTTCATGCCAAATCTTCCTCTACAATTGGACCACCTCAGTATGCATGAGAGCTTGCAACCTAAGTTCATCAAGAGCATTGACCGGATGCATCCTCTTCTACTGAGCTTTGGTGATGTCTAGGTCTAATTGTGATGTCATTCTCAGGGTGTTTACTCAAACTCAATTGACAACAACACATTTTTCCATAAAACATCTTAAAGGGAGTGAGCTTAGTGGTGGTTTTCCATGTATTATTATAGGCCCAAGTGGCTTCCACACGTATGGTTTCCGAATACTTTTTTTTATTTTCCAACAACTTTGGTTAAGATGCTTTCCAAAGATCTATTTATCACCTCCACTTACCCATTTGCTTGAGGAAGATAGGGGGTGGATTTTTTGTGCTTGATGTGTTATTGCGCCATGATTTCGTCAATCAAATTAGAGGTGAACTAAGCTCGTTGATCAATGATTAGCTCACTTGGGAAACCAAACTTGTAGAATATGTTCTTCATCAAGAACTCTCACACCTATTTCTCTATGGTTTCATTAATCACCTTCACTTCAACCCATTTTTTCAAATAATCAGTGCATGCATTGATGTATCTCTTTTGGCTAGATGGGGGGTCAATTCGTCCAATGAAATCCATTCCCCACTTCTCAAATGGCTCAAGAGTCACATGTGGTGGTAGTGGAATTTCGTCCTTTGGTGAAAGATTTCCCATCCTTTGGCATTCATCACATATAGTAGTATAATTTCTGACATCTTGGTGTAGGGTAGGCATATAGTATCCTTCTTGGAGAATTCTGAAGGTTGTCTTCTTGGAAGAAATATTCCGCCATACATTCCATCATGGCATGCTAAGAGAATTCCAAATACGTCATCTTCCCTTACATGTATCCTCAAAATATGATCTAGTCCTATTATGAAAATATTTCCCCCAATCCATCTGTAAGGGGCACTTTTTTCTGACAATTCTGCTATTTTCCTTAGAGGATATGTTAGGATGAATTCTCCCAGCAAAAAAAAAAGTTTTATATGTCAGAAAACCAAGGGGATATCAATGAAATCGTGAAGTGGTGCTCATTAGGGAGTTGTTAATATATCATCTCTTAATTCTCTACAAACAATGTTAGTATAGACAAAAAATCTATAACCACATTTTATTTTCCTACCTTGTCAACAATTGTTAGATCAAACTACAATAACAACAACAACCATATATGATCCTAACATTGACATCGAGTCTTTTCATTAAATATTTAATGGTTTCATGATCAGTATGTACAAAAACTTTGTACCTTGTGATGTAATGTCTAAACTTGTTCAAGGAGTGTACAACAAATAAGAGCTCTTTTTCAATAATTGTATAGTTAAGTTCAGCCTTGGATAGATTCTTACTGATAAAATATATGGCATAGGGAAACTTACCTTCCACTTGTCCCAAGGTTTCCCTTACAGCTTTGTCGGATGCATATGTGTGGATGTGAAAAGGAAAGGCCCAATTTGGACCCCTAAGAATTGGTGTAGTGGTCAATTTCTCCTTCAACTCTTCAAATGCTTCTTGGAACTTATCTATCCAACAAAAATCAGAATCCTTAGTTAAAAATCCAAACAAAGGTGAAGCCATCTTACTAAAATCCTTGATAAATCTCCTATAATATCCATCTAGTCCTAAGAAACTCCTAACATCCCTTTGTTTCTAAGGGACAAGGACCCTTTTGATAATGGAAATCTTGTTAGGGTCAACTTGGATCCCTTCCTTAGAGAGGAAGTGACCTAGGACAATCCCTGCATTCATAAAAAAATCACACTTTTATAGACTTAGTGAGATATTCATTTCAATGCACTTATTTAAAACTTTACACAGGTTGGAGAGAGCTTCCTAGAAATCATTCCCATAAGGAGTGAATTCATCCATATAAATTTCAACTGTATCATGAACAAGATAAACAAAAATACTCAACATTTCCCTTTGGAAGGTAGCAGGGACATTACACAAGCCAAAGGGAAGGACCCTATAGGAAAATGTCCCCCATGGACATGTGAAGGTGGTCTTATCTTGATCCTTAGTGTTGATTTGGATTTGATTGTACCCACTGAAACCATCCAAGAATGAAAACATCTTCTTTCCTGCAACAACATCCAGAACCTAATCAATGAAATGTAATGGAAAATTATATTTCTTTGTAGCCTTCTTAAGTCCCCTATAGTCAACACAAATTCTTCACTTCTCATTTTTCTTGGGTACTATAACACAAGGAGACATGCATTCACTATATGAAAATGGTAAATGAATCCTGCATCCAATACCTTTTGCAGTTCTTCTTTAACAATGTCTTTAAGGGATGGGCTCATTCTCCTCTTGACACAAAATTTTATATCCCTATTTAATGTATATGTGATGTGTACAAACTAATGGATGCACTTCTTTCATCTCTTTATAGGTCCGAGCAAATGCATCAATATGTTGTCTTAATATAGTCAGCAATTTCTCTTCTTTCTCTACTAAGAGGGAGGGAATAATTTTTTAGATTTTAGATGGACTGATTTCCATAATATTAGAATGACCTTCATCAAAAATATCAATGAATATTTATGCCCATGGTTTGTTCTTAAGTTTCCGTAAAGATTCCTCTACTAGTTCAGTGATTTGCATGGCAACAGGAGGTTGGGTTTACAAAAAATTGTCAATAAGGTCATCCTCATCTAGTTTCCTACTTCCTATAGTGGTTTATAATGTACATATTGGGTAGGGGGATGACTGATAGAAATATTCTTCTTCCTCTTCCTCTACCCACATAGGTAAGTCACGTTGAACAAGGGGTTGAGCACGAGGGTATAATACAAGTTACTTTGTGCACTGCCCATTTTTAATTGTCATATTTCCATCCTTATAATTGATATATGCATCAACAGTAGCTAATCAAGGTATCCATGAAATTAGAGGATATATAACCACCCCTCCCACATTTACCCAATTTCACTGGCCTATCAGGGTAAGCATGAGATGAAGAGTTACTATGACATGACCCGACCTCCAAGCTCTAGCTAAGGAAGTGGGGCCTACAACTGACCACCTACTGACAATTCACAACATTCCTCAGGGCTGCAAGACACCCAGGGGACAAAGGACCACCCAAGGTGACCAAACCCTGAGTTGCAGCTACTTTTGTTATAATTTAACCTGCAACCGCATGCATGACAATGCTTGGGAGTAGTTGAAGGCCTCCAACCACATGCACAACATTGCCTAAGTGAGGTTGTGACCCAAATTTTCTAGTTTAGAGGTTGTGGGCCCAATATTTGAGCCACAATTCCAAACCAACCTCTAGACCACTACCTAGAACTACCTCACACTTCTTAGAATCATAATAAACATGAAAACATGACTAAACATTCAAACTTGAAGGTAGAACTTGATCTAGAATTCCAAGAACATAACATGTTGGGTTTGGAGCCTGATTATCTTCTTTATTCATAGGTATTTCCACATTGGACCGAAGCTAAAATTAGATGTAAAATTTCCTTGTAAAATGTTGTCATTTTGTAGTCAATATCATTCATTCATTATGCGGAGATCTGATGGTAGAAGTTATGTTTAATTTAGGTTTCTTTGCCCTAGAAGGAAACCCCTCACTATATATGAGGGAATTGTATTCCATCTATGTAGATCTGTATTCTGAGTGAGGAAGAGAGAGGAGATTGAGAGTGAAGAGGGAATTACAATAGATCTGTTGTAGGTTGTATCTCTTCAGTTTATTGGATAATATAAAAGGAAGGACTGGATGTTTCTCTGGGGATGTAGCCCAAATTGGGTGAACCACGTATATCTATGTCTCCCTTGTTTTATTTGTTTTCTGTGTTTATATTTCTGCAGTATATTTTATGTGTTCCATTTCTCTGTAATATATAATTTTATAACATAATAGGCATTTCGTCAAACACATGGAAAACATGTAAGATACAGGTAATGAATGCATATCTAATCATAAATTTTTGAGATTCATATGAGAATCATTGAGAAGGCCCTCTGCCCTCTCCACATAACTGCAACCACACTTGATATTCCATACATTCATCAATTGATCAATAGCTAAATAATTCATGACAAGAGCCATAAAAGATACACATCATATAAACAACATGTAACAAAAAAATAATCAACATATAAACCATGGAAACCCAACCATAATATCACCAAAATAATCACTACAAATATACATGAATCACAATAGAATAATAGCTCTTATTAACATATGAAAATACTAACCAAGTCAGGGACTTCGACATACCACTCAACCATAGATTGGGCTGAACCAAATATATCTTTCAGCCAATGACCCCCATGCCATATTCAAAGCATGAATGTGGGATCTCATGAAATAAACCAAACAAAACCCAACTAGTGATTCTAGAGGCCAAACTACCTCAACCCTCAATAAGTGATTTGACCTCATGGTCAGACATCACTAATACCACCCCGATTGGTCTCTACCCAAGTTGTTTAGGGCTCTAGGAACTAGTAACTCAACCCACCATGGGCTCCAAAGTGTTTATCCCAAGATAGGATTTAGGACTAGTAACTCAACCCAAGTTGTTCCAATGGTTCCAGAGCATTTGTTCCAACCCACACCCATAAGGAATTATGAGCACTGATCAAAAAATAATCAAGTGGAAAAACCCATAACACCATGGCTATCCAGGAAATGGAAAGGCAAGGCTAAAACCACTTTCAATCCAGGAAATCTTCCATGCCAATGAAAGCACATAACCAAAAAACCACATGCATATACCATGCATCCATAAGTCAGTAAGGAAATCACACATGCACCCTGCTCACTGTAAAGCAATCCAACAGTAGTTGTTTATCCACCTGTTGCCTTACGTTTTCCTACTTCATTTTCCTTCCTTCTCCAATCCAAGTGAAAACTAGTGTGCTCCAAACATGCTGCAAGAATGCTCTAAGTTTGCAAGAGTATGAAAGAATGAGAGAATAGAAGAGATACCCAAAACTAAATTCAAAAAAGGTTTTGAACTGATCCTCATAAGCTTTTTTATCAGTGAGGCCTCTATTTTCTTCATTTTCCTTCATTTTTCCTTCAATTTCCCTCTCATGCAAATTTGTGACCTTTCGTTTCCCTTTTCCCCTATTTTCCTTTATTTTCATAAATAAAGGCCAATTAATGCCACTTTCCTTTGCCAACATTTATCTTGGAATACGTGTCGCATGACCTTGTTCTTATTTTTCTTTACATAGAAAATCAACAAGGGGCTCTTACAAACCCCTCCCCCCTGGCGTAATACCATCCTTGATGTTCAACGACACTTATAAACCAAAAAAACACATGTTTCCCATGGAGCTTGATAACACATCTTGATGCAGCATTTACATCGTATCATACTGCTAAGATCATGACCATCATACCATGAACACCATATTTCTTATTGGAGCTTTATAACATAGCTCGATGTAGTATTTACATACATATGAATATATAGACATAACCAAGGCATAACATCAAATCATATATCATAATACATCTTCCCAACCAGTGAATATAGAAGGATACATAGCCTGCATCTGATCAACCATCTCCCATGTAGCTTAATCATGCCCAAAGTGCTTCCACTACACTTTAGCTTGCTTGATTTCTCGATTCTGGAGCATGATCATATTTTGCTACCAAATTCAATGAGGTTCCAGCCAGAATTCTCCCTCTAGCTTCACCTGCAATACAGAATAGTCAATCACATGATCAGCATCTTTCACATACTTCTTAAACAATGAAACATGGAAAACATCATGGACTTTCACTATTGGAAGTAGTGCAAGTCAATATGCAACTGGTATAATCTTCTCAAGTATCTCGAAAGGCCCACAATACTGAGGTTCCATCTTGGCACATGATCCACCCCTCAAGGAGCTCCTCTTGGGCTTGCTGCACAAGTAACCATGTTTCCTAGCCTTGAAATCCTTAAATACCTAGTGTTGATTTGCATAAAGCTTATTCCTGTCCTATGATTCCTTTATATTCTTCTTGATAACCTACATTTCTTATTCCATATATGCCAACATATCTGGTCTAATCAATACCATATTCACTAGATCACTCCAATTGATGGGAGTATTACAGCTCTGACCATAAAGTGCCTCAAATGGAATCATCTTCAACGACTCCTAACACCCAATATTATATGCAAACTCCACCAATGGAGGATACTCTACCCACTTCTACTACTGATGCATGACATACATCCCAAGCATATCCTCAAGTATCATGTTGTCCCTCTCTATCTGTCCATCTATCCACAGATGATAAGTTGTACTGAAATCCAACTTGTCCCCAAAACCTACAAACAACTCCTTCCAAAACCTAGAAGTGAACTTGGCATGTTTGTTGATACAATATTCTTAGTAATACCATTCAATCTCACTATCTTCCTTATGAAAATCTGAGCTATATCACTATAAGAGTTCGTAGGCTTAACTGTGATCAAATGAGCTACCTTGGTCAATTGATCAACCATAATAGAATCGTGCTGCTTCGATGGCCTTGAAAAACCTATAATGAATCCATGGAAATGACCTCCCATTTCCACTCTATAATCAAAGTCGGCTACAATGACCCACATGGATGCTTACACTCTACCTTTACTTGATGAAAATACAAACATTTCGCAACATACTCAACCACCTCTTTCTTCAAGTTTGTCCAATGGTAGAAATTCTTAACCACTGTCAATGTCTTCTAATATACAGGGTGACACAAATATGGCTTGACATGAAATTCCCTCAAGATAAGCTTCTTGAGCTCGTTGTTGTCTGGCACATAGATCATGTCCCTAAATTTGACCAAGCCATCTATTGTGAGATGATAATCCACATCCTAATCACTGTTGTTGTAACCTATGCTTAAGTTGTTGGTACCTGTCATCCTATTGTCCTCCTTGCAGGATCCTCTCCTGTAAGTATGTCCCATATGAACTCATAGTTCAAATTTTGTTTACCTACACTCTTTTGCTAATAGAATTTGCAACCCTATTTTCTTTACCCTTGAAGACTTGATCTTGAAGTCAAACTCACTGAGCATATCCGACCACCTACCTTTCCTGGAATTTAGCATAGTTTGGTCAAATAAGTACCTCATCCCACTGTGATCACTCATCACAGTAAACCCCCTTCCAAGAAAATAGTGTCTCCACATCTTCAATAAATGATTGACAACTGCCAACTACTCGTGCTCATGCAATTTCCTTGACGTATAACATACTACTTTTTATTCCTACATTAAGACTCCACCAAGTCCTCTTTAGCAAGCATCTATACATACCACAAACTCTTTATCTAGAGTTTCAATCTTCAAGACCAGAGAATTTGCAAGCAACTGATCAAAACTAGCTACACACTCCTCTGTCCATTCAAATTTATTTCCTTTTTGCTACAAAGATGTAATAGGATAGGAAATCTGTGAGAAGTTCTTGATGAACCACCTATAATAACCTGTTAGTCCCATAAATGATCTGACCTCATCCACATCCTACGATTTTTCCACTCCATCATAGCTCTAATATTTTATGGGTCCACTGCCATACCTTCCTTGGAAACCACATGCCCTAAGTAATGAAATTTTGTCTAAAAGAAACTAAACTTACTAAGATTGGCATACAACTGATGCTCTCTCAATAATTTTAACATTATTGCTAAGTATTATGCATGTTCTTCCTCATTCTTAGAATATATCAGTATGTGATCAATCAATACTATCAAAAACTTGTCCAGGTAAGGACGCAACACACTATTCATCAAACACATGAAAGTCGTTGGAGAATTATTCAAATAAAAAGGAACCACAACAAAATCATAATTCCCATACCTAGTGTAGAAAGAAATCTTGTAGATGTCCTCTTCTTTGATGCGTACCTGATGATACCCTGATCTCAAATCAATCTTCGAGAAAACTATTGCTCCCTTCAACTGATCAAACAAGTCATCAATATGCAGCAAAGGGTACTTGTTCTTAATCGCCACCTTTTTCAGTTATCAGTAATCAATGCACAACCTAAGAGTACCATCCTTCTTCTTCACAAACAATAATATTACACCCCAAGGAAACACACTTGGCCTAATATATCCCTTTCCAAGCATTTCCTTAATCTACAACTTCAATTCCAGTAATTATGAAGTGCTCATCCTGTAAGGTGCCTTTGATGTTGGTGTTTCTCCTGACATAAACTCAATAGAAAATTCCACTTCCCTATGAGGTGGAAACTCTGAAATATATTTCGGAAATACATCATGAAACTAGTGCAATCTAGATACCTCTTCAATACTTCAGCATCCTCAATGTCCTTCCCTTTGTCACTGGAAATATGAACTAAAAAGAATACACACCCTTTCCTACTACTGCGCTTTTCCTACATAGATTTAATCATTCTCAACGATGTAGTATTCTTCTTACCCTGCAAGATTATGTTATCTTTTTCATCATCCAAACACTCAATAGCCTTATCATAGAAATCTACTTTAGTCTTGTGAATATATAACCAAACCATACCCAACAACATATTGTATGATCCCAATGGAAGCACATCTATATGCGTTGATGTATAAATACCATTCAGCTCAAATGCACAACATCTTACCCAATGATGAACTCTTTTCTCGGTACACATAGCCAACTGCACCAACCAAGGCTCTACATGCACTTGTTTATTCAAGAAACATGTATCCACTAGGTGAAGACTGATATAACTATAGTTAGATCCATGTTCAATCAAAATAGAAACAACTTGATCACAAAGCTTACCTTCTCTCTCGATAATAGATTCTTGATGATTAGCATGCCCATTATCCAATGTTGCATAAATCCAAGGAATACTCTATCCAACATCCCTAATTATTTGTGCCTCCTGAGCACTATAAATATGTGGTATGCCACCCTGATGTTGTGGAAAATATCTCCTATGATGATCCTTGCCATAAGTCTAACACTACAAAGGCTTCCTACCATCACCCTTATTCTGATCCTCAAACTCAAAACCCTATCCTCTATCAACTGAATTAAATTTCTTGTATGGTGTTGCAATTTCCTTGTTGTTTGTATCTTGAGGTTTTCCTCTCTTCTTAGCCAACTTTCTTTTATTCTTATTATTACATTTCAAATCTTTCTTAGATTGAGTCGTGCACTTTGATTGGTCATAATAGTGCTTCAACTTTCTGATTGCTTCCTCGAGCGATCTAGGCTCATCTAACTCAATCATGTCATTGAATGATACTGTAAACTCACTAATGAATCCTTGAATATTTGCTTTCTCCTCCTTAACATAAGGAACACATCTAAAAAAATCCAAGAATCTTCTAGAGTACTCCTCATCGGTCATAGATCCCATCTTAAACTTAGGGAACTCCTTTTCCCTGTCATCATATTATCTTTTAGATAGATACTTCTTCCTCAAAAGTCTCTCAAACTCACTCCAACTCAACTCCTCTTCTCCAATGGCTCTAACATTCTTCACATCTTCCCACCAAATGTCTAATTTTCCTTTAATACTGAAATTAGCTATCCGAGCTTTCATATTTTCTGAATAACCATAAAATCTGAAAAACTTATTCATCCCAAGCAATCAATATTCTTCATCATGTGACTTCTTCATTTCTCCATCAAATGTTGGAAGATTTGATTTCTTGAAATCCTCTAGCAAGTACTGCTTCTAATTCCTATACAGATGGTGGGAATGATGATAATGATGTCTCTTTGAACCAGAACTAGAATAGAACCCACGGTCATTACCCCTCCTGTCAGGATATCCAAGAACCTACCATCTTTGACTATCTCATCCTTGTCAAACCTGTATCTTGATTGAGACCTGTTGTCATATGCCTCATTGGTTCTTTCCTCCTATCTAGGACTGATCTTAAGCAATCCATGTCTATGCAAATATGATAAAATTTGAAGAATCACAACATTAACTTCCGCTTGCTTCTCCTGTGCCTTGGAAAGTCATTCATGTGACTAAATGATCATGTCATTATCCTGTTTTGGTAAAAACACAAACCCCCATTATTCAATTAATTATCACTGTAGGTACCCTTTAATTAAATGGATGGTCATATTATTATTTGATTTTGAGAGTTTGGATTGCTTCAATGAGTTCAATTTGTTCCTATCTTCCTATCATAACTTTTTTATCTAATTTTTTTGTTTGGTTTGTAAATGGTGCATAATTTAAGATTGGATCTTTTTCACTCCCTTGCCCTATTAAAATCTATATTACTTTTTTGTTTTTTATAAGTTATAGTTCAATGTAAATATTTATTTTTATTTTTCTAAAATATTTATTTAATTCATTAAATATCCCCCGAGACCAAGACAAAGTCTTATATTACAAAGTGGCTCTTTTCAATAATCAAATGAATATATTATGTTGACACCTAATCATAGGGATTGGGTGAACAACTGTAATTAATGTAAATAAATAATAGAAAAGATGGAGTCATCAGGAGATGAACTGAAAAATCACTCCCTCTTGTATATAATAATGAACAACCTGGATGAATAATATGATTTGATTTTAGGAGTCACCTCCTAGCCTGACATGGTATCAAAGCCAGCACCATTTCTGGCTTCCCTCTTTAATTTGTAACTCCTATTCTGCCTACTCTGCATATTCTGCCTATGTTCTGAATCCTTTGCAAACTGACATATCTCTCGAATCACCTGCGACTCACTATTATTTTTTTGACTCTGGTACCCTCCACAACCATCAAGCCTACCAGTTCCGTAGCCTTCTAAACCCCGTGACCCACTCAAATAATCGACATATTTTCCACATAGTTCTACTCTTCGTTATTGCGCTCCTTAGGATCCAGATAGATCTTCATTATCTTGGAACCATCAACGCAGGGCTTCATGATTCTCAGTGTGGCTCGATAGCTCATTGCGTGGGGAAATTGGCCTGATACAATATGAAAGATCCCTACGTGGGATCGCTAATCCTCAAACCATACAGGCCCCTCCTCCCATGCTGCGTTTCCCCTCCTCCAATGCTATTGTTGTCCATCAACTCTGACGGCCTATGCATGAGAGCCTCCTCTCCTGTGCGAATGGTATGTTTTTAGTGACTGTGAGCTGGTGCATTGTGTATGGTATTGAATATTAGAGTCAGTGAATGGTATTGCAGTGAATGGTATTGTGCTGAATGGTATTGCAGTGAATGCTATTACGCTGAATGATATTGTGGTGTATGGTATTACATTGTGTATAGTTATATGTATAACACCTTTGTTATATAACTCTGCCATATATCATATATTTCCCTCCTCCATATGCTGCACCTGTCACCATTACGATACCACTCTCCCATCATGATACTGCTCTCCCATTACGTTGGCCCATTAATATCGCATTAATACTATTATCCCATTACTCCCCATCACTATCTAGTAAATCTACTTTAGTTTACGCATTGTTGAATATAACCAAATATACCTCTGATATATACATATCATAACTATATTTTACTACAGCGCAAATTTTTTTCTCTTTTACACAGCAAGTGCAAATTGTTTTACCAATAGAAGAGCAATTTTTTTTCCACAGTACATAGATTTTACAATGCATTCAATCATATCTATTGTGGGAGTAGTTCTCACTGGCAAGGAGAACTATCCTGAGTGGTACCGGAAGATAAAAAACACCCTCATTTTCAATGAGTTGTGGAAAGGAGTGTGTGTTGGAGACAAAGACAAAGAGTCAGAGAGAGCCTATCTCAGACAGGGAGTTCGCCATTTGGGAAAATAAGAACAGAAAGGCCTATGCATTGATTGCAGCATCAGTAAATGAAGAGGTGAGTTGCCATATTTCGCTATTTTCAAATGCTCTCGAAGCCTTACAAAAACTGAAGGAACTCTATGAATCACACTCTACACTTGAAGTTGTTCAAATCATGATTAAACTCTTCACCCTAGAATTACAAAATAATGATCCTCTTGCTCTTGCATCAGAAGTAAAATATATAATGCATGGTATCAAAGTCATATGTTGAACTAGATATTCCTCTGATATCTTTTCTCAAGGAACTTTATCCCACTTACTCAAATTATCTTGAGTCATTGCAAGCAAATGGAAACCTCAAATATATTACCTTTGACTCCCTTGTGAAAAAATTTGCTGAAAGAGAGAAAGCTTTTGGTAAGAAGACAGCTCCTGAGTCTTCTGAAGAGGCTGTGTGCCTTGCTCATAGAGAAAAGAATCTTGCTCAAAATTCTTCTAGAGGAAGAGGTGGTAGAAGAGGAAGAGGAAGAAATTTCAGAGGCAGGGGGGCAGACACTCTCAAGGAGAAAAGTCAGATTTTCACTGCATATGTTGCAAAAGAGATGGATCATATGATGCATCCACATGCAAGTTGCCTTGGGACAGAATTGAGCAGGAAAGAAACCAACCCAAAGGCAAAACTAATGACAAAGAGAAAGGTAAAGCACCTGAATCGTCTCATTATGTTGTGGAACAATGTAATATTGGAGTAAATGAAGGCTTATTTAATGCTTCACTTGCTTCTTGGAAAAATGATTGGTTGCTTGATTCAGGAGCAACTTGCCACATGACTTTTAGAAGATATTTTTTTGACGAATTTACTGACAATGTTGATGGAGCAGTATACTTTGCAGAAAAATAAAAACTCAAGCCATCAGGGCTTGGCACAATCAGGCTTAAATTGTCTGGTCTTCCAGACTTTCTTATGCATCATGTTCTATATCTCCCACAGCTGAGGAGAAACTTGTTGTCCTTGGTCCACATCTGCTAGCAAGGACACTCCATTCACATGTTTTATGGCAAGCTTGAGGTGAGAAAAGCATTAGACCACTCACTTGTCATGATGGGGATAGAAGAAGAAATGCTTCTCAAGCTGCAGTGTACCTCTGCTCATGCATAAAATTTCTCATACAATTATCATTGTGAAGAAGGTACATTTCCATCAAGTTTATTATGGCATGCTAGATTTGGACACTTGAACTATGACAACCTCCACTTGTTGAAGAAAAATGGTGTTACTGGTTTGCCTACAATTCCTAGGAAACTTAAGCAATGTGATGCTTTCATTCTAGGAAAGCATAGCAAACAGTCTTTTCATGATTCACATTCAAGAGCACATAGAAAACTTGAACTCATTCATTTAGATTAATGTGGTCCAATGCATGTTCCTTCTGCAAATGGAAATAAATATATGATGACATTTATTGATGACTACACCAGAATGTGTTGGGTTTATTTATTGAAGAACAAATCTGATGCTTTTCAAACACTCAAGAACTTTCATACATGGATTGAAAATGATGCACAATCTCATATTGGCTCTATTCGCATTGATAATGGAAAAGAATACACTTCAAATTAATTTGAAAACTATCTTCGCCAACATGGGACCAAACATCGAACAAATGTGCCTTAGAAACCCCAACAGAACGGAGTAGCTGAAAGAATGAATAGGACAATTTTAAATATGGTACACTCCATGATGTTTTTAAAAAATGTAAAATTGATGTTTTGGGATGATGCAGTTCTATGTGTTGTATATGTAAAGAATAGATGTCCATCTAATGCTATTAGAAACAAGACTCCTTATGAAATGTGGTATGGGCACATTCCTTCGGTAAAGCATTTCAGGGTCTTTGGTTCCACATGTTATGCCTTCATACAAAAGGTACATAGAAAAAAACTTGGTGCAAGAAGTCGTAAGTGTATCTTCCTGGGGTATTCAAACACCTCCAAAGCATATCGTCTCTATGATGAAGTCAATAAAAAGTTTGTTGTATCTAGAGATGTAATCTTCCTTGAATCATCCAAAATTGACAATGTTGTTGAGCGACAACTTGATCACTTGGATAGATTCGCAAATGCAAAATCATTTCAAAAATTTGATAATCAGATTCCACATCTTGAAGGGGGGATTCCTATACTAGATCAACTTGTGGAATCTTCTTGTGAAGCACTCTTTCCCCCGCATGAAACTCCAACAACGTATGATACTTTGAGTGATGTGATTGGGATACTCAATCTTGATTCAGTCCCAACTCAATCAACGAAGCAGCCTAGACCATCTGAGAAAGGTCCCCCAAAGTGGCTAACAAAGACACTTGAAAGTGTTCATCCTGATGAGGTTGGAAAGACATGAACTAGAAATTCAAACCGGCAAAATGGAGGTGATGTAGATGACGTTGATTCACCTGTTGATATGGATGTTTCTTATGATTGTGAATTGAATTTGTCTACATATTTCTAACCAACTTCCTTCAAAGAAGCTGCTTCTCATGATGAATGGAAAGAAGTGATGCAAAAGGAGTATGATGCCCTGATAAATAATGGCACTTGGAAGCTGGTTGATCCTCCATTGGGAACCAAACCAATTGGCTGCAAGTGGGTCTACAAGAACAAGTATAAAGTTGATCGCTCACTTAACAAGCACAAAGCCAGGCTTGTGGCAAAACGTTTTGCACAGAAGGAAAGGGTTTATTATGAGGAGACTTTCCCCCACAACAAAATGGGCTACCATCCAGACACTCTTTGCCTTAGCAACTCAGAACGGTTGGAAAGTCCATAAAATGGATGTAAAAACTGATTTCTTGAATGGAGATCTAAAAGAGAATGTTTTTATGTCCCAGCCTGAAGGATCTGCTATGAAAGGACATGAACATAAAGTATGCAAACTTTTGAAATCCTTGTATGGCCTCCAACAAGCACCACGAGCCTAGTATGAAAAACTAACTGAGCATCTTCTGAAACTCAATTTCAAACATTATGATATTGATGATGCAACTTTGTTTCTCAGGAAGGTTGGAAAATAAGTTGTATATCTTGTGGTATATGTAGATGATCTTTTGATGACAGGGAACAATGAAAGCTACATTGCATCCATAAAGAAGGAATTGAGGAAAGGTTTTGAAATGACTGATTTGGGCTATGTTCATTACTATCTTGGTATTGAAGTAACTCAACATCCGAAGTCCATATTCCTTTCTCAAAAGAAGTACATTGGAGATCTGTTGAATAGGTTTGGCATGACCGAATGCAATCCTCTAACTACTCCAATGGAACAAAACTTAAAGCTCACATCCATTGAAGGAAAAGAATTTGAGGATGCAACAAAGTATAGACAGCTTCTTGGAAGTCTCAACTACCTAACTACTACCATTCCAAACATTTCATTTGCTTTTGGAATCCTCTCCAGGTTATGCAAAAGCCTTGTGAGAGACATTGGTCTGCTGCAAAAAGAGTTCTAAAGTACTTGAAGGGAACTCAAGACTTTAGAATCAAATATACACAGGTGGGCGACTTCAGCTTGATTGGATACTCTGATTCAAACTTCGATGGAGACAAAGAAACTTGGGTATCTACTTTAGGTTATGCTATGAGTATCGGATCAGGAGTTGTCTCCTGGAGATCATGAAAATAATCAGTTCCAGCAGATTCCATAACAGAGGCAGAATATGTGGCAGTAGCTGAGGCAACAAAAGAAATTGTGTGGCTCAGGAAAATTCTTGAAGATTTGCATGTAAAACAAGTACAATCGACTCCACTCATGATTGACAATACCTTCGTAATAAAGTTGGCCAAGAACCCAAAGTTCCATGATCGAATGAAGCACATCAATACTAAATATCATCTTATTCGACATCATGTTGAGGCTAAAACAATCCATCTCCACCATTATTCCACTAATGAGCAAATTGTAGACATCTTCACCAAAGCGCTTGGAAGAGAAAAGCTTGAAAGATTTAGAACGATGCTTCGACTCACCAACATCCCTTCAGATAGCGGGGGGGGGGGGGGAATGTTGACACCTAATAATAGGGATTGGGTGAACAACTGTAATTAATGTAAATAAATAATAGAAAATATGGAGGGTCACTCGGAGATGAACTAAACAGTCACTCCCTATTGTATATAATAATTAACAAACTGAATGAATAATATGATTTGATTTGAGGAGTTACCTCCTGTCCTGACATATTAAGTGGCCATATAACTTCCAAAACTATATAATAAAGTGGTTGTCAGAAGACCCACATTCCACGTGATTGTTTCCACTCCCACATATCGTAGGTAGTGCATATTGGGGATTTCCTTTCGAGACACATTTAAAAAACTCCGACAACACTCCCTCTGATCTATGATAACGATATTGCAATCCCATTGATATGTCGATAGAACATATCCCTATGATCTCTGATAGCAATATAACCTCCCACTCTGATCTTCGATAATATCTACATTGTTGATATTCTAATGTGCCTCCCCCTCCCACTTCTGATATCTACCAAGCTCCGATATCCAGGCTCGATATGCATATTAATGATGGTCTAATCGGAACATCAAATCCACTCCTTATATCGGAACCTTTTATATGGTAACAATCATAAAACCTCTAATATCTTAAACCTCTGATTTCTAATATTCCTCTAGATTTGATGAGCATATAAACAACGGTTTACTGTTTATATCATGTTTTCTCCTCATCAAGACTTCTATACATCGCAAGTTTTATATTATTTCCATTGTTAAAAGTTTCAATATCCATTTCTCTGATACCTATTAACATCTGCCACTTGTCACCTCCTATGGGTCGTTGTTGTATAAATTTAAAAAGTCGTGATTTATATGGTTTTGGGGCATAAATATAGTTCTTCACATTTTATGGTTTAAGTTTGTTTTTCGACATTTAAAAAAGAAAAAACGCATTACCAAAAAAACTAATTCTATTTTCTTTTGACAAAGGATCTTCCATGTCCGACAATGGTGAATAGACCTAGTCAAGATTTCTGAAGAAACCTCTCCAAGTGGAAAAAGGTATTTTTTAATAAACATAAGTTGTTGAATTCCACCTATTAGTTTGAAACAAGCTAGACAAAATTATTAGAGATAAAACTAAAATGGGAATTTTTCTAAACTGTGGCCACCTACATTTAGCCAGAACCCCAACCGAAGGAATCATTTTGTTTCATTTTCTTTTAATTAACTCAGTTATTGATAAATAAAGGGGGACTGTTAATATTTCCACTACGTATAAATATCCATCTCTGATTGTGAGAAAGGGGATTCAAACCCGAGATAAAGGAGGAAAAATAATACTAGAGCATACAACCTATTTGTATAGAAGGATTTAAGTCTCATTTTCACTATTGTAGTGAGATCGGATCCATCTGTGTAGACAGGGAATCGATTTAGAGACAACAGAGGATTTGCACTATTGTAATTCTATGATGTTTTATGTAATTGATTCATTTTTATAATAAGATTTATTTCTATAATGAGGTGTACAGGGCTATTGCTTGATCTATTATTGAAAATAAATTCTTTAGATTTCAAATTCATTTCTGGAGTACGGGTATGTTTGTGGCTTTTCAACACTATTGTTGACAATTCACTGAAATGCTCATTTAGAATCTGGTCAAGCTATCTTGCAAGGTTAATCAGAAATAAGTTTCGAAATTGGAACTTGCATAAGGATATACCTTTATCTCCTTGAGTTGCTAGCTATCTAACAGTTTAATATTATAGATGTTCTATTTTTCTACATCACATGTATTTGAACTATTTCAATATTGTGATCTTATGCATATGTTTTATTAGGAATTGGAGATGTTTATAGTTGGATGCATGTTAACTATTTAATGGCCATTTAGTTGTTTATATCTCCTTTAACAAGGATTATATCTTGTGAACTATTTACCTGGTCTATTTCCTTTATCTCATTTCAATTCCAACACGCTTCTTTTCCCATCCTTTTAGCTTTCTCTTGATTGAGAGAAGGACTAATCCTTCCTTCAATTAAGATAGGTCTAGGATTAGATGCATCTTAGATTATTCTTTTCATGTAGTTCTCCTTTATACATCCAAGAAGTCCCCTCATACAGGGTAAATCTTTAGAGTGGTTTGGTTGCGCCATAAAGTCAGCTTAAGGATCACATTCTTTCCTAATCAGCAAGAAGAGTCAATCTAATGTCTCTTATTTAATGGTAGGTGAAAGTCATGCTTTTTTCAGAAATACTTATTTTAGATTCTGTCCGCCCGTCTACTTTCTTCATCATAAAGAAGGTGAAAGTCATGCTTTAAGCTAGTAGAGATAGAGAGAGGGTAAGTAGACCCAATTGAACCTGTCGAAACCACCATTTCAATGGAAAATGAAATATTTTAAGTTCTCGAGTGGGTGGTCTCCCTTGAAATGTTGAAAGGTCATTGTTTCTGATCAACATTTTTGGCGCTAGGATGGATTGTTTTAAATTGTTTGTTAAAGTTTTCATTGCATAATTTTAAATTTTGAATTAAGGGTTCCTCCAAAAAACCTCCTTGGATATGCTTTAGTGTATCACAATCAAACAATACTCCAATAAAGGGATTTAAAACATTTTCAAAAGTAAATTTTAATGGTAAGTATTCTTCCTTCAATCACCTTTTTTAGTTCATTTCAAAATATCAAAAATTTGATATTGATGAGGTTGATCTTGGCGGAATTTTCACATATACTTTGATAGGACAAGCAAAACACTGTTGTCTGTCACTTGCAGTCGGCTCGATACATAGCTGGGATGAGTTTGCATAAATTTTCCTTCATGCTTTCCAACGATACAACTTCAAAAAGGTGTGAAAACAACTACTTGAATTGCGTAGGATAGAAGGTGAGCCCTTGGATCAATTTTCAATTAAATTTAAATTTACATTAATGATCTTTAAATTCAATGACATGCCTCCTGAACATCAATTAACGAGTTGGTTTAATTATTTAATTTATCTTCCTTGTAATTCTAATGAAAAATCACATACCAAGGAAGACACTAATAAATTTATTTATGACAATGAAAATATTGAACTCGATTCTTCTTCATCTTCAAAAAGTTTTAATTTATTCCCAAACCTCAAATGAATCTGTTTTTGAAAGTGAAAAAGGTAATAGTTCAAACACTTCCTCTCATAGTCATGATGTTTTCAGTGATTATAAATCAACTTTGATTTCTCAATCCTACAACTATAATGTACCTTCTTGCAGTTTTAATCTTAAGTATAATAATGATTTTAAATTCATAATCATTTGTAAAAAGGAAATCTCTATAAACAAACTTCCGCTATGTTGTAACATAATTTGTAACATAGATGTATATTACGCATTTCATTCCTCTCATGCTTTTCAGTCTCTTTCTTTGTTCAATTTTATTTTTGATTTTTTGCACATACTACGCTAGCATCTTGAACAACAAAGTTACACACTCTCGTCAAATGCATTAATTAGTACATGCAATAAGCAATTTCAATATTTCAATCATCTATTTCAATTTCTTCTTGGGTTTAGGTTCTATCTTATGATTGGACAGTTGATTTCATATTTCCAAATTCATTTTACACAAATGATAACACTCGAGAGTACATCTATACATCTTGACTGACCATGCATTCTTTTCAGAAATCTTCCTCATTGCTATCCACTCGATCCTTTTGAAAAGAATATTTTTCTTTTTTCTTTTTCTTTACAAAAACATTTCATTTGCAAAGATTTAACATTTAATACTAGTTTGTTGTTTCCTCTTTCTTTGAATTCTTTTCAAACATCTGAATCACATCCTCATTTTGATGATCATATAGACAAATATTTGGAAGAGTTTCAAGGGAAGTATTTTGTAAATAATTTATTTTTTTATTTTTTAAATTTCAAAAATACATGGTGTGTTTCATTTTTGTTTTAATGTTTAAGCTATAGTTCTATTTTTTTTAACATTTGTTGTTTGCATGCATGCAAAAATAAATTTGACAGCATGGTTCCACTGAAATTTTTATTTCACGTAGTATTAATCTACTCTGTAGATTAGGATAAGGGATAGATTGGATTTCTTTTTGTTAATGCTTTAAAGATTCAATAAAAAGATGATTTTAAACATTCTTAAGAAAGACATGGAAGAAGATGAAGATAAATGAGGTAAACTTATTATCAAATTCTTCCATGTATGCATTTGTATTTTTATTATCATCTATTAGTGTTTTTATTTCAGCATGTCCATTTTTTATATTATTTATTTCTTATATTTCTTTTTTCTTTGCAGGTTTTGGTTTGATCCAGCTTCTGAGAATAAGAGAATTGTGATAAACATAAATGATAAATAGAGCATATTTCAAACCTTACTGAGGGAGATTTTCTTAACTTGAAAATTTTCTTATCATTTTTGTGATATGTTTTAAAGCAAGAATTGAGTAACGAGATAAATCTTTGTTAACCTCTAAAATGCAATTTTTAATCACAACTCTTCATTAGTTAGTTTATAATAAACTCATAAAATAAAACCCCATTAAGAAACACAACACTTCTGCTTGAAAAACTCACAACAAGGTCTTAATGCCTTCTGTCAAGATATTACTTTTATCTTGTTTTAGTAGTTTCTATTTGATGATTTTACTTGAAGTAGTTTGCTTTTATTTTTCATTTGATTGCATTTATCTTTTCTCTTGCTTCCGGATCTGATTTCATGACATCTCATTTTGTTTCCCTTTGAAAACCCCCTTGTGTTCTTTTGGTGATATTATCAAATATTTTAGTTGAAGGTATTTTTCACATCTATCTTTGGTCGAATACATGGGAATTTTTTACTCTTAGTTAATAAAATTAATTGGTAATAATCATCAAATTTCTATCTTTCATATTTAGATGTGAAACTCTTACTACGTTTCCTTGTCATTTTGACAATCTTACTTTTTAATATAAGAGAATTCTATTTTACGACAACTTATCTTATAAATAGCTCTTGCTAAAGAAAAAAATAAAAACATATAAAGTTTAGTGTTTTTAAACTCTTCCATGTCATCCCAATCTCTTAAGGAGAAGATTTGTCTCCCCATTTGTTAACACAAATTATCAAAGTGTAAATGAAAATTGTGAAATACCTTAAAGATAGGGGGTCTCTGTAAAGAGCCAGCCTACCATGATCATGGGTCTTGATGGTTATGACATTATCGTATCTGGTTACCAAGCCAGGATAATGGCTCACAACACTTCATTGTAAGACAAGAGGTCTCATCATGAGCTGGCTTGTTCATGACTATCAACGCTTGTGAATGGCATTGTCGTATCTGGTCACCAAGCCAGGACAATGGCTTTCAGAGTTTTAATAAAATAGGTTTCCTCTGAAATATTTAAACATAGATGGGATACTGACATTTCCTTTGGGATAAGAGGTAACCCTGTCGAGGCTATGGATGCCTGCTGGCAGCAGTGGCTCTACCTATGATAATGAGAGTTCAACTTTTCTTACTAAACACAATTATACGCTTTTGTTCTTTAGTTTAAGTTGTCATCAATTAAATAGTTGTTGTAACATGACTCTTATAATCAATATTAGAGATACACAAAATGATAACATTTTGATATTCGTTATAAGAGATTTCATTGAAAATCTGAATCCTAGCACTTTGATTGATTTAACTTTATTCCTTTTTCCTTAGAGTTTCATCATTTTTATAGATAACTAGTTCTTCCCAGTGTGTCGCCATTGTTGTGGTGAAAACACAACCCGCCCCCCCATTATTCATTTAGTTACGACTATGGGGACCCTTTAATTGAATGGATGGTCATATTAATATTTTATTTTCAGAGTTTTGATTTCTTGAATGAGTTCAATCCGTTCCTATCGTCTTATCATAACTTTTTAATCTCATTTGGTTGTTTGGTTTGTAAATGGTGCTTAACTGAAGATTGGATATTTTTCACAACCTTGGCCTATTAAAATGTATATTACATTTTTGTTTTATAAGTTATAGTTATTTGCAAAAATTTTTATTTTTATTTTTTAAAATATTTATTTAATTCATTACATAGCCCCCGAGACCAAGACCACGTATTATATTACAAGGTGGCTATTTTCAATAATTAAATGAATATATGAAGTGGCCATATAACTTCCAAAACTATATAATAAAGCGGTTTCCAAAGGACCCACATTCCACGTCATGGTTTCCGCTCCCGCATATCAAAGGTAATGCATATCAGAGATTTCCTTTCAGGACACATTTAAAAAATTCTGACAACATTGCCTCTAATCTCTGAAGGCAATATTTCAATCTCTCCTATATGTCGATACAACATATCCCTCCGATCTCCGATAGAGATATAACCTCTCTCTTCGATCTCTGATAGTCTCTCCATCGCCTATATGCCAATGCGCCTCCCCCTCCGACTTCTGATATCTACGAGGCTTCGATATCCGGACCCAATATGCATATTAAGAATGGTATAATCAGAACATTGCATCCACCCCTTACATCAGAACCTTTTATATGGTAACAGTCATAAAACCTCTGATATATTAAACCTCCAATTTCTGATATTCCTCCAGATTTGATGAGCATATAAACAATGGTTTAATGTTGGTATCGCGTTCGCTCCTCATCAAGACTTTTGTGCATCGCAAGTTTTATATTATTGCCATTGTTAAAAGTTTCGATATCCATTTCTATGATACCTATTAACATTTTCCACTTTTCACCTCCTATGGGCCGATGTTGTATTAATTTAAAAAGTCGTGATTTATATGGTTTTGGGTCAGAAATATAGGTTTTCACATTTTATGGCTTAAGTTTGTTTTTTGACATTTAAAAAATAAATGGCTCGTTACAAAAAAAAAAAACTAATTCTATTTTCTTTTGAAAAAAAAGTTTCTGTGGCCAACAATGGTGAATAGATCCAAACAAGATTTCCGAAGAAACCCCTCCAGGTGGAAAATGTTTTTTTTAAGAGGCAGAAGTTGTTGAAGCAGTTGAATTATGCCTATCAGTTCAAAACAACTCAGAAAAACTTATCAGAGAGAAAACTAAACTGGGAATTTGTCTCAACTGTGGCCATCTACATTTGGCTAGAACCCCAACTGAAGGAATCATTTTCTTTGATTTTCATTCAATTAACTCAGTTGTTGAGAAATAAAAGGGGACTGTTAATATTTCCACAATGTATAAATACCCATCTTTGATTGTGAGAAAGGGGATTTGAATCCGAGAGAAAAGAGGCGGAGTAATAATAGAGCTTACAACCTATTTGTATAGAAGGAGTTAAGACTCATTTGCACTATTGTAATCAGATCCATTTGTGAAAACAGGGACTCGATTTAGAGATAGTAGAGGATCTACACTATTGTAATTCTATGATGTTTTATGTAATTGATTCATTTTTATGATAAAATTTATTTTTGTAATCAAATGTACAACACTATTTCTTGCTTTATTATTGAAAATAAATTCTTCAAATTCCAAATTTATTACTCGAGTATGAGTATGTATGACTTTTTCAGAACTATTTTTGATTATTTATTAAAATGCTCATTAAGAATCTGGTCAAGCTATCTTGCAGGGTTAATCAGAAATGAGTTTTGAAACTCGAACTTGCATAAGGACGGACCTTTATCTCCTCGAGCTGCTAGCTATCTAACATTTTAATCTTATAGATGTCTTGTTTTTCTACATGACATGTATTTGAACTATTTCAATATTGTGAGATGAATCTTTTTGTTCTTATGCATATGTTTTATTAGGAATTTGACATGTTTGCAGTTGGATGTTTTTTAACTATTTAATGGTCATTTAGTTGTTTATATCTACTTTAACAAGGATTAGATCTTGTGAACTATTTCCTTGGTCTATTTCCTTTATCTCATTTCAATTCCAACATGCTTCTTTTCCCATCCTTTTAGCTTGCTCTTTATTGAGAGAAGGACTAATCCTTCTTCAATCAAGATAGGTTTGGGATTAGATGCATCTTAGATTATACTTTGCATGTAGTTCTATGTAATGTTCCTAATGGAAATTTTAAAATGATAAAAAATACATGCAAAGATAGCAACACAGAAATTTTCAGAAATGCACGCACATAAACTAGAAATTTATGCAAACCCCCAAATGGCCAATTTTTATTAATAATATCTGTTGTGCTACAATGAGTTGGGCAAATTCACCTGGGCTTGCACAAGTCAAGCTACAAGCATCAGGTGATGAGTACAAGAAATCCCAATGGCTGCAATAACCAGCTCCTCCAAAAAATTGCATTGTTGCTCAAAAAGTACATTGTTTCCTAACTTCACCCCCTAATTTACCCACCCTAGACTGCCCAAAAAATTCTAGTAATTTTGTATTGTGATCCTCACCCAAAACCCAGAAAAACCCAGAAATTGTTTCCTTAGGTTCCAACCTTCAAGAATTCACTCTTCACAACTTGACCCTCCTCCAAATACGAATTTTGTTGTTGTGACTGATCGTGTCAACCTATGCACTTCCAACTCTAGAAATTCTCCTCAAATGGCCCTCCAAATGATCCCCTAGCTCCCCATCTCCAAAATTCTCAGGATAATGTTGCCGCAACAAATCTCACTCCAATGACTGCTTAGTCCCTGCATTGTTGTTACTCTCCCTACTCTACTCTACTGTTACTCTCCTTGCTCTGCACTTCTACTACACTCCCTACTACTGGAACTCAACCTCCTTGCTTCTACTCTTCTGCTGCTGTAACTCGGCCCTCTTGTTGCTACTTTCCTTCTACTGTAACTTGGCCCTCTTATTGCTCCTTTCCCTATGACTGCAACTCGACCTCCTTGTTGTTACTTCCCCTGCTATTGTAGCTCAACTCACTATTGATGGTATGACTTGGAATGAAGTAGAACTCCCTCCTAGGGCTGGCACTCAAATTCCACCAAATCAAGGGTTGAGATCTCCACTCAGAGACACTTGTGTGCTAAATAGAACAATATTGGGTCAACTAAACAACTAAGGCAAATTCAATTTTCAAATAAAAAAAGACCCCTCTTGCTCCCTCATTGCTTCCTTTTATAATTTATGGTCATGTATCCCTTATGGGTCCCTCCACCAATTCGATTTTCCTCAAGGAATTTGAATTCCTTCTTCCGCAAGTGTGTACTTCATGTGGGCCCCATATTCCACTAACAATTTAATTTTATTTTTCTCTAATGTTGGTGGCCTCTATTTCTCCCAAAATTTAAGTGGGGACTCCCTACATCCACTTTTATCCTAAGTTTACATACCAAAATATTTCCTAACACCCAATTACAAAAATAGAAATTCATCTTAGAAAAATTAATTTAATTGGAGAAATTACAGTCCTCCCTACCAAAAATTGCATGTCCTCAAGCAATGCCTGAACAAGCACCCTCTTAATCAGCTGAACCCAACATTCTCTGCACACAATACCAGGGTCCCAAATATACCACCCAACCATCCTTGATCTATGCCCTATCTTAGTAAGATCCCAAGCTATCCTGATCAGCGTGAGGCATCCCTTGCTCCACTCGCTTTCCAACTCAACATAGGCATTAGACGCCCTCTGCATACCACCACTAAGTAGAGCTTCATGGTAGTATAAAATCCTGGTCATCTCCTCATGTAACTACTCTACCAAAGAGTCCCTCTTGTTCATTGCAGGAATGGACTCCTGAAGACGCAATCCAAATCCAGTGGGATTGAACCCTTGTCCGCCTAATCTTCTCTTGGTCTCCTCCTACAGACCAACATGCCACACTAGAGAAGTTCTGCACAGCATCAATGAATCATTAAAACTTAATGGAAGATCGAGATGACCTTACCCTATAGAAACCAGCTCACCTCCACGGGTAGTAGAACTGCTAAGCCCTACTAGGCTAGAATCCCATGCTAGTCCAAAAGGGGTGCCACCATGATGTTGTTGTGCCACTCTGATCATGACGGGTTTCCCATCATGCACAAGACGTATCCCCCTCTCTTGGGATCGGATGGAAAAATATATGTGGAATCCCAATGCATCTGGCCCAAGAATCCCCAATATTTCATGACCTACCCATCCAACACTCACTCTAATTTGTAGCATCAACAAGGAAAACCATCCTTTCTGTTAGTTCCAGTCTTCGCAACCTGTCACCAGGGATCAACATGAGCTCTTACTAGGTTTAGTTTGGTTAGATGATTTGCACATGATATTCAACACAAAACATGTCACAAGTGTGTCCATTAGAAGAAGCTTGGAAAGATATTTTCAACGGTATATCACACTCTTGTAACCAGTTTCTGGATCAGAAGATATGATCGAAATGAATGATTGATTCTTGGTTATGCATGTTTTGAGGTCAGTTGTTGCATACTGGGACAAGTTTACTACAATATCAGTTTGGACAGGAATTTTACAAAAGTGAAAGAGATTTTTGTCCATCACATGCCAAGTAACAAAAACATCCTTCATTTTATGCACAGGTTATACTATGTGGGATATATACAGTAATATTTGGAGCCTACATTAAAACAAAGCAAATTTTTCATATTTTTTACTGTTTTAGTCATTTTAGTGCAGTGCCATTTTACAATAGATGGAAAGTAATTTTGAAAAAATGAAGGATATTTTTGTTAATCATGAGCCATATAACAAAAACCTCTTTCATTTTATTCACGGGTGTCATGAATTTGGATATGTGACTAGATATTTACAGCTCATTTTCACATATTTAAATTTGTAACGATTTTCTGTTTTAGAGATGCTTTTGTGGCACATATTTCGAGCAACTGGAAACGAATTTTCAAACTTTGAGAGAGGTTTTTCTCCAACATGACCTTATCTACAAAAACCTATTTCCATCTTGTGACAGGTGCTATGGTTTAGGAGATACGAGTTCATCATCAACACCCATTTTCAGAAATTCGGTCCAAGTTTAATGTAACTGATTCTATTTTGAAGAAGATGGTTGAGCTCAATTCCCTTAGTACAGGGATGAGAAAATGTATATATTTTATGAATTTCATAGTGCAGAGGTTTGATTTTGGCAGCAGAGAGACTGTCTTGGATTTCTGTAAAAAATTTCTTGAATATCATTTTAATAAAGCAGTCTTTTGCCCTTTGGATCTGGGATTCATCACGGTGTTGATGTTTAGTATGTTTTTCCTGTAATTCATTTATACATTATGTTTTTTTATCCTTGTTACGGCATTGTCTAAGTGATATGTTAGGAATTCATCTGTAATGATTCTCCTTTAATGATGATTTTGTTGTTAGTTGTAATGGTTGTCTTAGCCGAATTCATCCTTGGCTAGATGCTCTGTTGAGCATGTTGGACACAGATTGTCATTGATGTCAATATGGCAATATTCAAGAGGAGGAGACAGAGCATATCGGAGCCAAGAGGAGCAAACCATATCATAGGAGCCATATCCGAGGAGTGCCAGAGCAAGAGGAGCCATCGGAGGAGCAAATGAAGCAAACAGAGCCATATATGCCTTCATTAATACTATCGGGAGTTGTTCGGGAAATGGAAACCCACATATGCATGTATTAATACTATCGGGAGTGTTTGAGCGCCCAAAATCTACATATATGCATTTATAATAATCAAAGGCCTTTTCCTTTTTGGCGGAAACAACACAAGCTAAATGTGTTTCGGCACATATGGACCCGATGGCATATATATATATATATATATATATATATATATATATATATAGATATATATATATATATAGCCAAATCGGCGATCGGGGAATGGAGAATGGAGGATACGATATCTGATGGACGCGATATGTGATTTAGCGCTGACCGTCTGATCTGAAAGAATAATGAACGGCGGAGATCTAATCGGCAATCGGCATATCGGAGTGATCGCGTCGGAAGGATCGGGGGAAGCGATATGTGACATTGCCGATAATTGGAGCCGAAATATTATAAAACAGAGCCTAAAGGAGTGTCGGGTCCGTAGACCCTTTGTATTACAAAACTGCCGATGCGAACCTGCCGAAAAGCCGGACCCAAAATAATTATAGAACGGGTCATTAAAGGTTATCGGGTCCGCAAGAGCTTAGGACTGTACGCCCATAAACGGAGCCGAAATAATATACAGAACAATTGAATGGGCCGTCGGGTCCGCAGAACTATCGCATCGCAAGAGGTCGCGATAATCCCGATATCCCGGACCCGAAGTCATTTTAGAAAGAAATGTAAGGAGGCATCGGGTCCGCGTTACATCGGAGGAATGGGTCTATTCTTTATAGCGATCGCCGAAATCATCCGGAGCCGAAATCATATTAGAGAGCAGTCTAAAAGAGCATCGGGTCCACTCCTCATTGGAGGTCAGGCCTTAAGAGTTTTGTTATGGTTGCGAAATCTGGACCCGCCGAATTTATGAAAGCAGTCATATAATCCTTGAGATCCGCGTACATTGAGTTAAGCAGTTTTTACGCTAGTTCTGTGTATTGATATTATATGGTTACATATGGCCATGAGGGATTTTATGGTAATTCCATATATGTCTATAAGTGTGGCGGGTTGATTAAAGCGCTCGGTGATGGTTGATTAAAGGCTCGGTTGGTGGCTTCCGATGGTTGATTATAAAGCACCGATAAAAGGTGACTTCGATTCCTAGTAAGTCCATGGTTATAAAAGGCTTTCGGCCTAAAGAACGCTTCCGATAAAGCCTGTAAGATAGAAGAAGCAAAGGAATGGAAGCCGAAGTGTCAAGCGATCAAGTGAGGAGGAAGCCAAAGAGTCAGCATGTAAGAGGAAACGAATGGACAGGGGGATGGAGCATATACAAGCAGCAAAAACAGAGAACTGAATGTGTTGTTGGTGGACGGCATAACTTGAGCAGAAGCAGTGGAAGCTAAAAAGAGCGCAGCAGCACACCAGTGTATACCAAAGAGGTTGGAGCCTCAGAATTGAAAAGGATTGAAGTCCTTGGGAGTTGGTGCTCCTAAGTCCAAGATTGGTGTCTTGGCAAAATAGAGTTGGTGCTCAGGAGGTTGGAGCCTCACCAAAGTCCAAGTTGGAGCTTGGCAACCAATTGTGACATTCTATTTATTGTATTTATTTTACTGCACAGTTATATTAATAAAAGCTTTTATTCCTGCTATTCATTTTTTGTTCTGAACATACATGTTTTGACTAGTAAAACAATAGTGAGAAAAATAAATACTGATTCACCCCCCTCTCAGTATTTCCAACAACTGGTATCAGAGTAGGCTTCTTCATTATAGGCTAACAACTTGAAGAAGGATCAGAAACCATGATGAGGAATCATGAAGCATCAGGAAAACCTCCTCTGTTCGATGGCACTAACTTTGGTTTTTGGAAGAAAAGAATGACTTACTATTTAATGTCCCTTGGACCTGAAGTTTGGCATTTTTGTCAAACTGAATACCAAGCGACTTCCTCTCTTCCAACAGACCAAGACGAGAGGAAAGCCTACATTGCAAATGCAAAGGCCATGAACTCCATCACTAGTGGAATCACTGATTCCGAGTTTACAAAAATCATGCAATGTAACTCTGCCAAAGAAATGTGGGAGAAGCTAGTTAGCTTGTACGATGGAGACTCAAAAGTGAAAAAGGCAAAGCTTCAAACTCACAGAAGACAATTTGAAAGTTTGAAGATGGAAGAGGAAGAAGATATTGCAGCATACCTCCTCCGAGTAGCTGAAGTGGTAAATTCCCTGAAAGAATTGGACGAAAAGGTTGAAGAAAGTACTATTGTACAAAAGGTATTAAGGTCCCTTCCAGACAGATTTGACTCCAAAATAAGTGCTATAGAAGAATCAAAGGATCATGACACCCTCAAAATGGATGAACTCCATGGAATTCTCACTGCCTATGAAATTAGGAAAGGTGGACCTAGCTCCAAAGATGCAGCATTCAAGGCTTCAAAGTCAAAGAAAGGGAAAGAAAGGAATGAATGTAGTGATGAGTCAGATGTGGAATCCGAATTGGCTCAATATGTACGAAAGCTTAAGAGAGGATCTAAGATTAAAGGAAAGTATCCTCTTATTTGTTTTAAATGTGGTAAAATAGGTCATTATGCAGCAAAATGTCCTCATAAACATGACAGTGATGATGAAAGAAATTCTAAAAGAATGACATACAAAAATAAGGGTTCAATAAGAAAAACCTTCTCTCCAAGCAAGATGAGTCTGATGAGGATGAGTTTATGGTCATCAAAAAGAAATCAGATGAGGAAAGCGATCATGATGAAAGCCAAGAAGCATTATTCATGGCACTCACAGATGATGATGACTCGGGGCAAGAAGGAAATGTGGATGAACTGTTAATAAGTGCCATTGAAGAGAACGAGAAACTACGGAACAAAATTATCTCTCTCAAAGTGGAAAACGAGAAAATAAGAAGGAGAGAAGATCTCTTGGAAACAAAGCTTAAGGAAAAAGAAGAGACTTGTGAAGAACGTGAGGCCGAAGTAGTATCTCTGAGAAAGGAGTTGGAGCAAATTAAAAAGGGCTGTAAAAGCTCTCAATTACTTGATACTATTCTGAAAAATCGAAAAACCTCAACATGATAAGTCTGGAATAGGTTTCAAGGGAGAATCCTCAAGCACTAAGAATAGTGCGAAAAGCTATGCCGATGCACTTTCCTGCAACCCAAAAGATGAAAAAGTATCTTATCAAAAGTGCATCCCAGATTCCAAGAATCAAGAAAGAGTTATTCCAAAGAAGAATGTGGAGTCGAATCATGGACACTACAGCAAATAAAAATCTGTACTCTACCAAGGGCCCATCAAAAATCCAAAGGACGAGGGAGGATTAATTCTCAGAAAGGAAGGCGAATTAAACCGTGGTTGCTTCAAAACCATATTTCTTGGACACTGTTTTCACTGTGAAAACTTCGGTCACCAAGCTAGACACTGCATGGCTCGCAGAAGTGAAAAGACAAAGCAAAAGGACCGAGTAATCAACTCATATGCTCCCAAAAGACAGGGACAAATCAAAACCTTCAATTCATTTGATCCCTTGACTAAATTTGATCTGACTTGCTCTTTTTGCTACAATAATGGACACTATGAACAAAACTGCCCACTCAAAGGAAGAAAGGCGAGTAGCAAGATCTCTGCAATGGACAAATGCGGCCTGGCTCTATTTACGCAAAATAATGGAAACTAGTGGTTTGTGGATAGTGGATGCTCCAGACACTTGACAGGAGACAGAAGGAAATTTATCTCATTGAGCAAAAAGGAAGGGAATGTGTCCTTTGGAAGCGGAACTAGCAAAATTGCAGGAAGAGGAACAGTTACTCTGAACAATGGAAAAGGAAAAGCTCAAGATGCTCTGTTGGTTTACGGACTCAAACACAACCTTCTGAGTGTCAGCCAAATTTGTGATCAAGGACATAAGGTTGTCTTCAGCACCAAAGACTGTGAAATAAGGAACTCTGTCTCTGGAAAACTTGTGGCAAAAGGAGTAAGAACACCAGACAATATTTACGTTCTGAACAAGATTTAGGAGAACAAATGCTACTTGAGTCAGGCAGATGAGAGTTGGTTGTGGCACAAGAGACTTGGACATACCAGCTTCGAAAATCTGGTCAATATCAACAAAATCAAAGCTGTACAAGACATCCCAAGGTTTTCCAAACCGAAGCAAGTAGTGTGTGGTCCATGTCAACATGGAAAACAGACCAGAACCAGCCACAAGACAAAGGAACACTGTACATCAAAGCCCTTGGAGATCATCCATGCTGATGTGTGTGGGCCAACTAGAAATCAAGCACTCAAAGGAGAAAGGTACTTTGTGTTATTTGTTGATGATTATACTAGAATGATGTGGATATATTTCATAAAGTATAAATCTGTTAGGCCCCTATACTACTAGTGTAACCCACTATTGTTATTAGTATAACCCACTTATTATATTGATGTACCCATGTAGTGCCCATATTGTTACTATTGTGCCCCATAGAAGCCCACTATTGTTATTATTGTGGCTTTATATTATTATTGTTAGGTCGGCTGGATTATATTGTGACTCCTTAGACTCCTATATATAGAAAGGAGGTTTTGTCATTTGAATCATCCAAGAATTGTTCATTTATGTAATGTAAAGGAGGTTGCCCCCTCGAAGAGGCTGAATTCTAAGGTGTTGATCTATCTTTTCTATCTTTTCTTGAGATGGTTTCATAACAAAATCTGAAACTTTTGAGTGTTTTAAGAATCTAAAAGCCCTTATAGAAAACGAAAAAGATTCAAAAATTAAGTGTCTCAGAACAGACAGAGGAGGAGAATTCACATCAAACAAGTTCAGTGACTTCTGTAATATTCATGGAATTAAAAGGGAATTCTCGGCTGCCAGAACACCTCAGCAAAATGGGGTAGTTGAAAGACGAAACCGAACTGTCCAAGAAATGGCAAGAACCATGCTGTTATCAGCAGACCTACAACCTAAATTCTGGAGGGAAGCAGTAGGGACAGCTGTCTATACATTGAATCGGACTCGATTAAGACCAAATTGTGACAAAACTCCTTATGAGCTATGGAAAGGAAGACCTGCTTCGGTGAAGTACTTCAAAATATTTGGAAGCAAGTTCTTCATAAAAATAAATGATGGTTCACCTGGAAAATTTGATTCTCGGGTTGATGAGGGGATATTTCTTGGATACTCTCCACGAAGCAAGGCTTACAAGTGCTACAATTTTCGACTGAAGAAAATAGTGGAAAGCATCGATGTTAAGGTTGACAAAGATCTTCCAGAAAAGGAAATTGAAGAACAGGAAGATGACTTTCGCATTGAAGAAGAAGAATCTAAAGAAGAAGAGATAAATGATGAAGAAGAAGAAGAGGAAAGAGAACCGTCTCATACTCCTTCAAAGATGAAGTATGTATAAAGATATCATCCAGAAGAACAAATCATTGGCGATAAAGATGAAGGTGTGCAGACCAGAAGAAGGATAACCACCTCACCCAAGAGAAAAGCCATTGCTCTCCTATCTATGATAGAACCAGAAACATTCACAGAAGCAAGTAAGGATCCTCATTGGGTAAAAGCAATGGAAGAAGAAATGTCCCAAATTGAGAAGAACAAGACATGGGAGCTGGTACCTCGTCCAAAGGACAAAAACATAATAGGAACCAAATGGGTGTTCAAAAATAAAATGAGAGGAAGGACAGGTTATCAGAAACAAGGCAAGACTTGTCTGCAAAGGCTATTCACAAATTGAAGGAGTTGACTTTGAAGAGACATTTGCACCAGTGGCCCGTATGGAAGCTATCAGGATGTTCTTAGCATTTGCTTGCTCGAAAGGATTCCAAATCTATCAAATGGACGTGAAATCAGCATTTCTAAATGGGGAACTCAAGGAGGAAGTCTACATGGAGCAGCCAGAAGGCTTTGATCTGACAGCAGGAAAGGACCTAGTCTGTAAGTTGAAAAAGGCTTTGTATGGGTTGAAAAAAGCTCCTAGAGATTGGTATGCAAGACTGGATAACTATCTCCAACAACAAGGCTTCAAAAAGGGAGTGGCTGGAAGCAATCTATACATAAAGACAGATCAAGGTAAGTTACTAGTTGCTCTTGTTTATATCGATGATCTGATTTTTGCTAGTAATAATGATGAAATGAGCCATGAATTTTCTCAAAGCATGGCAAAATAATTTGAGATGTCAATGATAGGTGAACTGTCCCACTTCCTTGGACTTCAAGTATCTCAAACCAAAGCAGGATTGTATATATCTCAAGCCAAATATCTAAAAGACATGCTCAAAAAATATGGAATGGAGGACTGTGCACCCATGAGCACCCCCATGACCACAAACTGCAAACTGAGAAAAGATGATGACTCCCCTCTAGTAGATGCAACTCATTACAGGTCAATGATTGGAGCCCTCCTATACTTAACAGCTACATGACCTGACGTAATGCAAGCAGTAGGAATGGTGGGAAGATTTCAATCGGCTCCCAAAAAATCTCATTTATTAGCTGTAAAAAGAATTCTCAGATATTTGAAGGGAACTTCTGATTTTGGTCTCTGGTACCCAAAGATTTCAACATTGACTGTAACTGCATACACTGATGCTGATTGGGCTGGAAATATAGATGATCGGAAAAGTACTAGTGGAAATGCATTCTTCCTAGGAGATTGTTTGGTATCCTAGCTCAGCAAAAAACAATCATCCATATCATTATCCATAGCCGAAGCTGAGTATATTGCTACAGTAGATTGTTGTACTCAGATACTATGGATGAAGGAAGCGCTAAAGGATGTAAACATATGTACAGATCAACCAAGTACTGTTTTATTGTGACAACACTAGTGCACTCAAGACCCAAACATATACCAATCAAGTATCATTTCCTCCATGAGCAAGTAGCTGAACAAAACATCGCTCTGGAATATATAAGTACTAAGGAGCAGATAGCTGATATTTTCACTAAACCTCTTCCTCGGGAAGCATTCGAACACCTGCGACAAAATATGGGGGTTATTTCTTTATCATCACTCAAGTCTATTCATAAAGATGCAGCAGGACCGGGGGAGAAAATTGACAGGGGGAGTTCGTATGCATTCCTTTGCCATTGATGTCAAAGGGGGAGAAAGCAGAAAAATATTGCCATCAATAACAAAGGGGGAGATTGTTGGACACAGATTGTCATTGATGTCAATATGGCAATATTCAAGAGGAGGAGACAGAGCATATCGGAGCCAAGAGGAGCAGACCATATCGGAGGAGAGACATCTATCAGAGCAAGAGGAGCCATATCGGAGGAGTGCCAGAGCAAGAGGAGCCATCGGAGGAGATATCGGAGCATATCGGAGTAAGAGGAGCCATCGGAGGAGAAAATGAAGCAAACAGAGCCATATATGCCTTCATTAATACTATCGGGAGTTGTTCGGGCAATGGAAACCCACATATGCATGTATTAATACTATCGGGAGTGTTTGAGCGCCCAAAATCTACATATATGCATTTATAATAATCAAAGGCCTTTTCCTTTTTGGCGGAAACAACACAAGTTAAATGTGTTTCGGCACATATGGACCCGATGGCATATATATATATATATATATATATATATATATATATATATATATATATATATATATATATATATATATATATATATATATATATATAGCCAAATCGGCGATTAGGGAATGGAGAATGGAGGATGCGATATGCGATGGACGCGATATGCGATTTAGCGCTAACCGTCCGATCTAAAAGAATAATGAATGGCAGAGATCTAATCGGCAATCGGCATATCGGAGTGATCACGTTGGAAGGATCGGGGGAAGCGATATGTGACATCGCCGATAATTGGAGCCAAAATATTATAAAACAGAGCCTAAAGGAGCGTCAGGTCCGCAGACCCTTTGTATTACAAAACTGCTGATGCGAACCTACTGAAAAGCCGGACCCAAAATCATTATAGAACGGGTCATTAAAGGTTATTGGGTTCGCAAGAGCTTAGGACTGTACGCCCATAAACGAAGCCAAAATAATATACAGAAATATTGAATGGGCCGTCGAGTCCGCAGAACTATTGCATCACAAGAGGCCGCGATAACCTTGATATCCCGGACCCGAAGTCATTTTAGAAAGAAATGTAAGGAGGCATCGGGTCCGCGTTACATCGGAGGAATGGGTCTACTCTTTATAGCGATCGTCGAAATCATCTAGAGCCGAAATCATATTAGAGAGCAGTCTAAAAGAGCATCGGGTCTGCTCCTCATTGGAGGTCAGGCCTTAAGAGTTTTGTTATGGTTGCGAAATCCGGACCCGCCGAATTTATGAAAGCAATCATATAATCCTTGAGATGAGTTAAGCGGTTTTTATGCTAGTTCTGTGTATTGATATTATATGGTTACATATGGCCATGAGGGGTTTTATGGTAATTCCATATATGTCTATAAGTGTGGTGGGTTGATTAAAGCGCTCGGTGATGGTTGATTAAAGGCTCGGTTGGTGGCTTCCGATGGTTGATTATAAAGCACCGATAAAAGGTGGCTTCGATTCCTAGTAAGTCCATGGTTATAAAAGGCTTTCGACCTAAATAACACTTCCGATAAAGCCTGTAAGACAGAAGAAGCAAAGGAATGGAAGCCGAAGTGTCAAGTGATCAAGTGAGGAGGAAGCCAAAGAGTCAGCATGTAAGAGGAAACGAATGGACAGGGGGATGGAGCATATAAAAGCAGCAAAAACAGAGAACTGAATGTGTTGTTGGTGGATGGCATAACTTGAGCATGAGATAGTGGAAGAAGCAAAAGAAAAGGGGGCAGCAGAAGCAGTGGAAGCTGAAAAGAGCGCAGCAGCACACCAGTGTATACCAAAGAGGTTGGAGCCTCAGAATTGAAAAGGATTGAAGTCCTTGGGAGTTGGTGCTCCTAAGTCCAAGATTGGTGTCTTGGAAAAATAGAGTTGGTGCTCATGAGGTTGGAGCCTCACCAAAGTCCAAGTTGGAGCTTGGCAACCAATTGTGACATTCTATTTATTGTATTTATTTTACTGCATAGTTATATTAATAAAAGATTTTATTCCTGTTGTTCATTTTGTGTTCTGAACATACATGTTTTAACTAGTAAAACAATAGTGAGAAAAGAAATATTGATTCACCCCCCTCTCAGTATTTCCAACAGAGCAACCTCGTGATTCTCTTTCATCTAAAGTTGTTGTAGATTCATTCTTTTTCTGATGCCTGCAGGGCAGCGGGCTTTCTCCCCTATACTTCTCACATTTACAATCTTCACTTGGCTGAACATGGCACTTAATTTGCCCCAGGTTTGCTGGCAGAAACTAACATCGATTCCATAGTCCAAATCATCCTTTCTGTTGTTGTTTCGACCTGTTAGCTACCTATACCAATAGGTTTCATATTTCATGATTGGCAAAGAAAGTTCCAAATATGCTCTGCTTTGGTGATGCAAAGATCCCATATTTCCAAGAGAAGACAAGGTGTGTACATAGCTTAATGTTGACTAAATTTTGGATGGATGGTCCAACAGCCTAATCTGGATCATGCCATGTTTCAATTTTCTGTTGTAGAATAGAGAAAGAAGTCTGTCCAAACTGTTTAATCTTGGCAGACCAGTAGCTAGGTAGAGAAAGTAAGGTTCCCAACTGCTTAATCAGGGACCTTGGAAGAAATAAGGGTAGCCTGAGATAGAGCATCAAAAGAAAAAGCCAAAAGAAAATAAAAGGCACATAAGGGTCTGCAAGTCTAAGTGCACCCTCCATGAAGAAACAAAAAACGCTAGACAAGTAGATGGGTAGGTAGATGGGGTTGCAGAAATGTCATTCATTTCAACTGAATCTTGCTGTTCTAACATAAAGGAAACATCAGTGGATAGAGAAGCTCCTCTTCTCCATCATGTTGCAGCAAAGCAAAGGAGCATGACTAACTCCCTTTTCTCCTCTTTCACTTTCATTACTAACATCCCTTCATCAGTTGTGTTCATGAAAGAATTTAAGGTTTTATGTTGGTTCTTATTCCTTTAAAAGCCACATTTCTTGTCTAAAATTCTTTTCATTTTGATCTACTCCCTAAGCTAAGTTGTTTTCATGTAAACTTAGGGATATCACTCCTCATTCACTTCTTCCATTCATATTAACCCCTAACTTCTTATTATGTAAATCCCCTATGTTACCCTTTCCCTATTATTATAAGCACTATGGTGTATAAACCCCAAGCATTCTATAAATATCCCTTCCCCCCTGGCATTGTAGCCATATGTTCACAGTCAGGGATTAAATTGACATCTGGTCAGTTTAAGAACCCAAACCCTACCCCTTTTCCCCTTTCAGAGGTTATCTAAACCATTAACCCCTTTATTTGCTAAAAAACCTTGTAAATAAACCCATTTTCACCCCTAACCCGCTCATTTGCAAAAATACATGAAAAACCCACTTTTTCATTTTACCCAAAGTTTGGGCGCTATGCGCGTTTTTATAAGAATACATTGGAAACCATATAAATTTTCCAAACTCCAAAGGTTCCCGCTGGGCGCATCTTCCAAAAAATATATTATTTTAAACCCCGCCCACATCCGTATTGACCTGGCATCTCAACGATCCGTCAACCGTCGGATCTGGCCTTTTTCATCATACGGCCCACATGCATATCGGAGCGGCTCCGATGTCCGAAGGATACCTTCCGAAATTTTTCAGAGGGTGATGTCAGGCCTCTGCCACGCGTCACCCCCAAATCGTATCGGAGCACCCTCTGACAATTCCGCTCCCATATATAAGGCGGTGCGATATCAAACCACTTACTATTTCCAGTTTCCGTTAACCCGCTATGCCAACGTCATTACCACGTCATTGCTGCATCACCGCCGCGTAAATGGCCCCGTCCACCACTGCTCTCACCTGCATGCCACCTCACCATCCCCGTGGACCACTCTTGAGCCGCCACGTGTCTCGATGACATCATGTTGACGTCATCCGACCCTGACCCCACCTGATGACGTCATGCTAACGTCATCCAAAAAAGAGCGCCAAACAACCCAAAAGTCTATATTTTGGCCAAAATTCATGTTTTTCGTTACTTTTGCAAAAAATACTGTTACTCCCCCTGCATGCATTTTACGTCCAAATCCGTAGCCAACCAGCTGAAATCAACCAGGAGACCACCGGCGCTTCCTTCCCACCAGCATTTGCAAACTTTGCCAAGCAATTCACCAGGTATTTATCAAATCTACCTCACTTGTGCTCGGTTGTTTCCGTAATTGTGTAAAACAAAATTAAAACAGTGGGCAAGCTTATAATTTACCGGCAAATCCACTGTGGCAAGCCTCCATTTTCAACTGTTAAGTCGAAATTTTCCTGCAGAGCGTTGTTTACCCGAGTTTCCACAAAACATACAGTTAGTTCGCGCATTCGTGAACTAAGAACCCAAACCACACCAATTCACCCTGAAGAGAGTTTTAAGGCTGAGCATTTGCTCTAGTAGTCCTTTGTGTAGTATTCCAATTGCTGCTGTTACAATTTACCCTCCCTTCCTTGCAATTCACCTCTACATTGCAAAAAATACTCCTCTGTGTTGCTCTGAATAGTAACACCAGTGCATACAAACAGAAAGCCTAAAGTAACCATGGATGCACCAGTAGCTCCTGTAGCCTTGAACATTGTTCCATTAAATGCCCCTCAGAGAGAATTGGAATGGAAACCATTAGCAAACCTGGATTATCAGATATCAGAAGAAATGCTATTGCACAGCAAGTACCACATCCACTTGTTAAACGAATTGAAGATTAAACATGAGACTGGAACAGATGTATTGGGCATTTGGGATTCTTTCCTCCCGCTCTTCAAGCTCCCTCAGGTCAACCAGTTTCCTGACCTAATCCACCTATGTGCTGAATGCTACGACGCCACTCAGAGGGCTGTGATTGACCCTTCAGGCTCAGTTGTTTTCTATGTCACCCCTGAAGCCATCAGAGAGATGTTGCACTTCAAAACTGAGAAGAAATTAGTCCCTTTATCACTGGCTGGTCTGATAAAGCAAGGAGCCAAATTGGCAGATGCTCAGGTCACCAAACTAAATCAATTGTACATTGACTCTGACACTGTGAAGTACCCTCCCATTTCTCATGTTTACCTCAACCAATTGGGCAGATACCTTGTACATATGATCAGTCCCATTCTGGGCTATAATTCAATTGAATTTGTTGATGAAACTGTCCTAGTGATGATGCTCATGTTTTCCCCTGGCAAGTCTCCAATCTGCTATGACTATGCCACCTACATATCTGACAAAATACATGAGCAATTAATGAACTTGGCAAGAGAAAGGGTGTTCAGATACACCTCTTACATCTACCACTTAATTTTGTATTATCAACATGAGAAGTTTCACTTTGCTATGAAGAGAGTGGATGCACAAGGAAATCCAAGGTCAGTGGTTTATTGGTCCTCTGCCTTCCACTGCAGATCTTGTTCTCCATATAATTATTGTGAGTTTATAGACCTCTTCATCCACCCAGCCATGTCTCTACTTATGAGCTCACCTCCTCCTAGACTAACTGATGAGATGCAGAGGATTCTTCAGCTGTCCAAGGCATACAGTATTGGGGATTGGTACTATTACCAACACCACACAGTCATCAGAATATATGGGTGTGAGTGCCCCCATACAGATTGCCCAAATATGTGCCCATGAGATTGTTTTCCCTTGAATACTTCAGGCAGTTTGGGAACGCTGATGTACTACATTTTTCAGGCAAAGGCAAGAAGGCACAGCTCAAAGTAAGAAACCAATTAGGCCACTTCATTTACAACAAAAGGGAGGAAGGCTGGCAAGAAGCAGACAAAATGCTAGAATCCCTTGGCCTACAGACCAGTTTCCTTTGGAAACCTTATGACCCCAATCACTTCATAACTTTAAGAAGGGTCAAGTATAGGCTGGCCAATTATGACCACGTAAGGTTGCCTCATATAGAAAAATATGCAAATCAAATAAAATGGAGGAGAGGCACCTTAGAGGAAGCTATCACACAAGAAGAATTAAATCAAATAGCAGTTAAAAATCTCCAAAAGATGGCTGACTTAGAGCTTTGTGCACAGGTATTTGCTCTTACAGGCACTCAAGTGGGAGCAGCTGCCTCATCCTCCACAACACATCAGCAAGCAGCCAAAGCTACTGATCAAACCTCTAGCAAAGGCAAAGAGAAAGAGATGGAGCTAGAGTAGCCACCTCATGAACAGGTACAGCAGCAGGAAGTGCAGCAACAGCCACAAGTACAACAGCGACAAGGGGGGCAGCAAGAAAAATAACAACCAGTGCAGCAAGAGCAAACATCACAGGCCCCAGAATCCACCGGGCAGCAAGCTCAGGACACTCTGCCTCCTAGGCAAGAGACAACAGTGGAGGCCTCAGTCCTCCAAACCCCACAAAAGGAAGATATAAGTAGAAAGAGGGACAGAGAGACTCCCCTCACAACATCAACAACTCATGGGGAGAAAAGACATAGAATGAATCCCCTTTCTGAGGAAGAAATGCCAATAGGGCAATCTTTGGGCATGGGCCCACCTAGCATGGAGGCATATGTAAGTTCCTTCCAGCAGGAACAAGAGAGGACAGTGGGAGGAGAAGTCAGCTCCTCAAGCCAGCAAAGAGGAGCTGAGATGGGCATCAAGCAGCAGTTCATTGATATAAAGAAGAGGAATGAGCCCATAAGAGTACAGTTATATAATCATTTGTTGAAAATGGCTCCCACTAACCAGCAGAGACTAATGTCTACATATGATGTCCAGGAGGGCAAGATGATCATGAGCCACTTTATGCCAGCTGTGTTGCAGCCGCAGTCAGCTGCAGATTACATAAGGACCAACCTTGAGGTCCTTGCCAAGGACATCCACCCAATGGATAAAATTGAATTACATAAGCAAATGGGTGAGATGGTGTATGCCTCCTTGGCAGATAAGACATTGGAGAACTACACGCTAGAAAATAGCCTAAATAATACAGCTGCCCAACTGGAGTTGGAGAGAGCATCCTCTCAAGCAAAGGACAACAGAATCAAAACCTTGGAGGAGATAATCATAGAACTTGGGCACGATCCCAAGGACATCAAGGCTGTACAAGCATTATTGAAGTTAAGGGATGCAAATATGGCAGCACTAAGGAAAATGGTAAAAGTCCCAGCAATCATTCACCCACAAACTGGAGAAGTTGCCCAGCTGAGACATGACCAAGATGCATCAGCTATGCTGGTGTCCCTATACAAACAGCTGATCCAAACACAAGAGAAATTGGGAGAATCAGAGGCTGCACTGGCTGCACTGCAGGAAGCATTACAACAGAAAGAAGGAGGACAAACATCTCAGCCTCCTCCAGAAATAATTAACCTGGAGGAACCTCCTCAGACTACTACTCCTCCTACTGAACAGACAGCACCATCTACATTAGCAACTGCACCAACAATAGAGCAGGCTCCAAGCCTAGACATGCAGAAGCTCAAGAATGAAATCCAAGCCCTGGAAGCCCAAATGGGAGAGCTAAATGAGGCCAGGGAGAGTCTAGCTAATCTCAATGAAAGATATGATAAATCCAAGAAGACTATAGCGGAAAAAGGAAGGGAAATAAAGGCCCTTAAGGATAAAATAAAGGAGCTGGAGAAGGAGCTCACACTTGACAAAGTGACAGCTGAGCTTAGGACAGTTTTATGGGCCAACATTGGCCAATCAATCACTGATCAATGGCAATACATTGAGACCATTCATGAGCAGATAGAGCTCATAGGGAAAGCACATAGAGAAATCCAAAGATCAAGGGCATCTCTAGGCAATATGCCTGAGGTTGCCAATAGAATGATTAATGTGCTTAATAACAGAACAAGTGCTCAGCTGGCAGCAATGGGAATCTCCAGTAGAACTGAAACCATCCAGCTGATAAAGAGGGTCCTCACACTAAGAAACCTGGTACAAACACTGGAAAGAAGAAGCCAGGATATGCAGACAGAGGTTAATAAGTTCACGGACAAATTTGTGGCATTGCAAAACAGAGGTCTTCCTAGCTTACTGAACAGCGCAGGAAGACTACTTTCCCATGAACATTATGCCAAAAGGGTCAACACATTTGCCACAAATCAGATTACAGAAAGACCCAACACTTCAGAAGAATCAGGGCCAGCATTAGGGCAGAGTCTCTACAACAGGGTTGAGAACCTATTTTTTTTATCATGAATGAGATCCAACATTTGTTTGAAGTGCCTCCAAATTTCTACAAATACACAGAGGCAGATGAGACTCTAGAGGCAATCTTGAGACATCAATTGCCCACACAAGAATTCTAGACCAAAATGATACAAACAATACTGTAAACCAGAGCTTGTATTCAAGTTTTTCTTTTTTATATAAATTATCATGCACATGAAAATTTTGATAAAATCAGCATGCATGGAGAAGAAAGGGCTGAGCCAACTCAGCAAAACTATTCGGCCACTAAAGCAGCACTGACAGTCACAAGTGACAGGGCCGAAAAGCTACAGGATGACAGAGCTATAAAGACACGTCATTCATCATTTATAACAGAACATTCAACCGACTCAGTGGCCTCCAAAGGTCAAAAAGTCTTCTGACAGAATTGAAGGGCATTTATGTTGTATTCAAAGCTGTAATAACTTCTTATCTGCTCTTCTGTACAGGTTGGTGAACGTATTTATTTCTCAGATGACTCGCCGCTTCAGATATTTTGTATCACCGTTTGTATATATTCCCCCCTCGCATAAGTTTGCAGGGGTTGTTGTTGATTTCTCTTCTAGAGTTTCTTATGCTGTAAATTTCCAGAAGTATTAATACAAAAGTGATGGAATTTCCAAAGCTCTGTGTTGTCTGAGGCATTCTGGTGTTTTGCTGAAAGTTACAGGATTCCTACGTACTTCATGGCACAATAAGTTCTCCTTAAAAACTCTTCGTTATGTGTTTTGTTATCTTTTCATAGCTCATTCATGTTTCTGTGTTTCATAAGTTAATGGCAAAGAAAAAGAATAGTTCCAGGATTTAGTCACAGAATACCCTGAACTCAATCTAAGCTGTTATAAATGTTTTTTCTTCAGTTATAGTCATAAGGTGTAATTCTTAACTGCTGCACCTTCAAGCTATATCTTTCACAGGGATTGTTGTTTCAGGAATTCAAGTTTTCTCCTGTGCAATATATCTCTTTCTTACACCCCAGCTTAGTGGAAAACTCTTAATTGCTTTTCACTGGTTAATCACAGCTCATAATCACAATTTAAATTTTGTTTCATGATGTATTTGAATGGCCCTGCAGTTTCAGCAACTCAACTTAATATCTCAGACAACCTGTAGCCACAGACTCCATTGCCCAATGGACTAGAACTATCTGAAGATTTCCACCTTAGCTACAGAAGACATCCTTCAACCAAAACATAAAAACAAACCCTGAACTCATAACTAGCCTAAAATCTTCACAAAACAGAGACAAACCTTAAAGAGAGAGCCCTCTCTGATTACAGTTTGGCTAGAAGCTGTAATCCAAAGATTGGTTAGTGGTTACCCCGGCCGTATTCCCTTGGGAGTCAAAGGGAACAACCTGGGTGTTAACATAATTGGTGACTCCACTGGGGACTTCCTCAGGATTTTCTAATTTGTGTATATTTCTTTAAGCTGCTTCAAGTCAATTTTCATGCTAGCTTTAAGATATACACAGTCACTCCAAAATCTTGTCTGGCCCTTGTAGACACAAAAATATTCCAAAAAAACATAACTCAAAAACAAGTTCAGAAGTTGGCTCCCAAGAACAATCCGTGATATACAAGGTCAAATCCTGACCCCAACCCACCAACTGTTTTTGAAAATCCTAATACAATCCCTAAAATCATTAGGAAGCAGCAAGCATAGGAAACTCTTGCTGATTTAAGTCCTGAGACAGCTTGTCCAAACCCTGTTCCAACTCCAATCAAGGTTCTATTTCGATCTACCCTTGATTCCCCCAGTTCACCATCCACATCTCAAAGCTCTCCTTTCACACCTCCATCCACTGCACATGTTCCCTTGACCAACACTCTAGTTTCTACCGTTCCCACTACCCCTGTTGTACCAGTCATTCAAGTTGTCCCTGTCAACCCTATAAATCCTGCAAATATGGCTAATAGATATGCACCCCTGCAGTTTCCTGCTAATGCTGCAGCTCTACCTCAGGACTACCAATCCAAGATCTCATATTTTGACTCCACTGGCCCTTTCACAGCAATTCAGCATGCCAGAAGGATGCAAGACCATTTTGAGAACTATGAAATAGATGATGACAGTGTGAGAATGAGAATATTTGTTCAGAGCCTGACAGGGGATGTAAGAACTTGGTTTAGATCACTAGCTGTAAATACCATCACAACTCCTGATGAGCTTTATCAAGCCTTTACTAACAGATGGGAGAAAAAGAAAGATCCCCTGCACATACTTGGTGAATATGACACAATCAAACGAGGTCCTCAAGAGACCGTTTTGGAGTATTGTGCAAGATTCAACAACGTATATAACGCAATACCACAGAATTTAATACCTCCTCCTGATTTAGCCTTGTACAAATTTCCTGATGGTTTTGACCCTGATATGGCATATCAGTTGAAGGAAAGAGCCCCTGAAACCCTTGAAGATGCCCAAAAGGTTGTTGTCACAGTAGAAGCTAACCTGATTTCCAAAAGAAACAGGGCAAGATTGGAAAAGAGAACCACCTTCAAAGAAGAACCCTCAGCATTTGATCAAAAATTGGATGCAATACTCACTGGTATGAAGAGATTGGGTGATAGAGTAGAATCAGTTGAGAGAAAGTCATCATGGGAAGCACCACAAAATAACCCTATCAGAAATCCCAATTTTAGGAGAAATCAAAACCCAAACGTGGGCAAGGCCGGTTCTGATCCAGACATAAGACCTCCTTTCCAGGAAAACTATACTGAGGCATCCACTTCGAATGAGCAAACAGATGACACCCACATTAACTTGATGGGCCTGAATGATGAGCAGCAAGTTTTTTTGAGTCAAGAAGATCATAAGGATGATGACATTGAGCGATTCCAGACCAGGTCAGGTGATTCATTTGACTTTAAACAAGGATATGACACAGCTGTTTATGAAGTTCATAAACAATACAAGCTAAGAAGTAGAACTATAAATGTGACACAGCCTGACAAGACAAAGGACACTCCACAGCCTAAGAAAGCTATTGTCACAGAACCGAGTGACAAAACTGGTCCAATTACAGATGAGGTAACAGTTGAGGAAATAACTGAAACATCCCCCTCAAAATAGCAACCGGTAGATACAACACCCCTCCAACACAACCCAAGCAACATTTCTCAAAAGACAAGTAAAAGGGATAAGCCTCAAGATCAGAAAGAGAATCAAGAGGAGGGCATCAAGGATTCCATTGAAAAGGAAAGGGCTATTAACCAAAATACTAAGACCCAACCTGATAAACCTTTTGACTTAGAAGCTGAAATTGGCAAATTGAAGGTAGCAATTCCTCTTTCAGAACTAGCCAAGCATGACATGTATAGACAACAAATCAAGAAGTCCCTTCAACTTACTCGTAATAAAGATAATGTCAATGTGTTGGATGACACCCCAGAATTTCTTTTCGGTCCAGAGGTTGATGGAAAGACAGCAGTTAGAGGGATCTTACCTTTCTATGTCAACCTGCATGTCCATGATAAAATACTACACAATGCAATGTTTGACTCAGGTGCCTCTCACAACTTGATGCCTAAATCAGTCATGGAAAGATTGAATCTAGATATTACAAGACCATATAAGGACTTAATCTCATTTGACTCCAGCCAAGTTAAGTGTTTAGGTCTGATAAAAGATCTTTGTGTGTCCCTAGTTCAATACCCAAATAAAAAAATTCTAATGGACGTTGTAGTTGCTGATATCCCACCCAAATATGGGATGCTGTTATCAAGATCATGGGGGGCTAAACTCCAAGGTTCCCTACAATTAGACATGTCATATGCCACCATCTCAGTCTTTGGTCAACCCAAGAGGTTATATAGAGAGTCACTTATGAAATACATGGTCAGCAATGAAGAAAAACCTCAAAACTTTCCCATATATGCTGTCCATTTTGATATAGATTCGTATATTCTCTTCAATGATAATTCAGGTCTTACAAATGATGATGAAACCAAGACACTCAAACAAGATCAGGACATTAATGAACAAGCTGCTGCTCCATAAATAAAGCTGATCCAATCAAGTGATGAGACTGTCCTAAAAGACAAACTAAATGAAAAACCAGAACTTCAACTCACAATCCCAGATCACAGAGAAGTTATTAAGTCTCCCCTAGAACAAGAAGTCCTATGGTTCCTTGAATTTGATGGCTCAGTCAAAAAATTAGGGGCAGGAGCTGGAGTTTGGATACATAATAAACAAAACAGTCATGCAGAAGGCCGAGCCTATAGGTTAAACTTCAGGTGCACCAACAATATGGTAGAATACGAAGCTCTCTTACTAGGCCTTAGACTAATAAAATCCTTACAAGCCATAAAAGTTTCAATACTAGGAGATTCAGACCTAGTTGTCCAACAAGTAAAGGGTAATTTTGTCACCAATGACAAAAGACTGAGATCTTATAGATCTGCTGCTGCTGAAATACTAAACTCCTTCACTGAATTTCAAATCACCAAAATTCCTAGAACCCATAACCTGCATGCCCATAGTTTGGCCACATTTACAAGCACCTGTAAACTACCCTTTGAACCTAGCCATTGCTTTACAGCTAAGGTAAAACACAGACCTTCTGTCCCAAACAATGTTAAAGATTGGCAAGTATTTGAAGATGATACACAAATAAATAATTTCTTGACCTTGCAACAAGAATTTGCAGGATTAAACATTGACACTGAGGGAGAAAGTCAATCACAAATACAGAGTGAACAGAATAACAAGCCAATATCACCCAAGACAACTCACCAAATCTTACATCCAACAATTTTTAACAAGCACAACATACAAGAAATCCAACAAACCAGTTATGAAGAAATAGTTGCTACAGAGGCTGAGATCATAGAGCTGAAAGAAAATTTTCTTCCAACGGGCCTAACTCCATTAGAGGACATTTTTTACTCAAATGATATCCTTAGAAAACCAAAAATGCAACCCCTTAATGTTGCCATTGAGGAATGCAGCATTGGAACTATTGAGAAGCCCAAAATAATAAAATTGTCTGCATCCTTACCTCCTGATCAAAAACCCAAATATATTGACCTCTTCAAAGAGTTTCAAGATGTCTTTGCATGGGGTTATGAGGATTTAAAATCCTATGACACCTCGGTTATCCAGCATACTATCCCTCTCAAGCCTAATCAAAAGCCATTCAAGCAGAAATTGAGAAGGATCAATCCCATGCTTCTCCCTTCAATTGAAAAAGAACTGCAAAAAATGTTTAAAGCTGGCATTATAGCACCCATCAGGTTTTCTGATTGGATTTCCAATTTGGTACTTACAAGAAAGAAAACTGGTGAGATAAGACTTTGTGTTGATCTTAGAAATCTAAACCAAGTGTCCCTCAAAGACAACTATCCCTTACCTAAGATGGATCACATTCTCCAAAGAGTGGTAGGGGCCTCAAGGATCTCATTACTTGATGGATTCTCAGGCTTTAATCAAATCCTAGTGCACCCTAATGATGAGGACAAAACTACATTCACAACCCCATGGGGAACTTTCAAATATGTAAAAATGCCTTTTGGATTGAAAAATGCAGGGGCAACATTTCAAAGGGCAATGGATATTGCTTTTGCCAAAGAGATTCATGACTTTCTTGTCATTTATTTGGATGACCTCACACCTTTCTCAAAATCTGACCAAGAACACTTGAAGCATTTAAGGCAGATCTTCTTAACATGTAGGAAATATGGAATTTCCTTGAATCCCAAGAAGTCTCTATTTGGTTTGGAAGAAGGTAAGCTGTTAGGGCATATCATTTCAAAGGATGGCATAAGAATTGACCCAGACAGGATGCAAGCTATCTTACAAATGCCCCACCCAAGAAACATCAAAGAATTGCAAGCTTTCTTAGGGAAGATCAATTTCTTAAGAAGGTTTATCCCAAACTTAGCAGAACTGATCAGATTATTGAACAACATGTTGAAGAAGGATTCAAAAGTGAAATGGACAGTAGAAGAAAATCAAGCCTTTGAAGGTATAAAATTGGCCCTTACCCAAACCCCAATCTTAACAAATCCTCAATTTGATAGAGAATTTATCATTTTCTCTTTTGCCTCCCAGGATACTATTGTTGTTGTTCTATTACAGAAAGATGACCAAGGAAATGAGAAACCAATTGCTTTCTTTAGTAGAGCTCTTAGAGATGCACCTCTGAAATATCAGATCATGGAGAAACAAGCTTATGCTTTGGTCAAGGCCATTAAAGACTTCAGGATTTACATCCTTTATTCCCATGTTATAGCTTATGTGCCAAGTCCCATTGTGAAAGACATACTCACTCAAGAAAACTTAGAGGGCAGAAGAGGAAAATGGATTGCCAACATTTTGGAATTTGATATTGAAATAAAACCTACAAAACTAATAAAAGGGCAAGGTTTGGCCAAACTAATGACAGAAGCAAACTTCCAAGCCTTAGACATAAACCAGCTGGACAATGAACCGGAGCTGGCGACTCCAAAGATTAATGTAGCCTTTGAACAATCCCCTTGGTATTCTGATATCTGTTATGTGTTACAAAACCTGTTTGCTCCCCCAGGATTGTCCATAACTAAATGTAGGTTCCTAAAAATGAAAGCTTCAAGATTTTGTGTTATGGATGGCAATTTGCTTTGGAAAAACCATGAGGGTATATTGTTAAACTGCCTGATTGAGAATGAGACTAACAATGTCACCAAAGAATTTCATGCAGGTGACTGTGGTGGACACTTGTATTGGAAGTCCACTGTGGATAAGATACTGAGGGCTGGTTACTATTGGCCCACTGTTTTCTCTGATGTCAAGAAATTTACCACCTCATGTCATAAACGTCAAGTGTTTGAGGGAAAGAGAAAGTTGCTGCCACTTCCTTTGAGGCCTATTGCAACAGAGAGACCTTTTCAACAATGGGGCTTGGATTTCATTGGGGAAATTCACTCCTCATCTTCAGGCCAGCATAGATGGATTCTAACAGCTACAGACTACTTTACTAAATGGATTGAAGCTGTTGCATGCAGACAAGTAAATGATTCCACTATCATTCAGTTCCTTGAGACCAATATTCTTTCTAGATTTGGTTGTCCTGATAAGATAATAACAGACAATGCTGTTGCCTTCATATCTAAGAAGATGGTGAATTTCTGCCACAAATTTCACATTACCCTGGGCCATTCTACTGCATACTATCCCCAAGGAAATGGCCTAGTTGAATCATCAAATAAAAGCCTTGTGAACATCATAAAGAAGGTGTTGGAAGAAAATAAAAAGAATTGGCATAAGAAGCTTGTAAATGCCCTATGGGCAGATAGACTGACAACCAAAAGATCAATTGGGATCAGCCCATATGAGTTAGTTTATGGATTAGAAGCCAAATTTCCTTCATCACTAGGGGTTCCTGTCATGAAACTTCTTCAAGAAAGCCAGGCTGAACCAAATGATGTGCAAAGAAGGGTAAATCAAATTATATGTTTGCAGCAAACTAGAGACCAAGTCTATCACAGAGTTCAAGTTTTACAAGAAAAGTTAAAGAAAGCCTTTGACAGAAGGACTAAGGCTGAAGACTTCAACATAGGTGATAAAGTCCTCAAGTGGGATTCCAGAAGGGAAGATAAAGGAAAACATGGAAAATTTGATTCCCTTTGGAGAGGACCATTTGCTGTTCAAGCAGTGCAAGGAAATAATACTTACTTCCTTAGGAATCTTGATAAAACTGATTTGGATGAAGGTCCTGTAAATGGTAGGATTTTGAAGCACTATTTTGACTACTATCCATAATTGCAGCCTAAGTTTCCCTTGTACATATTCGAGTGTATATATTACTCTCTTCTAACATGTAAAAATGCAGTTTCTCAAGTTTATTAGTTATCATCAAAAGGCAAATAAGTTCAGAGATTTACCAAGATGGGAAGAGCACAATTTTGGCATTTCAAAGAGGAATACTCCAAGTTTTGATACAAGAAGTCAAGGGCCAAGGCATTCTGACCTGCTGTTCTTGGTCTTTCAAATAGAAAAACCATCCCCATGTGGAGCCACTGTTAGCTACCTATACCAATAGGTTTCATATTTCATGATTGGCAAAGAAAGTTCCAAATATGCTCTGCTTTGGTGATGCAAAGATCCCATATTTCCAAGAGAAGACAAGGTGTGTACATAGCTTAATGTTGACTAAATTTTGGATGGATGGTCCAACAGCCTAATCTAGATCATGCCATGTTTCAATTTTCTGTTGTAGAATAGAGAAAGAAGTCTGTCCAAACTGTTTAATCTTGGTAGACCAGTAGCTAGGTAGAGAAAGTAAGGTTCCCAACTGCTTAATCTGGGACCTTGGAAGCAATAAGGGTAGCCTGAGATAGAGAATCAAAAGAAAAGAAAAGGCACATAAGGGTCTGCAAGTCTAAGTGCATCCTCCATGAAGAAACAAAAAATGCTAGACAAGTAGATGGGTAGGTAGATGGGGTTGCAGAAATGTCATTCATTTCAACTGAATCTTGCTGGTCTAACATAAAGGAAACATCAGTGGATAGAGAAGCTCCTCTTCTCCATCATGTTGCAGCAAAGAAAAGGAGCATGACTAACTCCCTTTTCTCCCCTTTCACTTTCATTACTAACATCCCTTCATCAGTTTTGTTCATGAAAGAATTTAAGGTTTTATGTTGGTTCTTATTCCTTTAAAAGCCACATTTCTTGTCTAAAATTCTTTTCATTTTAATCTACTCCCTAAGCTAAGTTGTTTTCATGTAAACTTAGGGATATCACTCCTCATTCACTTCTTCCATTCATATTAACCCCTAACTTCTTATTATTTAAATCCCCTATGTTACCCTTTCCCTATTATTATAAGCACTATGGTGTATAAACACCAAGCATTCTATAAATATCCCTTCCCCACTGGCATTGTAGCCATATGTTCACAGTGATGGATTAAATTGACATCTGTTCAGTTTAAGAACCCAAACCCTACCCCTTTTCCCCTTTCAGAGGTTATCTAAACCATTAACCCCTTTATTTGCTAAAAAACCTTGTAAATAAACCCATTTTCACCCCTAACCCGCTCATTTGCAAAAATACATGAAAAACCCACTTTTTCATTTTACCCAAAGTTTGGGCGTTATGCGCGTTTTTATAAGAATACATTGGAAACCATATAAATTTGCCAAACTCCAAAGGTTCCCGCTGGGCGCATCTTCCAAAAAATATATTATTTTAAACCTCGCCCACATCCGTATTGACCTGGCATCTCAACGATCCGCCAACCGTCGGATCTGGCCTTTTTCATCCAATGGCCCACATGCATATCGGAGCGGCTCCGACGTCCGAAGGATAGCTTCCGAAATTTGTCAGAGGGTGACATCAGGCCTCTGCCACGCGTCACCCCCAAATCGTATCGGAGCACCCTCTGACAATTCCGCTTCCGTATATAAGGAGGTGCGATATCAAACCGCTTACTGTTTCCGATTTCCGTTAACCCGCTATGCCAACGTCATTACCACATCATTGCTACATCACCGCCGCGTCAACGCCCCCGTCCGCCACTGCTCTGACCTGCCTGCCACCTCACCATCCCCGTGGACCACTATTGAGCCGCCACGTGTCTCGATGACGTCATGCTGATGTCATCCGACCCTGACCCCACCTGATGACATCATCCAAAAAAAAGCGCCAAACAACCCAAAAGTCTATATTTTGGCCAAAATTCATGTTTTTCGTTACTTTTGCAAAAAGTCTGTTACTCCCCCTGCATGCATTTTACGTCCAAATCCGTAGCCAACCAGCTGAAATCAACCAGGAGACTGCCGACGCTTCCTTCCCACCTGCATTTGCAAACTTTGCCAAGCAATTCACTAGGTATTTATCAAATCTACCTCACTTGCGCTCGGTTTTGTCCGTAATTGTCTAAAACAAAATTAAAAGAGTGGGCAAGCTTATAATTTACCGGCAAATCCCCTGTGGCAAGCCTCCATTTTCAACTGTTAAGTCGAAATTCGCCTGCAGAGCCTTGTTTACCCGAGTTTGCACAAAACATACAGTTAGTTCGCGCATTCGTGAACTAAGAACCCAACCCCCACCAATTCACCCTGAAGAGAGTTTTAAGGCCGAGCATTTGCTCTAGTAGTCCTCTGTGCAGTATTCCAATTGCTGATGTTACAATTTACCCTCCCTTCCTTGCACTTCACCTCTATATTGCAAAAAATACTCCTCTGTGTTGCTCTGAATAGTAACACCAGTGCATACAAACAGAAAGCCTAAAGTAACCATGGATGCACCAGTAGCTCTTCTAGCCTTGAACATTGCTCCATTAAATGCCCCTCAGAGAGAATTGGAATGGCAACCATTAGCAGACCTGGATTATCAAATATCAGAAGAAATGCTAATGCACAGCAAGTACCACATCCACTTGTTAAACGAATTGAAGATTAAACATGAGATTGGAACAGATGTATTGGGCATTTGGGATTCTTTCCTCCCTCTCTTCAAGCTCCCTCAGGTCAACCAGTTTCCTGACCTAATCCACCTATGTGCTGAATGCTACGACGCCACTCAGAGGGTTGTGATTGACCCTTCAGGCTCAGTTGTTTTCTATGTCACCCCTGAAGCCATCAGAGAGATGATGCACTTCAAAACTGAGAAGAAATTAGTCCCTTTATCACTGGCTGATCTGATAAAGCAAGGAGCCAAATTGACAGATGCTCAGGTCACCAAACTAAATCAATTGTACATTGACTCTGACACTGTGAAGTACCCTCCCATTTCTCATGTTTACCTCAACCAATTGGGAAGATACCTTGTACATATGATCAGTCCCATTCTGGGCTATAATTCAATTGAATTTGTTGATGAAACTGTGCTAGTGATGATGCTCATGTTTTCCCCTGGAAAGTCTCCAATCTGCTATGACTATGCCACCTACATATCTGACAAAATACATGAGAAATTAATGAACTTGGCAAGAGAAAGGGTGTTCAGATACACCTCTTACATCTACCACTTAATTTTGTATTATCAACATGAGAAGTTTCACTTTGCTATGAAGAGAGTGGATGCACAAGGAAATCCAAGGTCAGTGGTTTATTGGTCCTCTGCCTTCCACTGCAGATCTTGTTCTCCATATACTTATTGTGAGTTTATAGACCTCTTCATCCACCCAGCCATGTCTCTGCTTATGAGCTCACCTCCTCCTAGACTAACTGATGAGATGCAGAGGATTCTTCAGCTGTCCAAGGCATACAGCATTGGAGATTGGTACTATTACCAACACCACACAGTCACCATAATATATGGGTGTGAGTTTCCCCCATACAGATTGCCTAGATATGTGCCCATGAGATTGTTTGCCCTTGAATACTTCAGGCAGTTTGGGAATGCTGATGTACTACATTTTTCAAGCAAAGGCAAGAAGGCACAGCTCAAAGTAAGAAACCAATTAGGCCACTTCATTTACAACAAAAGGGAGGAAGGTTGGCAAGAAGCAGACAAAATGCTAGAATCCCTTGGCCTACAGACCAATTTCCTTTGGAAACCTTATGACCCCAATCACTTCATAACTTTAAGAAGGGTCAAGTATAGGCTGGCCAGTTATGACCACGTAAGGTTGCCTCATATAGAAAAATATGCAAATCAAATAAAGTGGAGGAGAGGCACCTTAGAGGAAGCTATCACACAAGAAGAATTAAATCAAAGAGCAGTTAAAAATCTCCAAAAGATGGCTGACTTAGAGCTTTGAGCATAGGTATTTGCTCTTACAGGCACTCAAGTGGGAGCAGCTGCCTCATCCTCCACAGCACATCAGCAAGCAGCCAAAGCTACTGATCAAACCTCTAGCAAAGGCAAAGAGAAAGAGATGGAGCCAGAGCAGCCACCTCATGAATAGGTACAGCAGCAGGAAGTGCAGCAACAACAACAGGTACAACAGCAACAAGGGGGGCAGCAAGAAAAAGAACATCCAGTGCAGCAAGAGCAAACATCACAGGCCCCAGAATCCACCGGGCAGCAAGCTCAGGACACTCTGCCTCCTAGGCAAGAGACAACAGTGGAGGCCTCAGTCCTCCAAACCCCAAAAAAGGAAGATATAATTAAAAAGAGGGACAGAGAGACTCCCCTCACAACATCAACAACTCATGGGGAGAAAAGACGCAGAATGAATCCCCTTTCTGAGGAAGAAATGCCAATAGGGCAATCTTTGGGCATGGGCCCACCTAGCATGGAGGCATCTGCAAGTTCCTTCCAGCAGGAACAAGAGAGGACAGTGGGAGGAGAAGTTAGCTCCTCAAGCCAGCAAAGAGGAGCTGAGGTGGGCATCAAGCAGCAGTTCATTGATATAAAGAAGAGGAATGAGCCCATAAGAGTACAGCTATATAATAATTTGTTGAAAATGGCTCCCACTAACCAGCAGAGACTAATGTCTGCATATGATGTCCAGGAGGGCAAGATGATCATGAGCCACTTTATGCCAGCTGTGTTGCAGCCGCAGTCAGCTGCAGATTACATAAGTACCAACCTTTAGGTCCTTGCCAAGGACATCCACCCAATGGATAAAATTGAATTACATAAGCAAACGGGTGAGATGGTGTATGCCTCCTTGGCAGATAAGACATTGAAGAACTACAGGCTAGAAAATAGCCTAAATAATACAGCTGCCCAACTGGAGTTGGAGAGAGCATCCTCTCAAGCAAAGGACAACAGAATCAAAGCCTTGGAGGAGATAATCGTAGAACTTGGGCATGATCCCAAGGACATCAAGGCTGTACAAGCATTATTGAAGTTAAGGGATGCAGATATGGCAGCACTAAGGAAAATGGTAAAAGTCCCAGCAACCATTCACCCACAAACTGGAGAAGTTGCCCAGCTGAGACATGACCAAGATGCATCAGCTATGCTGGTGTCCCTATACAAACAGCTGATCCAAACACAAGAGAAATTGGGAGAATCAGAGGTTGCACAGGCTGCACTGCAGGAAGCATTACAACATAAAGAAGGAGGACAAACATCTCAGCCTCCTCCAGAAATAATTAACCTGGAGGAACCTCCTCAGACTACTACTCCTCCTACTGAACGGACAACACCATCTACATCAGCAACTGCACCAACAACAGAGCAGGCTCCAAGCCTGGACATGCAGAAGCTCAAGAATGAAATCCAAGCCCTGGAAGCCCAAATGGCAGAGCTAAATGAGGCCAGGGAGAGTCTAGCTAATCTCAATGAAAGATATGATAAATCCAAGCAGACTGTAGCAGAAAAAGGAAGGGAAATAAAGGCCCTTAAGGATAAAATAAAGGAGCTGGAGAAGGAGCTCACACTTGACAAAGTGACAGCTGAGCTTAGGACAGTTTTATGGGCCAACATTGGCCAATCAATCACTGATCAATGGCAATACATTGAGACCATTCATGAGAAGATAGAGCTCATAGGGAAAGCACATAGAGAAATCCAAAGATCAAGGGCATCTCTAGGCAATATGCCTGAGGTTGCCAATAGAATGATTAATGTGCTTAATAACAGAACAAGTGCTCAGCTGGCAGCAATGGGAATCTCCAGTAGAACTGAAACCATCCATCTGATAAAGAGGGTCCTCACATTAAGAAACCTGGTACAAACACTGGAAAGAAGAAGCCAGGATATGCGGACAAAGGTTAATAAGTTCACGGACAAATTTGTGGCATTGCAAAACAGAGGTCTTCCTAGCTTACTGAACAGCGCAGGAAGACTACTTTCCCATGAACATTATGCCAAAAGGGTCAACACATTTACCACAAATCAGATTACAAAAAGACCCAGCACTTCAGAAGAATCAAGGCCAGCATCAGGGCAGAGTCTCTACAACAGGGTTGAGAACCTATTTTTCATCATGAATGAGATCCAACATTTGTTTGAAGTGCCTCCAAATTTCTACAAATACACAGAGGCAGATGAGACTCTAGAGGCAATCCTGAGACATCAATTGCCCACACAGGAATTCTGGACCAAAATGATACAAACAATACTGTAAACCAGAGCCTGTATTCAAGTTTTTCTTTTTTATATAAATTATCATGCACAGGAAAATTTTGATAAAATCAGCATGCATGGAGAAGAAAGGGCTGAGCCAACTCAGCAAAACTATTCGGCCACTAAAGCAGCACTGACAGTCACAGGTGACAGGGCCGAAAAGCTACAGGATGACAGAGCTACAAAGACACGTCATTCATCATTTATAACAGAACATTCAACCGACTCAGTGGCCTCCAAAGGTCAAAAAGTCTTCTGACAGAATTGAAGGGCATTTATGTTGTATTCAAAGCTGTAATAACTTCTTATCTGCTCTTCTGTACAAGTTGGTGAACGTATTTATTTCTCAGATGACTCAACGCTTCAGATATTTTGTATCACCGTTTGTATATATTCCCCCCTCGCATAAGTTTGCAGGGGTTGTTGTTGATTTCTCTTCTAGAGTTTCTTATGCTGTAAATTTCCAGAAGTATTAATACAAAAGTGATGGAATTTCCAAAGCTCTGTGTTGTCTGAGGCATTCTGGTGTTTTGCTGAAAGTTACAGGATTCCTACGTACTTCATGGCACAATAAGTTCTCCTTAAAAACTCTTCGTTATGTGTTTTGTTATCTTTTCATAGCTCATTCATGTTTCTGTGTTTCATAAGTTAATGGCAAAGAAAAAGAATAGTTCCAGGATTTAGTCACAGAATACCCTGAACTCAATCTAAGCTATTATAAATGTTTTTTCTTCAGTTATAGTCATAAGGTGTAATTCTTAACTGCTGCACCTTAAAGCGATATCTTTCACAGGGATTGTTGTTTCAGGAATTCAAGTTTGCTCCTGTGCAATATATCTCTTTCTTACACCCCAGCTTAGTGGAAAACTCTTAATTTCTTTTCACTGGTTAATCACAGCTCATAATCACAATTTAAATTTTGTTTCATGATGTATTTGAATGGCCCTGCAGTTTCAGCAACTCAACTTAATATCTCAGACAACCTGTAGCCACAGACTCCATTGCCCAATGGACTAGAACTATCTGAATATTTCCACCTTAGCTACAGAAGACATCCTTCAACCAAAACATAAAAACAAACCCTGAACTCATAACTAGGCTAAAATCTTCACAAAACAGAGACAAGCCTTAAAGAGAGAGCCCTCTCTGATTACAGTTTGGCTAGAAGCTGTAATCCAAAGATTGGTTAGTGGTTACCCCGGTCGTATTCCCTTGGGAGTCAAAGGGAACAACCTGGGTGTTAACACGACCCAAAACAAATCCAATCAAATCCTCTGAGCTACTATACCTAGCCTAAAATCCATATCTGATCCAGTCATCTTAACTTAGATTCACAAGGAAGGAGCCCTCTCCTGACCTGGTAGGGCTAGCTACCAGGTTAACCTTGGTTTGTGGTTATCCTAGGATTGCCTCCCTTCAGCCTGAGGTCAATCTAGGCTCTAACATAATGGCGACCATACTGGGGAAGAGGTGACAGTTCTTCTCTAGGAAAGATCATTCAAGTTGTAGATCTGATTACTGATGGTGGACAACAGTCAGACACATATGAACGCAGAAATCATCTACCTGATGACTCCAATGTTCAAGATCCTGAGCTTCGACTTCACTGCCAAAGAATCCAATTTTCAAAAAGTTGATGGTAATCACCGATGACAGGGTATGTGGAAAATCCGTTATCTAGTGAAATGTTATTGATTTTAAGGGACGAGATAGCAAAATTTCAGATTGATCAGAATTATTTAACATCATTGTTTCTTAGCTTGAAATCCAACCGACTGACACCTGAAAATAAATATTGTTTTCTTGGCTCAGTGGTTGAAAGATTGGAAAATGAAATTGAATTATTATATGTTCAAATTAAATCACATGAATTCCAAGACCCTAAACAGTTCTCGGAAACTCTCCCTCCTCCCAAAGAAGAAAAGATAAGGCTGCCCTTGGATGGTTGGATGGAAGGATGTTATGATTTATAATGAGGATGTGACAATCTCCAACCAAGAGCATATGTTAATGAGTTAAGGCAGCAAACAGAGTCTAGTTTCTTTTATCCTATTGTCGCATATATGGAGTATTTTTTCAGTTTGAATGATAAGTCAGATTGTCTTTCACACGGCCAAATTCAGTTTGTGCGTGGATGGTTGTCAGCATTTACATTTGTGGCCTGGTTGAAGCACTTTCAATCAACATCCTTCTCACAGTTACTTGATTGGTTGATCTGGAATTTCAACGTTACTTTATCTATCAATTTTACAGCAAAATAGGTTAGATTTGTACATAAATAAGTTGCCTGTGGCAACATTTCAGTTTTCAGTATTTGTTTATGTACAAGTTGCAGTATGTATATGTTTTGGATTGGTATGAGTTGTTTTGGGTTTGCAGTTGCTTCGCCGTATTTCCCAATAGATGAGGCACTTGGTCTACGGTGTTCTTGACACCTTCAAGGAGCTTCCATCCCCAATAAGGCCAATGTTAGTTCCAGTCTTCGTAGCCTGTCACCAGGGATCAACATGAGCTCCTACTAGGTTTGGTTCTGTTAGATTTTTTTCACATGATATTTAGCACAAAACATGTCACAAGTGTGTCCATTAGAAGAAGCTTGAAAAGATCTTTTCAATGGTATATCACACTCCTATAACCGGTTTCTGAATCAAAAGATATGATCGAAATGAATGATTGATTCTTGGTTATGCATGTTTTTAGGTCAGTTGCTGCACCCAGGGACAAGTTTACTATAACATCAGTTTGGATAGGAATTTTACAAAAGTGAAAGAGGTTTTTGTCCATCACATACCAAATAACAAAAGCCTCCTTCAGTTTATGCAGAGGTGCTACTATGTGGGAGATATGCAGTGATATTTGGAGCCTACAATAAAACAAAGAAATTTTTATATTTTTTACTGTTTTAGTCCAAGGAGGTTTTTGTTAACCATGAGTCATATAATAAAAACCTATTTCAGTTTATTCACAGGTCTCGTGAATTTGGATATGTGACTAGATCTTTACAGCTCATTTTCATAGATTTAAATTTTTAATGATTCTATGTTTAGAGATGATTGTGTGGCACAGATTTTGAGCAACTGGAAACGAATTTCCAAAATTGGAGAGTGGTTTTTCTCAAACATGACCTTATCTACAAAAACATCTTTCATTTTTGTAACAGGTGCTATGGTTTAGGAGATACATGTTCATCTTCAACACCTATTTTCAGAAATTCGGTCCAAGTTTAATGTAACTGATTCTATTTTGAAGAAGATGGTTGAGCTCAATTCTCTTAGTACAGGGATGAGAAAATGTATATATTTTATGAATTTCATAGTGTAGAGGTTCAATTTTGGTAGCAGAGAGGCTATCTTGGCTTTGTGTAAAATTTTTCCTGAATATCATTTTAATAAAGCAGTCTTTTACCCTTTGGATCTGGGATTCATCACGATGCTCATGTTTAGTATGTTTTTCCTGTAATTCATTTACACATTATGTTTTTTTTGCCTTGTTACAGCATTATCTAAGTGATATTTTAGGAATTCATCCATAATGATGCTCCTTTCATGATGATTTTGTTGTTAGCTGTAATGGTTGTCTTAGCAGAATTCATCCTTGGATAGATGCTCTGTTTAGAAACCTCGTGATTCTCTTTCATCTAAAGTTGTTGTTGCATATTCATCCTTTATCTGATGCCTGTAGGGCAGCGGGCTTTTGCCCCTATACTTCTCACATTTAAAATCTTTATTTGGCTGAACATGGCACTTAATTTGCCCCAGGTTTGTCGGCAGAAACTCACATCGATACCATAGTCCAAATCATCCTTTCTCTTACTGTTTCGACCCAAAAAAAATCCAATAAAATCCTTTGAGCTACTATACATAGCCTAAAATCCATATCTGATCTAGTCATCTTGACTGAGATTCACAAGGAGAGAGCTCTCTCCCGACCTAGTAGGGCTAGCTACCAGGTTAATCTTAGTTTGTGGTTATCCTAGGATTGCCTCCCTTCAGCCTGAGGTCAATCTAGGCTCTAAGACTTTCCATGTGACAAAGGCCTCAACGCTCCCACGCATGTCAAACTAAGTGGGAGTTGGGTCATCCTCTATCTTGCTCCCGCTCATCATGAAACAAAGTGTCTCATCAACCAGCCAGATCCCTGGATCCCATAGCCAGAATGATTGTAGCATAGTCCTGATAGCTACTAGCACCAACCTATACCACATCTCAGGCCCTTGCATGTAATCAATATAAGGCCTCCATACATCACGAAACAATCTGGTGCATACGAAACTACCCTACGCCGGCCATACCACGTAGTGGGGTTTATCATCTTACCTCTTGAAAGAGCTCCCCAACACCACCTAGAGTCTAAACATCTAGTTGCATGTAAGGTCCACAAATTATTGTGAATGCTCCTGAGACACCTTGAAATGTCTCACCCAAAGGGGGTCATGCCTCTCCCTAAGTGTTGGCTCAAGGGTAGTGCAATTTTTACCTCTACAGAAGATTGGACTACCCCAAGCATGCATCCACAAACATGCGCCCCATAGTTCAAAAGCCTCTCTCCTGATGCATCATGCCACGTCCAACTATCTCAGATGAACCTCCTAGGTTTTGTTTCTAGAAATGAGAGCATCAAGGGACGATATCAAAGTCCCTGGCGTGAGTGTGCAATGTTGGTGAGTGATAAAGGAAAGCTCAGGGTCGGCCCTATGATCAACTTGCTCTAAACATTTTAGTGTGCCAAACATAATGGATTTCCTGATGCCCTCATCAAGAAATCTCTCCGGAAAAAACACCTCAACAACCTATTTTGCATCATCATGCTCTGCTGCACACAAATACATACCCCAACACTCCACTGCATATCCCTGAACTCTGTGACACAACTCCATGCACCATTTGATATTAATTTTAAATGTCATGCTACCATGTACCATAGGCCATCCCATATGTTTCTATCCACCTGCCACTCTACTAGCACACCCACCATGATGTGATATACACCTCCTCATCTGTCCAGGTACACCTATGTGGCTCAACTCCTCATATGAAATCAGGAGTAATGCTACCATGTTGAACCTCAATAGCTCTAGTGTCTAATACATCAATGATAAATGATTGTCTCCATTTGATGCCCTATACGGTGGCCTGACGATGCCACCTCCTCCTACCAAATCTTGCTAAATTAGTCTAACCATCCTGCAATCCCATGCCAACCCAACATGCCATGACAATTGTTGAAATATTCTTGCTCCTCTGTTAATCCATCTTATCACTAATGTTCTCAAGGAATATGAAGGGGTTATGAAAAGGTGTATGCACCCAACCACCGAGTCCATCATGCAGTTGCTACCATCACCTACTGACTCCATGATGTGATGGAGAATCCTACCTAGATCCCAACAAATGTCTGGCCCTCAAGCCCCTCTAGTAATCCACAGCCTCCGTTGAGTTCTGGCCATGGATGCATCTAACCTCCTAGCTAGCTCCACTAGATACTAACCTAGTATCTCTCACCATCCAACCCCAAGGGAAGGATCAAGAGCATAAACTCTTGTACATAGAACTAACGCTCCATCCTGCCAAGGAGGCACCCTATGCAACTCATGTCACCTCATCTCACCATCCTGGTCAACACATAAAATATGTCGAGGTGACTCTACCTCTCCCTCCCCAATGTGTAGTGGTAACCTACTAGTGCCATCGGCCTGTAATGTCCGAGTAGCGTTGCCCCATCACTCAAATGTGCACTCCAACTGAACCATTAGGGAAGCCAACTGTTCCCCAACGTGAGTCAGCTCGGTTGCTAACTCAGCACAAACCGCTCTCATGTTCTCCAACTCCTCGTTCTTCTCTAGAATGGCACATCGCACTGTCATGGCCTTCTTTCTCAATGCTAGAAGGCTAGCCCTGAACTGCTGAAACTGTGGAGGGCATCTATCGTCTGAAAACTCGGTCACTGCTCTAGACCCATATGTCTCTTCCGGTACCAACTCAATGACAAGTATGCATCCAGGCACCTCATTAACCTGTTTTGGGCAGCCATTGTCTAGAAATTGGGTCATAGCACTAGGTATCACATCAACTTTTGGCATCTCATCAATATATGGCCCTCCGAGTGTATGCTCTACTCCCTGAACCAAGGTGTCAACTAGAGCTACCAAAGAGGCCTCGAAAAATGGCGATTCTTGTGCCATACCGAGGATATCTATGTGCCCCTCACCATCCTACATGTCCTCCTAATTAACCTCCTCCTCAAGATCCTAACATCTAAATCTCGGTCTCCACCAACAGAAACGCTTCCTGGTCTCACCCTCTAACTGTCCTCGTCCAATCCATTCCTTTTTAGGGTGTTTGGTGTCATCTCGATCAAATCTCTCCACGAGCCTCCCTGTGAACTCTACGTATGATGTGATACGTGCATGACCTAAAGGGATCAACCCTTGGTACCACCAATCCATAACATCTTCGTCCAAGTGAAAAGTGGCATATCTAATAGCATTTGCCTCCCTCATGGGGTTTTGACTGAAATATGTGTCAAATTATTGTACCCATTTTCTGACAGAACTCCTAGATGAACCATCAAAGTGGGTGAGGATCATTTTTCCTTCAATGATACTCACTCTCCCTCAAGCCATGGGTTTGTCTATAGTTCACCCATCACAATGCATACGTGCCCAATTCTTTCATGATCTTGTTGGCTACTCCACAACTGGAAAAGAACATGCGCTAATACCACTCTAATGTTCCTAATGGAAATTTTACAATGATAATGAAAACATGCAAAGATAACAACACAAAAAAATTCAGAAATGCATACACATAAACCAGAGAATTTCTACAAATCCCCAAATGGCCAATTTTTATTAATAATATTTGTTGTGGTACAATGAGTTGGGGAAATTTCACCCGGGCTTGCACAATGCAAGCTAAAAGAACTAGGTGATGAGTACAAGAAATCTCAATGGCTGCAATAACCAACTCCTCTAGAAAACTACATTGCTGCTCCAAAACTGCATTATTTCTTGACTTTGCCCACTAATTTTTCCACTCTAGAGTGCCTAGAAACTTCTAGGAATTTGGAATTGTGATCCTTGCCCAAAACCCAAAAAAAACAAGAAAGGTTTTCTCTAGGTTCGAACCTTCAAAAATTGACCCTTCACAACGTGGTCCTCCTTCAAATATGAATTATGTTGTTGTGACTGATCCTACAAATCTCTGCACTCCCAACTCCAACAATCCTCCTCAAATAGCCCTCGAAATCATCTCCCAGCTCCCCAGCTCCAAAATTCACAGGATAATGTTTCCCCAACAAATCTCACTCCAATGATAGTGTAGTCCCTACACTGATGTTACTCTCCTTGCTCTGCGTTGTTGTTATTATCCTTGCTCTACGCTGCTACTACTACTCTCCCTATTGTCAGAAATCAACCTTCTTTCTGTTATTCTTCTACTACTATAATTCGTCCCTCCTACTGCTACTTTCTTGTTGTTGTAACTCGGCCCTCCTGCTGCTCCTTTCCCTGTGGTTGTAACTCGCCCTCCTTGTTATTACTTCCCCTATTGTTGTAACTCGACTCACTACTCCTAGTATGGCTTGGAATGAAGTATAACTCCCTCCTATGGCTAGCACTTGAAGTCCACCAAAGCAAGGGTTGAGATATCCGCTCAGAGACACTCGTGTGCTAAACAACATAATATTTGCTTAACTAAATAGCTAAGGAAAATTTGATTTTCAAATAGACAAAGACCCCTCTTGCTCCCACATTCCTTCCTTTTATAATTGTTGGCCCTGCATCCCTTGTGGGTCCCTCTACCAATTCAATTTCCCTCAAGGAATTCGAATTCCTTCTTCCCCAAGTGCATACTTCATGTGGGCCCCATATTCCACTGCCAGTTTAATTTTGTTTTTCTCTAATGTTGGTGGCTTCCATTTCTCCCAAAATTTAATTGGGAACTCCCTCCACCCACTTTTTTCCTAAGTTTACATGCCAAAATATTTCCCAATACCCAATTACAAAAATACAAATTCATCTTAGCAAAATTAATTTAATTGGACACATGCATGCATGAAAAACACCTTTTGCCCATCGAGTCCAAGTGTTTGAACTTGGGAGCTCTGAAACCACCCTGTAACCACCCCTCCTGCATTTACCCAATTTCATCGACTTGTTAGGGTAAACATGAGATCAAGAGTCACTATGAAATGACCTGACATCCAAGCTCCAGTTAAGAAATTAGGGCCTACAACTAACCACTAATTGACAATTCACAACATTCCTCAGGGTTACAGGACACTCATGGGCCAAAGGACCACCTTAGGTGACCAAACCCTAAGCTAGGGATGCTTTTCTCATGACTCAACCCCCAACTACATGCATGAGAAGTTTTGGGTGAGATTGAAGGCCTCCAACTGCATGCACAACACTGACTAAGTGTGGTTGTGACCCAAATTGTCCATTTCAGAGGGTTCAATCCTAAGATCTGATCCACAATTTCAGGTCAAACTCTAAACCACTTCCAAAAACTACCTAAGACTTACCATAATCATAATAGACATGAAAACAAGACTAAAAATTCAAACTTGAAGGTAGAAATTGACCTAGACTACCTAGAACATAACAAACATTTCGTCAAACACATGGAAAACAAGTAAGTTACAGGTAATGAATGCATATATGATAAAAAAATATGAGATTCATTTGAAAATAATCGAGAAGGCATTATTCCCTCTCCACATAGTTGCAACAACACTTATTAGTCCATACTTTCATCAATCGATCAATAGCTAGATAATTCATGATAAGATCCATAGAAGAGGCACATCATATAACCAGAAAATAACCAACATATAAACCATGTAAGCCCAACCATAATATCACCAACATAATCGCTAAAAATATACATGAATCACAATAGAATAATAGCTCTTATTAACATATGAAAATACCAACCAAGTCGAGGACTTCCATGTACCACCCGACCATAGATTCGGCTGAACAAAATATATCTTTCAGCCAATCACCCCTACGCAATATTCCAATAATGAATGTGGGATTTCATGGAATAAACCAAAAAAAAACCAAACAAGGTTCCCAGAGGCCAAACCACCTCAACCCTCAACCAATGATTCCACCTCACTGTCGGACATCACTAACACCAACCAGATCAGTCTCTACCCAAGTCGTCCAAGGCTCTAGGAACTAGTAACTCAACCCACAGCCTTCCAGGGGTCTCAAGCATTTGTCCAACTCGGCTCTAGGGTCTAGTATCTCAACCCACCAAGGGATATAGAGTGTATGTCCCAACCTAGGCTCTAGGACTAGTAACTCAACCCATGTTTTTCTGGGGCTTCCATAATGTTTATTCCAACCCAAACTTGTAAGGAATTATGAGAATTAATCAGAAAATAATCAAGTGGAAAAACCCGCAACGCCATGGCTATCCAAGAAATGGAAAGGAAAGGATAAAACCACTATCAATCCTGGAATTCCTTCATGCCAATGACAACACATAATCAGAAAACCACATGCATATACCATGCATCCATAAATCAGCAAGGAAATCAAACATGCAACATGTTACCTGCTAAGAAATCCAACTATAGTTGTTAATCCAATTAATCCCTTGTGTTTTCCTGCTTCCTTTGCCTTATTTCTCTAATCCAAGTGAGAACTAGTGTGCTCCAAACATGCTCCAAGTGTGCAAGAGTATGCAAGAATGGGAGAATAGAAGAGAGCTCCAAAACTGAAATGACAAAAGGTTGTGAATTGATCCTGTTAGGGTCCAACCCTAACACCTTTATTTATGTAATAAACCCAATAGGGTCGAGTCATAGTCATAGTTAGTTAAGGAGTCAATAAAGCCCGTATTAATAATTGTAAGTGGTTGACCGGCATTTAAGAAAAGGACCATAGTTAGTTGCAATGGGCCGTAATTAATAAATAAAGTGGTTAACCCTTGTTATGAAAAGTACCACTAGTTGTTAGGTTGTTGAAGGTCATTTAGCTGTAAATAGTCGTAGTTAGAAGGGAAATATCATTGAGTCTTATTTTGTAATTGAGCTCTGTTGTGCTGGAGGTCGCCCTCTCAAAGAGGCAAGTGAAAATTCCTTTTATCTCTGAATAATAAAATACTTTTTATTTTTCTCATTTTATTATGTGTTCTCGATTGTATTTCTTCACATATTTGGTATTCTGGAATTTCTCGTAGGTCAAGAGCATAACAAAAGGTATCAGACCACTTTCCAGGGTCGATGGTACCTCCATTTTTTGTAGAAATTTTTTTAGGCTAGGGACGTGTTTTTGCGTCTTTAAACCATGGTATCTGTTGTTTAGCACATAAACATGTAGATCTGGGGAGGCATGCATGCAAGAAATATAAGAGGTGGTCACGCTTGTTGGACTCCCTTGTAACCATTGTGGGTACCCCTTCGAGTAGTATCGCATTAGGCAGAACCGCGCACGGACTACCATCCATGTACCCTATGGGTATCTCGGAAGCCGCCTAGGCTCACTTGAAACCTTGCCTTAGATCAGGCGTCGATCATCTTGTTGCTACAATACACTGAGAAGAGCACTCGAGGAGATTACTCACGCGTACAATAGGGTAGTCGGGTAGTACGGCTAAGGGTATGGTTGATCCTCCTTAGTTAGTGCCCTAAAAGATTGGGTTGAGTACTATTGTTGGACCCTTATGTATATTATGATCTGTAGCACATGACACTCCTTTGTGACCATAGTTCCCTCGACTCTCTGAAGATCGCCCATTATCTTATTTGCAAGATCAGATCCACCAGTTGGGGTTCTACTGCCGTAGTACGATTTAGATCTAGCAGTTTGGGTTTTGTCGTCGCCGCCACAATTAGATCCACCAGTTGGGTTTCTACTGCCATAGTACCATTTAGGTCTAGCATTTGGGGTTCTATCACCACCGTACCAATCGTATCCACCAGTTGGGGTTCTGCCGCAGTAGTAGAATTCATCTCCTAGACCTTTGTGCAAGCGTCTATCCATGTAGGTGGGTGGTGCATCTGGACATGTGCTTGGATGGCTTCTTTGATACCACTTATAAAACATTCCAAGTAGAATTAACCTCCTAGACCTTATGTTCATATGGCCAAAAAGAAAATATTTGAGGCCTTCCCAGGATGCTTACAAGACACTTAGCCCATCAGATTCAGGACAACGAGCTGACCGTAGTGGTACCATCCACTTGTCAGCTTCAATTTTCTGATGGTACCAAATTGTTTCAAAGTGACATCAAGTGACCGAGAACTGTGTTTTGTAGAAACCAGAGCTCAATTCATGGCTAATGAGAAGATTGAGCGCCTTGAAAAAAAGTTGGATTCTTTCCAGGAATATATGCAGAAAATTACACAATTCATTACAAAATTGAATACGAGCACGTCGGGGTTGCATCCGGAGGCACATGGTATTGATGAACACCTTGAAGGAAAATCTAGCCATAATATTCACTTCCATGGAAATCACCAACATTCCCACCCTCATCCACTCAAGCTGGACATGTATAAATTTGATGGCTCTAATCTGGCAGTATGGGTAGCATAAATGGAACAAAATTTCATTCTGAATGATATTCGCGATGATCCAACTAAAATACATGTGGGAGCCCTTTACTTGGACTAAGAGAGATGGAAATGGTGGCAGTGGCATCAGAAATGCTATCGTGGGAACATAACTTGGCAGGTGTTCTCAAAATCCCTTTGTGCCCGCTTTGACAGAGAATCTAATTTTTTGGGTCGTCTTCCGAAGCTCCGACAGACAAGCACAGTAAAAGACTACATTACAGCCTTTGAGATGTTTGCCATCTGAATAGAAGGTCTAGGAGATGAATTCTACTTGGAATTTTTTATAAGTGGTCTCAAGGAAGCCATCCAAGCACATGTCTGGATGCACCATCCACCTACATCGTAGACGCTTGCACAAAGGTTGTTGAAGTGGAATGTGTTTTAGCTGCCGAGTCTACTTGTCCAAATTTCATAGCCAAGGGATGCCCCACCCAGGCTCAGGGCCCTACCCAAACACTTAAGGTTCAAAAGGTGTCCCCAGTAGAAATGGTTGAAAGAAGAAAACAAGGATTGTGCTACTACTGTGATGACAAATACTCCTTGGGGCATAAATGCAACGAACCAAAATTCCTTCAAATTGATGTTACTAATCACAACTCATCAGAGGAAGCCCAACCCCTTGGGGGACTAGAGGACAAAGTTGAGGAAACCCAGCAAGAAAATTATCTCACATCTACGTCAGAGGAACCAATTATCTCACTACATGCTTTGGCAGGCATTTTGCGCCAAAAACTATCAAAATCAGATGCTTTATTAAACATTTCCCAATAGTAGAATTGATTGATAGTGGTAGCACTCATAACTTTATCCATTAGCGAGTTGCCAAAGTTGTTCATTGTTTTGTAAGGGGAGTCTCTTATTTCTAGGTCCTTATTGTTGAAGGGCAGACAATGAAATGTGAAGGCCGCTGCGAAAATATTAAACTTCAGATGGGAGACTACCACCTAAAGACCCACATGTTTGCGATTAACATGGGTGGTTGTGACATTGTCTTGGGTGTTGAATGGCTTCGCACACTAGGCCCAATCACAATGGATTTCTAGGAGTTATATATGAGTTTTAAGTAGAATGACCACATGCATACACTTCGTGGACTCCAAGCAGGTGCTCCTTCTATCATCAGCTCAAATCAAATGGAAAATTTTGAAAAGGGGCCATCATGGAGTTATCGCCCAATTTAATGCCATCGAGGCCATAGAACCCACTACTCTTCATATTCATTCTGAGATGCAATAGGTCTTAAACTACCACCAGCATGTATTTGACAAACCTAAAGAGCTTCCACGCTCTAGAGGGGAACATGATCATAGCACCACTTTGGTCCTAGGGGCACAACCACCGAATGTGTGCCCATATCGGTATCCTTTCGTCCAAAAGAATGAAGTTGAAAAATCATCAAGGAACTCCTTGAAGCCAGTGTTATTCGTCCTAGCATCAATCCTTATTCATCACCAGTGGTCATGGTGCTCAAGAAATATGGGAAATGGCACATGTGTCCAGACTTTCAAGCACTCAACAATCTCAATGTCAATGACAAATTCCCTATCCCGGTTGTTGATGATCTGCTTGATGTACTACATGGTGCTCAATTCTTTACTAAGATATATCTTCGCTTTGGCTATCACCAAATATGCATGAAAGAAGTAAACATTCCCAAAACTTCTTTTCGAACTCATGAAGGCCATTATGAATTCTTCGTCATGCCATTTGGTCTCTGTAATGCCCCATCTACTTTTCAAAGCCTCATGAATCACCTACTAAAACCATATCTCCGAAAATTTGTCCTCGTTTTCTTTGATGACATTTTCATCTACAACCTAACCTTGGAAAAACATCTTTAGCATGTAGACCTGATCTTGCAACTACTCCGAAATCACAAATTATTTTTCAAATTGTCCAAGTGTTCTTTTGGAGTGGAAGAAGTTAAGTATTTGGGACACATTGTGGGTCGTGAAGGTGTCAGGGTTGATCCCAAAAAGATACAAGCAATGCAAGATTGGCCACAACCAAAAACCTTGAAAAGTTTAAGGGGATTCTTGGGTCTCACCGGATACTATCGCAAATTTGTCAGCAATAATGGTCACATTGCTTGACCCTTCACTGACCTTCTCAGGAAAAAATCATTCCTTTGGATGGATGCAGCACAACAAGCATTTATGGCTTTCAAACAGGCCATGTGTTCCACTCCAGTATTGGCACTACCCGACTTCACCAAATATTTTTCGATTGAATGTGATGCTTCAGGTACTGGTATTGGTGTTGTCTTAATGCAGGAAGGTTGACCCTTAGATTTCACCAGTGAACAACTAAGTGGGAAACATCTGGGACAATCTATCTATGAGAAAGATATGATGGCCATCTTACATGCAATATATACCTAACAACCATACTTATTGGGGCAGCATTTCCAAATCTGCATAGACCATCAAAGCCTCAAATATTTTTTGAAGCAACATCTATCCTCGCCACAGCAAAATAAGTGGTTGGCCAAAATGTTGGGATATGATTATGAGATAATTTACAAGAAAGGGCGTGAAAATGTAGTAGCGAATGCTTTATCACACCAATTTGAGGATGAAAGCACCCTACTATCCATCTCTCTTCCCATACTAGATTGGATTGAAGAAGCCTACAAGGAATGGTTTTCACACCCCTCTCTCTCCCAACTCATTAATAACTTGAGAGAAGATCCTAATTCCTTACTTGGCTACTCTTGGAAGGATGAGATTCTTCGCTACAAGGATAGAGTAGTTATATCGCCGACATCCACCCTCAAAACATGCATTTTGGCAGAGTTGCACTCATCTCCCACTGCAGGCCATGCAGGCTTTCAGAAGACTTATGCTCGCACTCGTCGTTCTTTCTTTTGGATGGGCATGAAAACTGACATTCTTACTTTTGTAGCTGAGTGTGATGTGTACAAAGGAGAAACATTCAAGTTACCAGGAACCTTACAACCATTGCCAATCCCTACCTCCATTTGGATGGATGTTTCTATGGATTTCGTTACTGGTCTCCCAAAGTTAGGAAACAAATTAGTCATCATGGTGGTTGTGAACATACTTTCTAAATATGCTAATTTTTTCGCTCTACCCCACCCATTTACCCCCACTTTGGTGGCTCAAGCTTTCATGGACCAGATATTCAAACTGCATGGCATGCCCACATCCATTGTGTTTGATCGTGACCCGACTTTCACCAGTAACTTTTGGCAAGAACTTTTCAAGATACAAGGAACACAACTTCAACTAAGTACTTCCTATCATCCCCAAACTGATGGTCAAAATGAAGCAGTCAACAAATTTTTGGAGACATACCTAAGGTGCTTCACTTCAGAAAAGAAGCATCAATGGGTACAATGGATACCTTTAGCTGAATGGTGGTATAATACTAACTATCATGAAGCCACCAAGATGACTCCATATGAAGCAGTGTATGGCCAACTCCCACCTTGAACTATTTCTTATATTTGTGGATGCTCTAAGTTGCAAGAAGGTGATAAACTCCTACATAACTGTGCAGCCATGCTGGCTCATCTCAAAGATAATCTCCATCAAGATCAAAATTGAATGAAGCAACAGGCAAACCAACATCGTTAAGAGCACACATTTCAAGAAGGGGATCAGGTATTCCTGCAGCTGCAACCATATAAGAAAACATCACTCAAAGAAAAGGGTTGCTAGAAATTAGCTCCAAAATTTTACAGACCTTATCAAATACTTCAATGCATTGGAGCAGTAGCCTACAAGTTGGCCTTGCCACCAACTTCAAAAATCCATCCAGTCTTCCATGTATCATGCCTCAAGAAAGTGGTGGGGAACAATTGAAAAATTAAATCCAGTCTACCTGAATTGGATGAAGAAGGTTCACTCTGGCTCCAACCTAAATAGGTCCTCGATACTCGAGAACAAAATCTACACAGGCGCACGATTAAGGAAGTTCCCGTCAAGTGGAAAGACACCTCTCCAGAAGATGCGACCTGGGAACCAGACACTATTCTTCAACATTTTCCGCAGCTTCAACCTTGAGGACAAGGTTGCTTTTGAGGGGGAGGGCATGTTAGGGTCCAACCCTAACCCCTTTATTTATGTAATAAACCCAATATGGTCGAGTCATAGTCATAGTTAGTTAAGGAGTCAATAAATCTCGTATTAATAATTGTAAGTGGTTGACCCGCATTTAAGAAAGGGACCACAATTAGCTGCAACAGGATGTAATTAATAAATAAAGTGGTTAACCCTTATTATGCAAAGGACCACTAGTCATTAGGTTGTTGAAGGTCATTTAGCTATAAATAGTCATAGTTAGAAGGAAAAGATCATCGAGTCTTATTTTGTAATCGAGCTCTACTCTGCTCGAGGTCTCCCCCTTGAATAGGCAAGTGAAAATTGATTTTATCTCTGAATAATAAAATACTTGTTGTTTTTCTCATTTTATTCTGTGTTATGGGTTGTACATTTCTTCGCATATTTGGTATTCTGGAATTTCTCGCAGGTCAAGAGCATAACAGATCCTCATAAGCCTTTTTATCATTGATTCCTCTATTTTCTTCATTTTCCTTCATTTCCCCTCTCATTCAAATATGTGACCTTTCATCTCCCTTTTTTTCTATTTTCCTTTATTTTCATAAATAAATTCCAATTAATGTCACGTTTCCTTTTCTTATGCCGTTGCCAATTTCCATAGCCATTAATAAATCCCCAGTGATACCCATCAAGATTTTTTGCCCAACATTCAACTTGGAATACATATCCCATGACCTTTGTCTTATTTTTATTTACATAGAAAAACAACTAGGGGGTGTTATAGGATACCCATTAAACTTGGTCTTAGGTTGGAGTTCAAGAAAATATGTGGGTACTCCTAGGAATCAATGGATACCATTACATCCTCACTTACACCCTCAAGGGCTACTGTGGATATCTCTACAAGCTGCAACACTATGGTGGTTTTCCTCAAGGCTCCTTTGAGGTTGAGCTTCAACATATTTTCCTTGGTCATGACATTAATTGTTGCCCCAAGTTCATTCAGTGTGTTGGGGACTATAATTTTCTTAATATGTACATCCATTACAGGGCTAGTAGGATCCAAATACTTTTGGGAGATGACCTTCACAAGCAGTAGATCAATCAACTTCCCAACAACATTAATAGTGAAGAATATCTTTTCCTCCTTTCATGCCTCTTGAAACATTCTTCCCTGGTAATATTTTTATAGACAGGGACATCTTTGATGGCCTGGAGAAGGGGCATTTTAACACATGTGTTCTTCAATTCTCCCAAAATTTTAGCCTTTTCTGGGGTGTGATACTTAGGTTGGACCAACATTTCACGATAGGGAGATATATTGGCTTTAGGGGTACTATCTTCCTTCTCTTATTCAATATCTTCAGATGGAGAAGGTGGGTGAGCATCTAGAAGTACCTTCCTAGACCTAAGGTTGATTTCCAGAATCTCCACAATATAGGTAGGATAGGATGTTCCCCCACTATATACCTATTGGGCCTGCTTATTGTTTGAGATCAGATTGGGTTGAGCAGACATCTGAGGTTTCTTGGGTGGATTATTGTGGTGTAGTTGTGGTTGACGATGAGGAGGAGGAGGAGGCATTAAGGCAGGTTTTCGGGTTTCCTGATGCCTCCATCCTTGAGATTGATATGGATGGAAGGGTGGACTGATAAGCTAAGGAGGATCATTAGAGAAATTTTGAGGTCTAAAATTGGCCTCCTAAGGAATATTATAAAATAATAGTGGAAATAATAAAATAAGATTAGATTATCTCATCATGTTTTGGAGGAAAAAAAACTACCTTTTTAATTGGTATTCTCAACTTATGTCCCTACGATTTTACACGAATTTCAAGTGGTAGCACTCATTGGATGTGGAATTTAATTTTTCATCCAAGGAGTATCCATGTTGTGTACTTTTGATGGACCCTACTACATAAAATAATGTGAAATGCATTTAAAAATGTGATTACAATCTTGTTTTTTCATGTATTCACATTTTTTGTGTACTAAGGTCCATCAAAAGTATTCAACACGGGTACTCCTTGGATGGAAAATTAAATTCCACATCCAATGAGTGCTCCCACTCAAAATTTGAGTAAAATCGTAGGGAGATATGTTGAAAATACTAGTTTAAAAAGTAGGTTTTTTTTATCTTTTTACCTTTTTACTCCAAAAAGGGTGAATCATCCCCTATGGTTGGAATCATCATATTTAATCATATTGGTTCTTATAAAGTTGATATTTATTGCACATTTTTGTTTTGGGGCCCATTTTTTACCTCCAAATTTCTCTAATGACTAAGGAGGATAGCACCAAGGGGTACACATGGACCAAGATGAGTTGGTTGGAGGATACCAAGGTTGAATAGGTGCCCTCTGATTTGGATTGAAAGCAGGGAAGTGCACACCTTGCATGCCTTATTGATATGGTTGAGGGCCTTGTGGTCTTCTTTGATTGACAAAACAACTATGCTCCAAGCCACCTTCTACCCCTTGATATACAACTTTGAGACCCAGAAGAGAAGGGCATTTTTCAGTTACATGGTTATCCTAAAAAATAGAGTAGACTTCTATTACATTCAATGGGCACTCATTTCTAGGGTGCCTCTTGGTGCATCTAGGGAAAAATATAGCAAGTTCCCTTTCTACCTCCTCTTGTTTCTTCTTAATTTGCATGGTGTTCATTTGTAAAGAAACATTATGCAACATTTCACTCTTGAAATATTCTAGCATGTTCCCTATTTCATGTTTGATAACTGAGGTAGAGACTGAAGAATTTTCTAGGATTTGGCTAGATCCACCTCTCTTCCTTGCATCCCTAGAATGAATCTTAATGGTTGTCTTGATGTCAACATAATTTAACTGGTAAATGTTTCCACTAGACAAAATATTAAGGGTCTCTAACAAGTCTTCTATGATCCCTCAAAAAAGTACAAGCTTTAGTGATTTTGGGTCAATGGTGCAGTTAACTCTTCTATAGTTTAATTAGAACGTTTCCTGATAGTCCTCTAGGTATTCATCTAGTCATAGGGTCATCCTGAACATCTCTTATTTTGTGTCCCTTGATCTACAATAATATATGTATTTCAAATTGAAGGCTTGCTACATTTAATCCCAAGTAGTGATGTTGCCTCCTTCAAACCTCATGAACCAATGCAAGCCTTGCATCCTTGAGAGTGGAAGGAAACAACATTAGATTCTACTCATCAGAATTTTAATCATATGTTCTACAAACCACAAAAAACTCAAACATGAATGCATCAAGGTCCTCAAGAGTTAAACCATGGAAATGTGGGAGAGCAATGGGGCTTATGTTCTTCATTCAAGCTTCCCCATTGGTTTCTCTGATAGGAAAGAGGACAAACTACCTATTTTCAGCCATCTCTTGGGTAGGTGATGTAGGTTCTTACTCCCCTATGGGTTCTTCAAATATCTCTGGCTACTCACCTAAAGGGTTCTCCAATTCCTCAATGGTCAAAGTAGGAGGTCCACAACCACCAAAGAAGAGTGATGGTTGACTGCTTGTAGGAGTGATGGTTGGCTGCTTATAGGTTACAATGAAATTGAAAAGAAAGAAAACAAATTTTGCTATATATTAATTTATGGCATTGCAAAGTTACCATATGTAAAAACAACAAGTTTGAAAAAGATTAGGTATTTATGAAAAACACAAAGATATATGTATAGAAGGAGAAATAGACACAAACCCTTAATTATGGAGAGATACTTTCCAGCTCACTATGGTTATAATGTATTATAATGTGATGTAGTGTAAACATTTTAACTGGTCAAAATAAAATAAAAAATATAAATAAATTATTATTTTTATTAATTTTTACAAATTATTACCAGTGGTTTTTTAGGTCTAGGTTTGTGAGAACTCATGGTATTCATGTGGAATATAGCATATTTAAATGGGGAAATTAAATCATCCTATATCCATCTTAAATCCAAATCTGCCAAGTGCCGAGAGGGATCAAATATCTTGAGATGCAAACCTATTTTAGAGTGAAAAGATATTTGATCCCTCTCGGCATTTGGTAGATCGAAAGCTAAGATGGATCGAAAGTGGTGAATAATATACATCATCATTGAAAGAAATAGTGTCTTTGAAATATTCACCTTCTTCATGTTCTTCTCTATCTTCCTTTACATCCTAGTTTATAACTCTATCAAATATTTTCTTGAAAGTTAGCTAAACAAAATTTAACATGGTATTTAAATAAAATGCATACTTTATCTAGTTTTGTCCACCTATTAGAAATGTTTCATCTATGCCACCAATATTTACTTACTTCACTATCTTGGTTAATTATTTTCCTTATCCATCAAAATTTAATAAATATAAGTGTTTATCGCCATTAAATATTTTTTTATTATAGAAAATAAATAAAAATGTTTATTAACATTATTTCATCTCATAATTTTTCTCCATATAATGCAATATTAATATGTTCTAACTTTGAATACAAATCATATATTGTAAAAATTCAAGATGAGATACATGTAATAATACCTTGAATATTGACACAAGACTCATAACTCTAATTAAAAATTTAATAACTTTGCACTTTTCACCAAAAATATCATTAAGAAGATTGGAACAAGCAAGCATGATTAGAGTTCCAATGAATATTTGAAGAGTCATTAACTCCATACTTGTCTTTATTCTAAGGCTTTCATCACTTTGATGAGTACAAACTTTTGTATCCATAGTTTTTGGGTTTATATATGGAACCGTTGGTAAAACGTGAGCATATTCTCATGTGATGTGAATGATATTGAAGAAAAACAATAAATAATGTGTTTAGTTAGTGACTACTAGTGCAAATAAAGATAATCCTAACAATTTGTGCCATCAACGTAAATTAGGATTCATGCATAGTGGTGGACTAATATGTGATGTTTCTAAAAGGAGGAATAATAAAATTAATAATAATTCCATTGAGGCATAATTTCATTTTAGTTATGGGTTGAACATTATCACTTTTACTCACCATAATATTCTCATCTCAACAACACTACCCTTCTGACTTATTTCTTCCCCATGGACACTTTCATTAAATGGGAGTATACAATAACACTCGCATGCTCTCATGTATCTCTACATTTTGTATTTTCACCAACCATTTTTTTAGAGGCTATAACCAAGTCACAAGATTCAACAACGATTCTCTCCTCAACCAGGTCATATATATACACGACGAATTATAATTCTTCCAATCCTTATCCTTAGCTATTGGGAAACCTTTTTCTTCCTTTATACATATATTAATTGATCGTCTATGTAAACCATAACTCTAAGTTGATCCATGTCTCTATGAGAAAACACCCAAAATAGCAAAGAGAGAGGGGGAGGAAATTCCTTACCTTAAGAATGAAAAAGAAGAGTGAATATGAAGCCTCTTCAAGGGGAACCACATTTTACAATACAAAAAAGTACAAGATGTGATGATTTATAAAACTATGTCTCCTTGGTATATATAGGGGACAAAAGGCACGGATTAAAATTAAAGGGTCTAGTTGACCACACTAATAGAAAAATGTGATAACTGAATATTTAGGACTTTCCCTAAGGCTTAACATAATCCTCCCCTTATCCCAAAGGGTAGCTCACTTGAAAAAGCATAAATATGTAATATAAAATATTATGAGGTCCTTGGTTCAATCCCCATGATTAAACCATGTCCACATTAAGGGTGGGTGTGGTGCACCCAATGTTTATAATGGTAGCAAATGAAATCGACCCCATGACACCTGAGTATTAGACTACCCCAATTGTTGATTCCACTATTTACTAAAAATAAATAAAGCATACCTATCCCTCTCAAACAAGTATTTTCGTCAACAATTGATTTTTTTGGATGTTCCAACATGAATAATTCATCTTTCAATGTCATTTTTTCTATTATTAGGCTCTTCAGTTAATTAAATACCCATTAATTTCTCAATTTCATGGTTGATTGATCCTTGCTTCAAGGATTGTTTCCATTCCTAGTATGTTTTTCCCTTCTTCATTAATCTTTGGTTAAAAAATTCTAAATTGAGATCATGTCACCAATTACCTTCTTTAAGGAAGAAACATGGAATATTACATGTACATGTGAAGATGGGAGCGACATATGAAAATTTTAGGGATGAATTTCACCCATGGGCTAGTTTTCCATTTTTTTTCCAAAAAATGATTAAGTTATTTCCATTTTTTTCCAAAATGATTGATCCAATTTTTATATGATAAAGGTATTTTACTCTAAAGTTACCCAAATTTTCTATAAACTATATAAACCCAATTGATTTAAACTATTGTATGAAATTCTCACCAAAATTTTAGGGTTCCCATTTTAAAAATTACTAATATTTGAAAAAAATATATACACTTTAAGATAAGTATGGATCCTTAAAATTTTCCTTGGAGCAACTCAAATTTGTAAGCCATATTTCCAATTGTTAACAATCCTATAGGGACCATAGTACCTGGGTTCTAATTTATTTAACTCACTTTTTCTTCTTTTTTTCTTTTTTTTTTGCAAGAAAGAAAAATCGACTGGTTTTTGTATTAAAGAAAACCCAGTTGTATATGACTGATAATTCATAATCACATAGTCAGATCAATGACTTATTTCAATAAATAATACAACATTACCATAATTATGAAATTTGTCCCAAACAAAATAAGATGGCTAAAACCAAAAAACCCAACATATATTAACCACTATTAAAATATAGGTTAATGATGTACTCCATACATGGAAGCAAACTATCAACAACATATAAAAGGAGCTCATGTAAATGGGATCTTTCTACTCCTTTGTAGTTTTCCCAAATAGACTGCAGAGAAATTGATCTCCCCTAGTGGATATGTATGTCCCTACCTCGAGAGTACATCAATGGTACTATCTTATTCCCTGTATATATGGAAAAATGTTATATTATTGAAAATTCATGTGAGCATTATGATTTTGTGCATCTATTTGATAAGCATAGGTGGTTCAAATGGGGAAGTTTCATTAACCCAATCAACAGTAGCTTTGGAATCCCTGAAAAAACATTTAGTGTCTCAATAGATAGCCATCTAGCACAAAATAATATCTTGCATAGTGCAATAATCCCAGCCCCAAAATTTCTCCCTATACCACTATTCCAACTAAAAAAATAATAAAGGTTCGAATTTATGATATTATATGCCCCACTGCCACATATATTCTTTTGTGCTTCCCCATCAAAAAATCCAACACGATAACTACCCTAGCAATTTTTTGGGTGAATGCATCATTGTAATCATATCTTTGCCACAGGTCCATATTCATTAAAGTATGCACAAATAATGATTCAATTTATGTTAATGTCATAAGGAATATTTTAAAAAATGTAGGCATTTCTGCACCTCCAAATGCCACAAAAAATTTAAAAATGAAATGTTCTAACCTCCTTGTATTTTGATTTCCAAACCAGTAGCCATTCTTCAATAGGTGTATAATCCCAAACCACATTGGTGTTTAATCTTTGTAATACATGTATCCAAATGGCCATGACATAAGGGAAATTGATATATATATATATATATATATATATATATATATATATGACATTCTCGTTATCACCCCAACACATAATACATATTCCAAGACTATTGAAACCTCGCCCACATAAATTCTCCCTTGTTAGAATCGTATTTGTCCACACCAACCATATGAAAGATTTGCGTTTCAGGGGCATATTCCATGACCATATTTTCATGTACCACCATATTTCCTTTGAACCCTATTGAGCAAGATAAATATACCTATATATATCTTCAACAGAGATCAACCCTGTATTTCTTTTACATCTCATTTGAATGATCCAACCTTATCCATCAATGTGATGCTTGTTGGGTACTAATTCACCACATACTTACCCCAAATCTATGTTAATTCTCCAATTAATCCCAAATCATGTGAGCTTATCCAATTTGGATACCTAGATATATAGGATTATAAGAAATCTAAATTTGATTTGGGAAATATATACCCTTTTTGTTGGGGTACTTGATGATAGAAAAAGGAAAAGTATGATTTCACTAAAAACCCCTAACTGGATCCAAGCCAATTTGCACCACTGCTCTATCTGATATCCCAACACAGATTACCAAATAGCCAATATTTCAATTTCATGAAATAATTCCAAATATATGAGACATTATTATTATCCCTAGCCCCAGACTTGATACATTCCTGAAGTGGTTGATTTTTAATATGTTTCTCCTTCTTAATTTTTTGTCAAAGTCTAGATTCAAATATAGCATGCCAAAAACTCTTTACTAAAAAAGCCCACCCAAATTTCTCAATATGCTTTAATCCCTATCAACCCTCCTATTTCCTTAAGGAAATATCCTCCAAACAAACAAGATGAATCTTTGTTAGCACCTTTTGATCCAAACCAGATAAAAATTGATATAATGGATTTGATATTATTAATGATATGCTTTGGTAGTAAATATAGATGCATCCAATAAACAAAGATATTTTTCAAGGCCGGCTAAGATAAAATCAATCTACTCTGAAGAGAAAACCAGTTGAGCTGACAAGAAGTCAATATACATTCAAATTTATTAATTAACCATTGTAAGTCTTGAATAACATACTTGTTTGGTTTTAGATTCAAGCTGAGGTATTTGAAACCATTTTCCATCAAAGCCACATTAATAGAAAATATACCACCAATGTCCAAAACTGGGGTCAGTTCAATAGATGTTTGAATAAGCAAAGATTTTGATTTGTTCATATAAAGCCTAGAAGCATCGCCGAATCGAGAGTAATATGATAAAGGTGCATCCACTGCAGTATAGATAATTTCCAAAGAGAAGAAGATCATCCACAAACATGAGATGAGTAAAAAAGATATTTTGTGACCTTTGTTCCCTCAAAAAGACCCCCATTTTTAGCCTCTAAAATCCTCCTGGTCAACCCATCAATCACCAACAGGAATAAAGCGGGGATAATGAGCATCCCTATCATAACCCCTACAATGGCTTGAATAAATTCAAAGGAAAACTGTTTGTCAAGACTATATATCTAACCAAAGTGACGTTAGCCATAATCTAGTCAACATTCCCCACCGAAAGCCCAATTTTTTGTAAAATCATCCAAAGAAAATCCCAATCCACACTATCATATGATTTATGCAAATCCAGCTTTAATAATAGTGCCTCCTTCTTTCATACATTTATGCAATGCATGCAATCTTTTTCAATGGCCATAACATCTTGTATTTGGCATTGTTTTAAAAAAACAAATTGTCAGGGGAAATATAATATGAGAGCTTATCTTTCATACAAGTCACAATAATATTTGAAACCATTTTGTGTGAAATATTGTAGAAAGAAATAGGTCAATAATCCTAGAAAGTAGTCGCCTTTGAAACCTTTGGAATTAAATCAATGAAGGTATAATTTGAAGCACCTGAGATTTTACGCAATTCTTCAACTAATTTTAGCAAATCCAAACCCATGATATCCATAAAATGTATGAAAACTTCCATGTTCCACCCATCCAGCCTTGGGAATTTTTCCTTAGCAAAAGACTTAAGAACATAATTTACTTCTTCGATAGTGATTGACCTAGCTATAAAACCATCATTCTCTGTAGAGAAAATCTGAGGATATGTCGGTTATCAATGTCCACCTCGTCCCTTGCATGAAAAAGGCTCCCAAAATTTCAAACAACCTCCTTGTGGAGATATTTTAGTTTGTAAATTTTCCTTCCCTCACCATCCATAAGGTCCTAAATAGTATTTTTACTGCTCCTCTAAGAACCAAGATTATGAAAAAAAATTAAGTTGTTGTAACCACTTGCGATCCAGATGGCGTAGCTCTTGAGTTGCCATTCCTCCTTTTGCAATTTTAAAATATGCCTTTTCTTATTTTTCTTCTTGAGGAATATTTATAAGCATGGTTTTAGCCTTAGAAATATGATCAATCCCCCATTTCAAATTTATTTTCATTACAAGGTTGATATGCTTGTTGTTTTATCCTATTTTGTCCTATATTTAAGTTGTTCTTCAATAGTTTGAGAATGTCTTGTTTGTTTTCTATGTTCTCCTCCACTACTTGTACCTTGTACTTCCTTTGCAATGGTGATGTTATGGATGGAGGAATGTAACACCCCTAGAATACCCTTGCATTTTATTGTACATATTTATATTAGGCTAGTGATCCAAATTACATTAGACATGTGTACCCTTGTAACTGCATTCTTTTGGGACTTATGTGCCTATGTTATGTGCTTTGAGGCAATATTTCACATGAGATTAAGGCCATTGATCATAAGTGTATATTTTAAATCATTTCACGTACAATCAATATACCATTCATGCAAACCTAGTAAAACATGAATAATGGGGGAATAGAGCTCCACAAGAACCCTCAAACATAGAAAAATGGAAATAATTAAACCTATAAGGGATTCATGGGTCAATTTTGGATAAACCTTAGTTAGCGATCATTAGATTGATCACCATATTAGACCCATCATGAACACCCTTTCTTGTTGTCCTCGAGGATTTATTCATTTGTCTACCATTAATTGTATGAATAACCAAACACTATTGAATCTCTAATTAATATATCGAGGCACACCATTTTATCCCAAGGAAATTCAATGCATAGTCCAAGTTGTCACTGATAATATATTCAATTGTGCCCTTGTGGGTGTTCTATTGAAAAAGTGCTTCCCTGAGTTGTTTCAGAAACCTTGTGTAGCACACCATATTGTTATAGCCCTCCATGAAATTAGTAAAATATGTTGGATGTAGGTAAATATATATCAAGTAAGAAAATTGTCGAAATTCATTCTTAATCATTGACTAGCTTTGAGTATATTTAGAAAATATAGAACTAGAAATTTACTCAAACCTAGTAACATTAGGTTTTCCACCCATCTCATTATATTGCACAAGGTACTAGAGAAAAAAGTTCTACTAACATTATTTGTATGCAATGAAGAGTGGGTGACCACTCCTTCAAGTTTAGAAAGTGGTAAACCAATAAAGCAAACAATCATATTAAATAGTGAAATATTCTGGTCATATGTAGAAAAAATTATCTATATTTGTAAACTTATTATACAAATTTTGAGGATGGTTGCTTCTAATGTTTCATGCATGGGTTTTATATGAAGACACGTAGAGGGTAAAACAACACTTATAATTGATATTTAGTCATGATTGATTAATATATAAACCAATATAGGACATCATGGACAAAAAGTGGAATATGTTGCATAGATCATTGCACCAACTTTTCCTAACATCCAATTACTTTCATGTGCCTAAAGATAGAAATATCTTGGAGGTATTTTATAATTGTATGTAGAGGATGTTTCCCAATATTTAGATATGACATGAGTTACAAGTATAATCAATATCATATAGGAGAAGGATTGGACATAATTTCACCATGATAAGTGTGATATACAACATACACCATATAGAAGCCACCCGTACTTGTTCATGGTTTCTCCATTGATCCAGGTGGATGTTGGTGGCCACCCACCTATCCCACTTGGACCCCCATAAATGCCTCTTTCAGTTTTTTCAGTTTCCTTAATTGTATCACAATTTACTATTTTTAGCATTTTTTCGGGTCCTGAACTTCTCGAACTGTTTTGAGGCCCTAAACGATGTTTTCTGGGAAAATCGGGAGCAACATGGGTCATAAAATGATGTTGCTCTTCCCAAAGTTATAGTCTTCAATGGATCTTTCTAACGAGCTATTGTGCACGTCAAACGGAGATGGTATGCCAAAGTTACGACCCGAGAATTTGATGTACTAATTTACCAAACATAGCCAATAGTTTGGCGTTTCATCTCCTAGTGTCAGGTTTTTGGATGTTTAGGGTTTTCCATTGTTTCTCAACAATAAATAGGCCTTCGAACCTCATTGTAACATAGTTCAAAGGCATGTAGCCACCACATCTCTTCTCAGAGATAAGCTGCCATCGCCCTAGCTGGTTTATTTCCATTTATGTTTGTAAGCATATTTCAGTATTTTACATTAATGAAATGAAGTATTATTTCCGCTGCATCTCTGTATTTATGGTTATCTCTGTAATTTGTTGCATTCCCATTTAAATCTGGATCAGTGGTACCAGAGCGGTCTGCTTTTTCTCTATTGTTCTTTGCATGTCCCCAATGAGATCAAGATATAAGGAGTCAGGGCTTGAATGGTTGAACCTTTGCAAGACAATCTAGCCAATCCCGACGGCCTCCCATGTTGAATGAAAAGAAAGACAAGGGGGTAGGAGATCCTATCAAAATCTTGCTCGAAGAAGCCCTCGAGAGACAAAGGACCGCCCTGTACCATGCTTCCCACTAGTACTGGACACATCAGAGATTATAGAACAGCTCACCAGGGACCAAGTTCAATAGATGGAGGAACTCAATGCAATGGGGACCATTGCTTCCTAAGGGGGGAGGTATGATCCAGGTGGATGTTGGTGGCCACCCACCTATCCCACTTGGACCCCCACAACAACCTCTTTCAGTTTTTCAGTTTCCTTAATTGTAGCACAATTTACTATTTTTAGTAGTTTTTCAATGACCCATGTTGCTCTTCCCAACATTATAGTCCTCAGATAGATCTTTCTAACAAGCTATTGTGCACATCAAACAGAGAACGTATACCAAAGTTAAGACCCCAAGCAGTTGATGTACTAATTTACCCAAACGGGGCCCACAATTTGGTGTTTCATCTCCTAGGGTTAGGTTTTTGGATGTTTAGAGTTTTCCATTGTTTCTCAACAATAAATAGGCCATTGAGCCTCATTGTAACACAGTTCAGAGGCATGTAGCCGCCACATCTCTTCTCAGAGATAAGCTACCATTGCCCTAGCTAGTTTATTTCTATTTCTGTTTGTAAGCATATTTCAGTGTTTTACGTTAATGAAATGAAGTATTATTTCTACTACATCTCTGTATTTATGGTTATCTCTATAATTTTTTGCGTTCACATTTAAATATGGATCAGTGGTATCAGAGCGGTCTGTTTTTTCTCTGTTTTTCTTTACATGTCGCCAACGAGGTCGAGATATAAGGAGTTAGGGCTTGAACTAGTCGAACCTTTGCAAGACCAGCCTCGCAAATCTCGACAACCTCCCAATGCGGATGAAAAGAAAGATAAGAGGGCAAGAGATCCTATCAAAAGCTTGCTCGAAGAAGCCCTCAAGCGACAAAGGAACACGGTGATGGACAGATTTTCCCAGATCCTTCAATGGCTACCCAGAGGCGACACATCGGTTTCCAAGAGCTACTCTGGAAACACCACACCGTTTAAGGTACAAGTTAATTTTGAAATCCCCATCTTCGAGGGTCAAATAGACGCAGATGTCGTAGATAAATGGTTAAATCTAGTAGATGGGTATTTTTCTGTTCATGATTTTTCCAGTAGGGAAAAGATTATTTTCGCTCTTCTCAAATTAGCCCACCATGTCAAGGATTGGTAGGAAACCTACTGCGAGCAGAAGGATCAAAGTACAGGCTCACTATTTTCAGCCACACCCACTTGGAATTCATTTTGGGGTGCCATCAAGGAGCAGTACTACCCTGTCAAAAGCTATGAGGACAAATACATAAAGTGGACCATGTTGCAGCAAGGAAGGGATCAAGATGTGCTGGAGTTCACAAACATTTTTCATACCCTTCACACACAGTTGGGTATCAAGGACTCTGAGCTGCATTTGGTACTCAAGTACTGCGACTGCCTACACAAGTACTTTCAGGAAGAGATGGAGTTCCTGAACATCTCCTCGCTCGGCACGGCGTACCGATACGCTGTCAAAATCGAGCAGAAGTTTAAATAGAAGAAGTGAGACTTTGGATCTATGAATCCGAAGCAAGGAAAAGGCTTCCCCAAATCACAGAACCAAGGAAAAATCCAAGACGAGGCAACCCAAGGCAACCTGTCGAAGCCACAAGAAAAGAAAAACACCACGAAGTCAAACAAGGACATAGGAAAGTGGTGTGAGTTCCATAAGAGCCCCACTCACACCACAAGTGAGTATCGGACCAAGCAGTCATTGGTGGCCGAGTTGAAGGCTTCCGAATGAGATGCATGTTCTGACCTTGAGTCAGAACCCAACAAGGGGAATGGCAAAGGGAAGTAGATCATTGATGCGAAGCCCAGTGCCACTCTTGCCACCACCAAGATCCAAAAGAATAAGCTCAAAGATCCAGATGAGGGGGAGCGTCTTGTCCTCTCACAGATGTGGGTGAAGGGTTCACCACTGCAATTGATTGTTGACAGAGGTTGCCAAAAGAACCTCATTTCAACAGAGGTCATGAAGCAGTTGGGCCTACCGACTACACCACACCCGCAGTCGTATAGTATCGGGTGACTCCACCAAGGACGAGATCTCCGAGTTCACCAGCAGTTTCGCCTTCCCTATAGCATCAAAACCTTCACAGACGAGGTATTGTGTGATGTTGCACCTCTGGATGTTTGTGATGTATTATTAGGCTAGGCATACTTATGGAGAAGACATGCTGTGTATGAGTTAAGGCCTTGCGTTGTTATTATTACTTTGGGTAATTCATTATAGAGGATACCGGAGGTAGCCTCACGTACCGCCGCCTCTTTGATCTCTGCTAAGAAATGCAGCAAGATTGTCTCCCATACTAGGAAATTCATTTTTTGTCTGGTTCACTCCCAAAGTAAGAGGAAGATCATAGCCACATCCAAGACCCCAGCGAAGGTTTCCTCCGTGCAGCAGCAGCAGCAGATGGATATGGTCATGAAATAACACAGGAACATCTTCTCCCCAACCACAGGGGTACCGTTGCTCTGTCAGTTCAAGCATTCATTCGATTTGACTCCCAGAGCACCTCTACCCAACGGGTCGATATATCACTCCTCCATTCTGAAAAATGACAAGTACAATAAGTGGTATAGTCCTTACACCAGTACTAAGGTTGTGGGGAAAAATGCTTTGGAGCACAACATTCCCCCATTCCTTCGCTTGCACCGAGTGTTCAATGTGGACTGCCCTCTACCATGCTTCTCACTAGTACTAGACACATCAAAGATTCCATAACAGCTCACGAGGGACCAAGTTCAGCAGATGGAGGAACTCAACGCAATAGGGACCACTGCTTCCTAGGGGGGGTATGATCCAGGTGGATGTTGGTGGCCACCCACCTATCCCAATTGTACCCCCAAAACTGCCTCTTTCAGTTTTTCAGTTTCCTTAATTGTAGCACAATTTACTACTTTTAGTAGTTTTTCGGGTCCTGAACTTCTGGAGCCGCTTTGAGGCCCTAAACAACGTTTTTGGGGAAAATTAAGAGCAAAAAGGGATATAACACAATGTTTCTCTTCCCAAAGTTACAGTCCTCGGATAGATCTTTCTAGTGAGCTATTGTGCACATCAAACGGGGATCGTATGCCAAAGTTACGACCCCGAGAAGTTGATGTACCAATTTACCCAGAAGAGGCCCACATTTTGGCGTTTCATCTCCTAGGGTTAGGATTTTTGATGTTTAGGGTTTTCCATTATTTCTCAATAATAAATAGGCATTCGAGCCTCATTGTAACACAGTTCAGAGGCATGTAGCCGCCACATCTCTTCTCAGAGATAAGCTACCATCGCCCTAGCTGGTTTATTTCTATTTCTGTTTGTAAGCATATTTCAATGTTTTGCATTAATGAAATGAAATATTATTTCCGTTGCATCTTTGTATTTGTGGTTATCTTTGTAATTTGTTGTGTTCCCATTTAAATCCGGATCATCCATGGATATGAGATACTTAGATTGCAAACATTTGCAACTAGGGTGCATATTTACTATATAGGACATTGCAATCATTTATGGTTTTCAACTAGGTTTGAAAATTGTTACATGTTAATTCTTGTATTAATATAATATAATTTTCATTAAAAACAATAGGTAAAAATATGTCGCTAATGAATTAACATGTGAGAGGAGTTGGAGCATGTGAGTTATCAAGAAGAGAGAGCATTTAAGATCTAGTGAATTGATAAATCTAGCTAACACTCATTGCAATTTACACTTGTGGATGAAATATTTGAAGGGAGGACATCCACTTCAAGGATTAAGTAACAAGTTCCACTTATATTTAGTGAATTTATTCCAACCTCACAAGCACCAATTGTAGAATCATCTTCTACATCCACACATCATATTCATGGAAATGATATTTTTCTTAAAGATATTCCATAATAGAATGTTGTCATGACTCAATACAATGATGTTGGTAATGTTAATAAAGATGTACTCGTTTATGATCGAGATCATAATATTTTTATTCATATTAGTAATTATGTAAATGCAATGATATGTCTTAACTTACTTTTCTTGTGTTGATCTATATGTTTTTTTCGGTTAGTGAGAGCTCATGAAAGTTACTCAATCTCGTTAGGTTAAAAGTATTTCTTTGATACATAACAAATATCAAACTCTTATGATTAAAAACAATTATTGAATAGTTGTTCATGAGGTTTTGAATATCATGATTGTTAATTTCACTGTGTTGATCTATATTTGAATATCATGATTGTTAATTTCACTGTGTTGATCTATATTCTTAATTATTGAATAGTTGTTCGTGAGGTTTTGAATATCATGATTGTTAATTTCACTGTGTTGATCTATATTTGAATATCATGATTGTTAATTTCACTGTGTTGATCTATATTCTTTTCGTTGGTGGGAACTCGTGAAAGTTTCTCAAGCTCTTTATATTTAAAGTATTTCTTTAATACATATCAAATTCTTATGAAAAACTAAGCCTTATCTTGTACTATCTAATTTCATTTCCAGCTTTCATAATTAAAAACAATTATTGAAGAGTTTATGAAGTATTTTTTCTTGACTTTCAAGAAATCCTCAGCTTTACTGTACTTACCCATGACTCCCAGAAATGCAATATTTCGGTTGTTGCACCAGTGAGGAGTGCCTCCATATTTGAACAAACCCATCTGCTCAGTCTCTTCCACCACATCTTCGGTCAGCCTGGGTGTCACGGCATCTCCAGAACGGTAATACGTGATATCGAGGTCTACAAAATCCTCGTCTAACCCTAAAAATGCATTGGAAGATTTGACAACCCGCATCAGAATGCCACCGTAACGCTCGATCCCACAAGCTCGATCCCACACAAACTGCTGTGGTTCAGGTCCTGAAGCTTTTTAATGTCTGTGATGAAGTCTTTAATCTTGGAGAGACCAATGGAAATTGTTATTTGATGGAAGATCCCACACAAACTGCTGGGGTTCAGGTCCCGAAGCTTTTTAATGTCTGTGATGAAGTCTTTAATCTTGGAGAGACCAATGGAAATTGTTGTTTGATGGAAGATCCCACACAAACTGCTGGGGTTCAGGTCCCGAAGCTTTTTAATGTCTGTGATGAAGTCTTTAATCTTGGAGAGACCAATGGAAATTGTTGTTTGATGGAAGAATTCGCCTTTGATGCGCGAATCCCATGCACAAGCTGTCACCGGGGCGTTTTCTGCAGATTTAAGACATGATCCCGAGGCCTGTAGATTGTTCTGATATCCTATCACAGGATACTTTGTGAAGAATAGACTATTGTTTTTAAAACCTGAAGCCATAGCTAAAATGGCCCCAACCTGACACCTGGTTGTCATGCACTTCGCCTTGGCATCCTTTGTAGCTTCCTGGACCTCCTTTGTCCGCAAACAAAACAGACAAAGTCACCTGAAACCATAGCTAAAATGGCCCCAACCTGACACCTGGTTGTCATGCACTTCGCCTTGGCATCCTTTGTAGCTTCCTGGACCTCCTTTGTCCGCAAACAAAACAGACAAAGTCTAGACTCTAGTATCAGAAAAATGCACGTATATATCCGATTAAATTCATTTTAACTTTGATATTTTATGAAAAATAGAAGACAAAATTCTTAAGTTGGGATTTTATTAAAAATAAAGAACAAAATTCAAAATTATGAATTGCAAATTTATGGAAACTAACAAAATCAACACACCATTGGTTTACACTTTGAAAAATTATATCGATGGTTTGCACATCGAAAAATTATATCCATTTTCTTGGTGTTTGATAAATTTCCATTCGGATAAATTCCATATTAATATCTATCTTACCATTTTAAAAAATATTTACAAAAGTTCAAACAATTTAACCCAAAAAAACATATGGTAACTGGAGTTTAAATGGTTTTTATTACACCCACAACAATAATGATAGAAGGAATAAGATTGAAAAAACTGAAATTATAAAAACATTAAATTTAAAACTAAATAAAAAACAATTCAAAGTCCCCCATTAACTTAAGTTAATTGGTTTTTTTAAATAAGTTTTTCGCTAGGATATAGAAGCTTTTTTACGCGAGTGCACTTATCCTCTCATATGGGAAGGGATTCAAAACTCTGTTGACAGGTTGGTCGTTTTATAATAATTTTAATATTATTGTTACTTCGCATAAATATCTCTCTTTATCCCCTAATGCATTAATTAAGATACGGTATTTTTATCTCATCTTTACGGTAGATATTTATAGATTTATAGGTGGTTTTGGCTAGAGTTTCAAGTAATTTTGGAAATTATTTTTTAATATTGTTTAATTTGTTCAATATATTAGCTACCTAGTCATAACCATTTTCTCAATGTGAGAAATATTTGTTTCTATGCAGAGGATAGGACAAGGTGTATTCCCTTCGATTTTGATATTATAAGTTATAACATTATTCCGATTTACTCTATCTTTCTTCATGATTCTCTAGATATACTACATCCCCACTCTTAATGTCCATATAAGATAACCAAAGTGAAAAGAAACTCAAAATTGATTTTTTTTCCTTATCCATATCTAAAGGTTTGTTGAATTACGATTAATTTTAGGCTCATAGTATGCTTTCAATCTCATTTATCCTTTTTCTCAATATTATAGTTCCAATTGAGGATGTGATGAATCTTGATGTTGGGATATTTATATAAAATAACTTTCTCCAAGATCTCAATACCATATATAAAAGTATCTTACATGACATTTTCTGATTTAATTATATAGCTATCATTTTTTTAATGTTAATATTCATACTTGTACTGGAGAAAAAAAAAAAAGAGAAAAAAAATGTTGAGGATTGCTAGTTTCTTCTTATGATATGAGGGACTATCCTAACCATAAATAAGAACAATGTAAATTATTCTAATGAGATTTGGGTCAACATAACCTACTTCTTCCAAAAAAATCCTCTAACTTTTCAACATTTAAGCCAGAAGGGTGGAGGAAAGGGAACAACCTTGCTTGGCTCCTATATTATAATTAATATATTTCATTGATGCATATATATTGCTAAACATGGAAAAAATGCTCTCATACAACTTTGTTATAGTAGCTCTTAAATTGCAAGGAACTTTTCTCTCTTCGAACTATGCCAAAGGTTCATCATTGGCATTGTTTCAAAATCTTTTTTAAATTCAGTAAAACAACAAAGGATATTGGTTTTATTATTGCAACGATCTTCTTCAATGATTCTAACTGTAACAAGTTGGACGTTAATAGATCGATAGCTCCTAAATCTTACCTAGCTTTTAAATATTTTTCCATGGCTTTCTAGCAACATGTCGATCTACTTTTACAAAATAATTGCTTATAACATGGCTAAAATAGGGTTAATCTTTATAGTCCTATAATTATAGGGATTATTTTCATCCATACTTTTCAAAATATACATAATTAGGCTCTACATCCATGGTTTAGGCAAAGCCCTACTTAACTACTAATTGAAGAGCTTGTGTATGTGAGGGATGCAAATAGACCCTCTAATTTTAAGATTTCATCTTGGTAGCCTTAAATGTCTTTATGTTTCCCTTTTATGAGTCACTTAACCCCAAAATCTATATATGCTATATATAAAAAAATGATCCATAGTATAAACATTTAAATGTTGTACACATCATTAAGGGATTCACAAAGAGTTTTAAGGTAGGAATTCCAGTATGTAAAGATAATCATATTGTTTTGCTTATTTTTATAAGTCACTTAACCTCTTAGGATCTCGCTTAGACAGACGTAAATTCTTCTCTGTCTTTCTACATATATAATACATCTTTATTTTATTTTTTTAGGGATTTGTACCAATTTTTATTATTAGATCTTAGGGACTCATTAGAATCACCCCTAATGAATTTTATAGCAAATTTACACTTATTATCATGCACTAACAGTTGGTTGTTCTATTTTACCTTTTACATGACATCTTGATGAAAACTTGTTAATGGAAGTGCAAAGGGTTGTTGTAAAATTATGATAGAGGTATTCAATATTGTTATTATATGATAGGAGATTTAATTCACTATTTAATTCATTTAACCATAGATTGGATTTATTTTTTCCAAAAGCAAGTTTCTTGATTATTAAAATTTTCTTCGATGGGGATTGTGTGCAAGTCAAAGTTAAGAGTTATTGTTAAAGGTCTATTATTAGATTCAGATTCATGGTCACTTAAAATGTCAAAATTTACTATTTGGTTGTATATCGAGGTATCAGGGATCACATAATGCATGATGTTGCAATCCAAACCATAAATACAAGTCATATAGTTATATTTTAGCCACTTCATTATATTGTTGCAAATTATAAAATATTGAAAGCTACAAAGATTAATTAGTTAGATATCAGACAAATTCTCTATTAGGTATTTATAGATTCTGTTAGGGTCCTATATTATAGGAATCTTAGTCATTTTTGTCTTACTATTAATTTGAGGTCATTTTTCTAAATATCAGTCTTGGTTTCATGAGTGATATGGTCTAGAGGGGTCTATTGTAAAAAAGGGTCTAGTTTTGGATTGAGTGTCATGTAAAAAAAAAACAGTCAAAAGGGGTCTATTTTTCATAATTCAAAGTGTAATGTCATAAAGGATCATGATTTGAAAGGGTAATCATGAGGGGTCATTATGTCATCATGGAAGAGTCTAGTGGTCATGTCATGAAAAATATGGTCATCATGAGTTAGTTATGTTGATGTCATGTCAGTTATAAGAGTTAGTTTTGAGAGTTAGTTATGATCAGTTGTGTCATGTCATGGTCATCATTGCAAAGATATCCCTTACTCATCTCTCACATCAACAAGTGGGCCATCATGATTTCAAAGAAGGCTCTAGTGGCATGAGGAGTTTAAATCTGCTTGTGGCTCCTCATTTCCCCTCATTCGTAATTCATCTTGGCTCTGGAGCAGTTTTGGAGGTCAAAGAAGAACGTTGTAGGGTTGGAAAGAGGAGTTGTTGTGAAAATCAAAGAAGAGGAGTTGCTGCAAGAAAGACTTGTTGCAAAATTTGGAAAATGCTACGAAAGTTGAGGAACCCGTTGCACATCTCAAGAAATCATCAAGTTGGTGGAAATGTGTGCCTTGAACCCTACATATCTCTATTTGGAACTTTAGTTGAGTATCATTGATCAACCCCTTGTTTGGTTGTCTCTCTCAAAGAACCCTAGTCACAGGTGTTACGAAAGTTGTTGTGAATATGATAACAAAGGGAGATAGTGTTTTGGAGGCTTTCTTTCAGTTTTGGGGTTGTTTCATAGGTTCATAATCTTCACAGGGACATTCCAAGACTACCCATCAATTTCATTTTTTCAGAGATAGGCTGCAAGTATACAGAACTTGGAATGTTGCACAAGTTGTTGTGAAACTGTCATCAACATTCGGGTTTAATTAAAAATAAAATAAAAAATGGCATTCTTTTTGTGTGTTGGAACTTAAAAAATATTTACAAGGGTGGCAACATCATCAATCATCCATTTTTTCTCAGTCAAAGTTTAAACATGTGATTAAAGCCATGTAAAGATAGCTCGATGTGAAAGTGCGTTGCGCAAATGTATTTTCACCATATCTCTTAAAACTTGTACCAATTTGCCCTGAACATTTTACAATAGATGCATGGAGATGATATGAATAAACCCACTTAATTTCACGTCAAAATGCTTCACGGTTTCCAAAAAATGGGCCACCATCACCTACAACAATTTTCATATTTTCTTGAAATCCATGAGTCAAATTTTGTTCAAATGTTTTTTTGAGAAGGGATATCACGATCGAACTTTCTATAAAAATTTCATCTTCATCAGACTCACCGTTTGGGAGATATTCAAAAAACACAATCGTTATGCAAAGGAGGCAGGGGAGACGTTGCATTTTTTATAGTTTCACTTAAAAATTGGTTTCTGACCTAAGGGAGATGATTTTTTAAAACATGAAATAGGTTTGTGTCTAAAACTAGATAAGTTACAAAACCCTCTCTTGGTTTTTCTGCAGGAATTATGGTTTGGGAATTAAATGTGTCACTTTGAGACCCATTTTTCACACTTTTGATAAGACAAATTTGTTGACAGAGTTGTAGAATTTTTTAAATTCGACTTGGTGGACCTCCAACTTGGAATAATTGATTCCAAGCTGATTTGGATGAAACAGTTTGAATATTTTTCTACCCAATGCGATGATTTTCTCTTCAGTTAGCTTATTTTTGGTTAGTCAAAAACCAAACTCTAGATAGTAGGATATGGACATATTTTCCAAATATTTTATTCCTAAAGCATTATAAACTCTTCCTATATTTGGGAAAAGGATGGATTTATGCCCCCTTTGAATTAGGAACAGAATGTTGTATACAATTCATGAATATGAATGTAAAAATGGTTTTGTTTGTCAGGTTGGAGAGAAAGAGACTTGTGTATGTGATAACTTTTCTGAAAAATTTTCCAATGAATGAAAGGAAAAAGGTGAATTGCAAGGATTCCTATGTAAGATCTTGATGGTGTTGTACTTATTTCATGTTGTAAGTTTGTCTTATTTTTTTTACATCTCTTGAATGTATGTCTTCATGCTTGGAAGAACCATATGTTTAGCTCAGAATTCATCTAAAAGGTGCTCTGACTTAGTTTTACCAAGTGATCTATGTTTTCTTCTTAAAAAAACATTTAAAATTTATCTATAGTTTGATACTCTTTGTGTTGTTTCCATTTTTCCTCACACTCACCCTCCTACAATGAATTAATTCCATCACCAAGACTGCCTACCTTGCCCTGTGGAAAAACCCTTTCTCTCTTCATCTTATCACTGGACAAATAATCAATTTGACATGACTCCATGCCCAATGGATCTATCTCCTTTCTTACCAGAAAACCTTTGAAAAATCATACCCTGTTGAGCACTATACCTAGCCCAACATGAGAGTAGTTGAACATCTTGATAGAGAGTGCCCTCTCTAAATCTAGAAGGTCTATATTCTAGCTCAAAAGTGGTTTTGTCGTTACATTTGGATTTTTTGTCATCAACCTAGGGAAAATTACAGAGTGACAACATTTTGGCGTCATTGCCGAGGAGAAAAAGGTTCCATCTTCCCCGAGAAATATCATAAAAGTTTCAGATCTAATTTTTGATGGTAGAAAATAGTGAAACACGTCAAGGTTGTACCATTCACCTAACAACTCCAATCAAGTTTCAACCTGATCTAAAGACTCCACTAGCAGCAGGATCCAGAAATCAGGGTTTTACTAGTGACTCTACTGGCTCAAGATGAGTTCTATATATGCAAGGTATGCTCCTTTAAATCATATGCATATTCCAGGTTTTCCAAATCACATGCCTCATGTAGATTGGCAAGCTTATTTGCCAAAATTCAAAGATCATAAAGGAGATGATGTTGCTCTTCATTTGGTCAAATTTCACATGCATGTACATAGAATTAAGGTTGATTTTCATGAAGATGTTCATGGTATCCTTGGAGGGAAATGCACAATCATGGTATGAAATCTTGCCAAATGATTTTTTATCTTCTCTTAGAGATTTTCATACAGTGTTTTATGAGAGATATAAAGAATGTCATCCTTCCTTGTTGTTGGTCAAAGACTATTGCACTCATTTTAAAAAATTTATTGAGCATTTGTAGAGTTTTTATGAAGATGATCAGTTCATGAACAAAGAGATACTTGAGGATTTGCATGAGAAAACTTTCCATCATCAGGGTCAAAATGTAGAAGCTAGTTACCATGACACTCAAGAAAATTCTCAGCAGGTAGTAGTTTCTTCCTTAACTGTCAATTAAGTTGATCAAGATCTTGATGTAGATGTTCATGTTTCTTCTCTTGTGTTGAATGAACATGTTCAATAGTCTTGTCAATTTTTAAGTGATCAGGAGGAAGAACTAGTAGAGTTTAGCAGCCTTGATACACAAGAAAATTTCGAACAAATGATGCTTTCTTCCTTGACTAGGTCAATCATATTTGAATAATAAAAGCCATGTTGCATCCCATGATTTTAATGATGATTTGTAGCAAGATTTTTCGTTTTCATGTGGCCAAAATAGGGATGAAGACAGTTTTTCAAATTTTCCTTCATGTCATTCCTCTGCTGAATTTTTGTCTCATGAAAAATCCTATGAAAATCAAATCTCTGAAGTTGTTTGCATGGAAAATTTAGGTAGTGAATTACTCCTTTTTGGTAGCTTATTACATATGCAAGAGGATCATGTGCAAGAAGTTGTTTCTCTTCACTCTTTTGAAAGTCAAAATGAACCGTCTACTGATATATTTGAGAATTATTTTGAAACTGAAAACATAGAACAACCAGCAGTAATATATGAAGCTTCTCTTATTATTTTTGTTCATCATAAAGAGATGACTTTGCATATTCTTCAATATTATTTTTCCAGCCTATTTGAATCATCAATGAAGTCAAATTTGGTGTTGTTTATAAAGCATGGGTTTCGGTTTCATCTAGAATTTAAGTTTCCATTATGTATCATTTTTTGTTTGCTTACGGAGGGTGTGAGAAAAATTCTAGTGAGTGGCCATCTCCTTGCTTGGCTTCACTGGAAATTTTGTATCACTTGAGTGAGCAAGTTATTCAACAGTTTAGTGTAGATAGCAGTGTGAATAAGCTCATCACTTTGAGCAAATTTTTCAACAATGTGACAGTTTCCAACAGTTTATTTTGGAAGATTGGTACTTTTCAGTATTTATTTTTAGTTTGTATATTTATTCTGGTTTCAATGGATTTGGTTACAAAATAAATTGGTTGCAAATTAGAGCAGAAATCAATTTATAGGTTTTCAATATCTGGAACAACCCAATGGATTAGGCTACCAGTCTATGGTGTTCTTGTCACCTCATGGGGATGATGTCATCCCAATTTGAGCTTATGTTAGGATCCTATATTATAGGAATATTAGTCATTTTTGTCTTACTATTAATTTGAGGTCATTTTTCTAAATATCAATCTTGGTTTTACGAATGATATGGTCTAGACAGGTCTATTGTAAAAAAGGGTCTAGTTTTGGATTGAGTGTCATCTAAAAACAAAATCACTCAAAAGGGGTCCATTTTTCACAATTCAAAGTGTAATGTCATAAAGGATCGTGATTTGAAAGGGAAATCATGAGGGGTTATTATGTCATCATGGAAGAGTCTAGTGGTCATGTCATGAAAAATATGGTCACCATGAGTTAGTTATGTTGATGTCATGTCATTTATAAGAGTTAGTTATGATCAGTTGTGTCATGTCATGGTCATCATTGCAAAGATATCCCTTACTCATCTCTCACATCAACAAGTGGGCCATCATGATTTCAAAGAAGGCTCTAGTGGCATGAGGAGTTTAAATCTTCTTGTCGCTCCTCATTTCCCCTCATTTGTAATTCATCTTGGATTTGGAGTGGTTTTGGAGGTCAAAGAAGAATGTTGCAGGAATGGAAAGAGGAATTGCTGCGAAAATTAGAGACTTGTTGTGAAAGTTGGAAACTACTGCGAAAGCTGAGGAACCCACTATGTATCTCAAAAAATCATCAAGTCGATGGAAACATGTGCCTTAAACCCTACATATCTCTATCTGGAACTTCAATAGAGTATCATTGATCAACCCCTTGTTTGGTTGTCTCTCTCAAAGAACCCTAGTTACAGGTGCTCTGAAAGTTGTTATAAATCTGATAACAAAGGGAGATAGTGTTTTGGAGGCTTAATTTTAATTTTTTAGTTGTCTCATACGTTCATAAGCTTCACAGGGACATTCCGAGACTACCCATCAGTTTCATTTTGTCAAAGATAAGCTGCAAGTATCCAAAACTTGGAATGTTGCACAAGTTTCTGCGAAATTATGAGAAGCATTAGGGTTTAATTAAAAATTAAACTTTTGGAATTTTTTTGTGTTTGGGAACTTTAAAATATTTACAATAGTGTAGGTATCATCATCCATCCATTTTTTCTGAGTCAAAGTTCAAACATGTGATTAAATCTATACAAAGACATATCGTTATGAAAGTGCATTGCGCAAATATATTTTCAACTTATCTCTTAAACAATGTACCCATTTGACCTGAAATTTTTACAACATATGCATGGGCATTAGATGAATAAACCCACTTAAATTGAGGTCAAAACGATTCACGCTTTCCGAGAAACAAGCCACCGTCATCTACATCCATTTTTAGATTTTCTCGAAATTAATGATTCTTATTTGGCTCAATTTTTTTTTCAAGAAGGGTTGTGATTATAGTAACATCCTCTTAAAATTTCAGCTACATCAGAATCACATTTTGTGAGATATTCAAAAAAATACAGTCGCTGTGGAAAGGAGGCAAGGGAGACACTGTGTTTTTGCCAGTTTCACTTCAAAATCGATTTCTGACCTAAGGGAGATGAATTTTGAAAACTTGAAAGAATTTTGTTTCTAATGCTAGATAATTCAGAAAGACCTCTCTCAGTTTTTTTACAGCCATTACGTTTTCAGAATTACATGTGTCTCTTTGAGACCCATGTTCCACAATTTTACCAAGCCAAATTTGTTGAAAGAGTTCTACAATTTTTTAAATTCAACTTGGTGGAACTCCAAATTCGCATATTTTATCCAAGATAATTTGGATAATGAATTTTGAATATTTTTCTACCCAATTCCATGATTTTCTCTTCAATTAGCATATTTTAGGTTAGTCAAAAACCGAACCCTAGATAGTAGGATATGGGAAGATTTTCCAAATATTTTGTTCCTAAAGCATTGTAACCTCTTTCTAACTATGGGAAAAGAATTGATTTCAACCCCCTTTGACTTAGGAAGAGAATTTGTATATAATTCATGAATCTGAATTTAAAAAGGGTTTTGTTGGTCAGATTCGAGAGAAATATACTTGTGTATGTGATATCTTTTCTGAAATTTTTTCCAATGAATGAAATACATAAGGTGATTTGCATAGATTCTTGTGTCAGATCTTGATGGTGTTGTGCTTCTTTCATGTTGTAGGTTTGTCTTATATTTTTTATATCTCTTGAATGTATGTCTTCATGCTTGGAAGAACCATATGTTTAGCTAAGAATTCATCTAAAAGGTGCTCTGCCTTAGTTTTACCAAGTGATCTATGTTTCCTTCTTAAAACAACATTCATAATCTATCTACAGTTTGATACTCTTTATATTGTTCCCATTTTTCCTCACACTCACCCTCCTACAACGAATTAATCCATCACCAACACTAACCACCTTGCCCCTGTGGGAAAACCATTTCTCTCTTCATCTTATCATTGTACAAATAATCAATTTGACACGAATCCATGCCCAATTGATCTGTCTCTTTTATTACCTGCAAACCTTTCAAAAATCATACGCTATTGAGCACTATACCTAGCCTAACATCAGAGTAGCTTAACATCTTGGCAGAGAGAACCCTCTCTAAAACTAGAAGGGATAGATTCTAGCTTACAAGTGGTTTTGTGGTTACCTTTGTTTTTTTTGTCATCAGCCTAGTGAAAATTATGGAGTGATAATAGATTCTTTTGTCTCTGTTAGCTAAAATAGGGCCCTCATCTAGCCATAGAGGATTAGGGCTGGAATAAATGCTTGAAACAATAAATCAATTAATTTTCATTCTAGAATTAAATTATCCTATCAAGAGGATACCACCGTTGTTTCTTAGAGTATAGATATCTTGTTTTAAGTTTTAATATTGGTAATTTTTATCTAGATTATTTCTTGTATAAAAGATAGAATTAATGGGAACATAATGATATATTATTAAATAAATCTTCTTAGCATTGATGCCAAATACTTCCCTCCATATGTATTAATTAACAAGGTCCACTTATGAAGCTAAATGTGAGGAGAAATTTTATTTTTTGTCTAACTATCCATGCACCCAATCCCTTTGTTGTAGGATTTATTATTCCATGTCAACCGCAAGACAATACTTCTATGTTAGAGACCTTAGATTTTGCATCCTCGCACATTTCAACAATAAATATTACATCAATTCTAGTCGAGATCCAACTTAACATAAGGCCCTTGCACCATGGAAAGAAGAGATAATTCCAAGATATGATCCAAAGTATCCCAAAATCTATTTATTATTATAGTTTTGGTTTTTGTCCTTAATAATAGCTTTTCAATTCCTAATTATTTCCCATTTTCCTTCCTTCCAAGTTTCTTTTATATTTTTGAACACCATTCCTTAATTCAACTTGGTCTTCAAGATGATGTATTGATTTATAAATAGATTTCGCATTTTAGATTTAGTAATCATTCTGTGTGTCATATTTATGGTCATTAGAGTTTACATTAACAAAAATCAACCTATCTTTATGCTTGATTATTTTGTTAGCCTCTTTGCTTTTATGAGAAAGCTGTTTTAATTTGAGACTTTTTTTGGCCAGTCTTTTGCCATTGCTATCCTTTCCGCATATTTGCATGATTTTATACCAAAATGTATAAATTTTAAGGATCTTTTTTTATGCTCATGGTCCATCTCTATAACATTATTCATTTCTTCTTTGATGGAATTTACATCCTATTTACTTTCCAAATTATTTACGGCTGAATTCTTAGTTACCTTTTCTTCTAACTCTTCAATATTGTCTCTTATATTATAATTTTCTTTGACTTGTTCTTCTTGGGTTGATTATTTCTTCACTTGCATTTTTTTTCCATATTTTGCAATCTAACCTCCATTTTATGCATCTGAATCTCCAACCCTAATTTATTTTGTCTATATGTGTCAATGTATTGTTTTTCAATAATTTAAACTTATGATAAATCATTATATCCAACTCTATTTGAATGTTTCCTTCTCTATCTTCTCTTCATTTATCTAATGATTCTATATGATCATAAAGACTATCTAGGGTTACTTGTTAGGCATCCCCCTAAGAGGTTTTGGTATCTATGGTCAATTGCTAATATTAGAAATAAGAGAAAATAAATAAGAATTGTAGAAGGAACATCTCTACATGGTTTAAGGCAAGGCTTTAACGGTAGTAATCACCATAGAGAGATCATCATGCTTGTAAAAAATGGACATAAGTGATTTTTTATCCTAGTATAAGGAAGATGCATAATTCATTTAGTGATAAACTTATAGTTGATAAATTGAATACAAAAATAGCTCAATGTCCACCTACAATAAATTAGTTCAATATCAACTTTATATATACATATAAAACAACTTAACTCCATCATCAAATGTATGCACCTCGAAAACATTTTCAAGAAACCTTACACTCACAAAAGTAATTAGTTTGGAGTAATTGGAAATACGAAGGGAGCCAACTCATTATTTTCATATCCTGAGGTATATTTGTTCCACTTTAACTATGATTATTCAAAAGATATTATATAATTTTATCTTCAAATTTATCCTTGGTATTGTATTCATCCAATTCATCTTCTATTTTCTTAGTGTATTCACCAAATTTATCTCTATTATCCATTTCCATTTTCTACTAGAGTTATTCGTGATCATTATCAACACAATCATCAATCCAAATAATGGATTAGGCTAGATAAGAATTGGATTAGAATATTGAAGCATTTATTGATGCCAAATATTCTAAATCCATTACTTAACAACTTATTTTGAGTTTTAAGTAGATCAATCTTTTTGTACATTACATGCTTACATGTCGCCACACTACTTAGTGAAATTTTTCTAAACCCAATTATTGTTCATAGTTGAATATGCGATAAAGTTTGTATAATTCTAAACAAGCATTTTCTATACCCACGTTCTTGATGAAAACAAATTTGCAAAGAATTGTTCCAACTATTGCAAAAATATTCACCACATACAATTGCTAAAAAATCATTAAACAATCATTGTATCATTACAATATTTCACTAAACAAGTCGCATTACAATTGTAAGCATCAAAGTGTCACAACAAAGAAAAAATCACGAAACACATTGGATGCCCCTATTAAATTTCAATGTGAATGAAGATGAAGGTCACCAAGAAACACACTCTATATACAAATCCCAAAGGGATAAGAGCATACAACATTCTCTACTTATACCTCTAAAAATAGTATAGCCACTTCTTCTAACTACCAATTATATAATAAGAAAAATAATTGGTCTCTTGTTTTCACTATACACAGGGTGGGAGGGTGACCTCCAAAAACAACTCTAAAATATTGAGTAGATTAAAAATATGAAGTTAATGTGTTTGTTCAAACATTGTTGTGTTATGTCAGAATGATATATTTTATAATACCATCAAAGATATAACTATTAGGGTGCATGGATGACCTTGAGCAACCTAACTAGTGGAAGTTTCTAGGTAAATGAAAGACCTTAAGCAAGTAGAAATAAGAGAGGGATTTTTTATGGTATAGAATATACATTAAAAAAATCCATTAAACTTAGATAATTATAGTTTCAATTGGGGTGTAGAGTAGAACTTCAAGGACCCAACTAGCAACTATTTTTTGAGTAAAAGTTAAAACTTGAGGCAATAGAAATGATACTAGTCATTTAAAGTGGACCTTGAAAAACCCCACTAATTAAGATAAGAATGGTGTTCATGTGTAGAGAAGACCTTGAGAAATCTAACTACCAAAAATACTAATAATAATATTAAATAAACAAATAACTTTTTAAGTAATAACCCAAGATTGACTATTCTAATACTATCTTTAGAAAACAAAAATAATACAACATGAAAAGATTAAAAACATTAAATATTAACCTAAAAATAACAACGGAAAAATATATTTGTTAATGTGATAGAGAAATTTAAAAATAATGCAATATAACCCAAAAATATATAATCTAAAATCTGAAATCAAAATGGCTTATGCATAATCCTTTTATAAATTTACATAGACCATGCTTAATTGCTTGAAAAACTTAATTTAAAGATGCACATTGTTCAAAGACTCGAAAGAGAGATTATTTAAATGCATATACATAGAGCATAAAGTTGGAAAGATATATCTTCTAACAAACTACTAACAACATACAATAGTCAGTTCTGACCTACAAGTAGCAACTAATATGAAGCATTGTGCCCACCTTAATTAGTGCATTTTCCATGAGTAAGTATATTCTGCCGAGTTCATCATAACCCTTTCTAACATTAAAATAATTTATCAATTATATGAGTTGTTTAATTTATCGGGAGCTAATCAATTTCTTTTCAATAATCCTACGTTACTAATTCCCATATCAACCCACATTCTAATAAAAGTATCGAGCTAATTCTCAATGAATCTATCGGAATCTTTTTTAAAGTTAAAACTACATCAAAAGCACAATCTTGGAAGCTAAAACTAAGAAATCTCTTAACGTGTGCAGGATTGCTAATTTTTCAATGATGTTTTCCCATCATAGTGTGAAATTTTGATAAACCAATGGATTATCACTTGCTTTTAACATTTGAGAATAATAGGAATGCATTTAATGATAAAATTTTATAAAGGAATTTATTTTCATTAATCACATATGCAATTACAGTATTGTTTTAAAATAGGAAAATTATTTTGGACATACAATATGTTGGTTGACAGAATATTTTAACCACACACTAAATGAGAGAAACCATTCATATAAAATCTCAGTTTTAAAAAAAAATGCCAAAAATTTTAACAGAAAAAAAGTCTTGGAATTCAAAAGTCCAGACAACCCTAGGAAATAGTTTAAAACAAAGTTTTAAACAACATACTACCACAATAATGTTGGAATTTCTGATAATTCTAAACAAAACTGAAAAACAGAACAATACTCTGTTTTAACACAGCGGAAATAAAAATCGTTTGCGGAATACTTTGTTTTAGCAACGCAATTTTGTCAGTTGTTGTTTGCAGTGTATCAGCAACGGTGTTTCAGCAATGCTGAAACTCGTGTATCAGCAACACTCTGTTTTGACGTCAAGACTATTTTCTGGTTACGGTGTAACAACAACGCGCAAATAAAACTTCTATTTATAAACAGTAAACCAACTGATACAAATTCGTCTTCCTCACATAGAGGGATTTTCACAAAAGATTATGCTGAAGAGCATCTTCCTCTTGACAGAGGGATTACAGCAGGAACGCTTCAGTTCCACAAACCGATTTTTCACTATCTAAAAATTACAGTTTCAGCACTGTTGTGCGTTACAAAAAGGAACTCTCTATCATTCTTCTAACCTAAAACAGAACTGCTGTTCATTACATTTATATGTTAAAACATATTTGACTTTAAACAATAAGATAATACAAATATCTTCTAAAGCTTATCTACGTATTGAATGCAGCAAGCAGTGATGCCTTTTGAAGAAATGAAGTCGACTGTTGCAAGGGATTTTAATTCTGAAAATTTAATGCAAATTAATGTGCAAAATATCAAGCACGGCTTTGAGGCATCCAACAGTCTGGAATATCTACAGCAAATCAGATTTATGTCCAGCTGTTTATGTTGCAGTTGGAATTAAATTCCAAAACTCCCCCTTAATTTCAACTGTTGGGTTTTTCTGCATACCCAGGCATTTCCTGAAATGATCAAAACTTTTCTTTCCCAATGGTTTTGTCAAGATGTTAGCGAACTGATCCTCTGTTGTGCAGTGCTGCAAAACAATCTCACCATTGTTAACCAATTCACGTATGAAGTGAAATTTGGTGTCTAAGTGCTTTGTCCTTTTATGAAAAACAGAGTTTTTAAACAATGCTATTGCTGAGCTATTGTCACAGTAAATGGTTGTGCCCTTTTCTTGTTCATGACACAAATCTCTGAGAACTCTTCTCAACCACACTGCTTGGCATGCTGCTGCTGTTGCTGCCACATACTCTACCTCTGCAGTTGACAAAGACACAACTGGTTGCTTCTTGGAAGCCCATGAGATGGCTCCCGATCCCATATGAAACACATATTCCGATGTGCTTTTCCTATCATCAACACTTCCAGCCCAATCACTGTCAGTGTAACCTGTCAACATGAAACTTTCAGAAGAGGAGTATAAAATACCAAACCACTTCGTTCCATTCACATACCTTAGAATCCTCTTGGCTGCCTGCCAATGAGTCTCTTTCGATCTTTCCATAAATCTGGAGATTAAACTCACAGCATGCATAATGTATGGCATAGTTGCAGTCAAGTACATAAGGCTGCCAACTATGCTCTTGTAGAGTTTTGGATCAAAATCCTTGCTGTTGTCTTCTTTGGTCAATTTCAACCCCATTACAGTTGGAGTCACAGCTGCCTCGTTGTTCTGCATGTTAAATATCTTCAACACTGCTTCTACATATTTAACTTGAGAAATTAAAACACCATTTTCACTTTGGTCTACTTCAATTCCAAGAAAATATCTTAAGAAGCCCAAGTCATTCATTTCAAATCACTTTTCATGACTGCTTTAAAATCAGCAATGAGAGAAGCATCATTGCTAGTAAAAATCAAATCATCTACATATAAAACAACAATAAGAATCTTACCGTCATTCTCCTTTATGTAGAATGTGGGTTCACCATCACACTTATCAAACCCATTCTCAATTAGATAAGCATCTATTCTGTTGTACCATGCTCTTGGAGCTTGCTTCAGCCCATAAAGAGCCTTCTTCAGTTTGCAGACTTTATGCTCTTGGCCTTCAACTTCATAGCCTGGAGGTTGTTCAACATAAACCTCTTCTTTTAACACTCCATTCAGGAATCCAGATTTAACATCCATCTGATAAATCTTCCATTTGTGTTGTGTTGCAATAGACAACATTGTTCTCGCTGTTTCCATCCTTGCTACTGGTGCAAAGGTTTCATCATAGTCTTTGCCTTGTTGCTGCTTGTAGCCTTTCACAACAAGTCTTGCTTTATCCCTGTCAATCTTGCCTTCAGCATTGATTTTGGTCTTATAGACCCACTTAACTCCAATGGCATCTTTGCCTTCAGGGAGGTCCACTAACTCCCATGTTTTACTCTTCTCAATTGCACCAATTTTTTCATTCATTGCTTCAATCCATTTATCTTCATTTACAACATCTTCAAAATGAACTAGGTCATCAACATGACAATACAAAGCAAATAATGAATTCAGACCGGTATTGTTACTTACCTCTCCTTGTTCATAAATCTCATTTAGATTTTTGAATCTTGGTCTTCTTGGTGTGCTTGGAGTTCCATCCGAACTTGAGGGTATTTCTAATCCATGTGGTGTGATTGGCGAAGCACTTCCTTGACTTCTCAAGGCTGTTCGAATTCCAGCTTGTGGTGTGGGTTTTTGTACTTGCTGTGGTGGAGGAGGAGCCACAAAGGAAGGATTATTTGCTATTGTCCCTTCCTCTTCTTCTTCGTGAGACACAATTGTCTTCACATTTACTGTCTTCTCTAAGCTTCCATCCCAAGCTTCATCTTCAATAAACTGCACATCTCTGCTTACTATTAATTTCTTGGTGGATGGATTATAGAGTTTGTATGCTTTTGACTCATCACAATAGCCAATAAAGACACACTTCTCCCCCTTACTGTCAAGCTTCTTCCTTAGCTGATCTGGTAGATGTGCATATGCTACACAACCGAATACTCTCATGTGAGTGACAGTTTGCTTTTGACCACTCCATGCTTCTTTTGGTATTTTGTTCATGACAGCTTTAGTTGAGCATCTATTCAAGATGTAAACTGCGCAAATGATAGCTTATGCCCAATACTCATGCGGCAAGTGTTTTGCCTTCAGCATACTTCTGACCATGTCAAGAATGGTCCTATTCTTCCTTTCGGCAACACCGTTTTGCTGAGGTGTATACCTGGCGGTGAACTGCTTTTGTATGCCATTCTCTCTGCAAAAACACAGAAAGCCTTTGGAGATGTACTCTCCTCCTCTATCTGTTCTGAGCACTTTGATATAATGCCCACACTGCTTCTCAACAAGATTTTTGAAGTGGAAGAATTTCTCAAACACTTCACTCTTATGTTTCAGCATATACACCCATGTCTTTCTAGTGTAATCATCAATGAAAGTTAAAACATATTTATTTCCAGCAAATGATGGTATTTGCATCGGTCCAAACACATCAGAGTGAACAATTTCCAAGGGTGCTTTTGCCCTTATACTCTTTCCTGCTGGAAAGCTTTCTTTGTGTTGCTTGCCCAAGATGCAGCGTTCACAAAGGCTGTTCGGTTTCTCGATCAATGGCAATCCGTTTACCATTCCCTTTCTGTGCAATAGATTCAAGCCTCCGAAATTGAGATGTCGAAATCTCAAGTGCCACAACCAATTCTCATCTTTCACTTGTTCCTGAAAGACTTCTTGTGTAACAGCTACAATAGTTCTTCCTTCCTTCAAATCTGCCCTCAATTTGAGAGGAAACATTCTATTGTTGGTCATCTACACCTGTGCAATGAGTATCTTACTTGGAGGTATGTCTCTGATTGTACACATATCATCTTTGAAGAACACATTGTAACCTTTGTTAATGAGCTGTCCAATGCTCAAAAGATTACATTTCAGACCAAGTACATAGTATACCTCTGGCACAATCATCTGTTCTCCATTTCTTGCTCGGATATTGACTCTGCCCTTACCCTTGACAGATATATTACTATCAGTTCCTGTTGTTACCTTAGATTTCACATTTTCATTCAGATTGGAAAACATTTCAATATTTCTAGTCATGTGATTACTACAACCTGAGTCTAAGAACCAAAAATCCTCTTGTTTGTCTTGTGCAATGTTACATGCTAACAACACAATCTTTGGATTCTTATCTTCTTCATTTGCAAAATTAGCATTTTGCCTACTATTCATGTCATTTTGTTTTTTCCTACATTCATTGGCGTAGTGCCCATATTTCTTACAATAATGACATTGGACTTGGGATTTGTCATACCTTTGTCCATGAGCTTGATGTTTGCTTGAACCTTCATCTTGGTTCTGATTACAGCTCCTTCCGCTTGTGCTTGCAGGATTATTTTTTCCTTTGTTTTGGCTTCTTCCACGACCTCTGTTATTTGCTCTGCCTCGACCTTTTCCTTGGCCAAAAGACATCTGAGTCTTGAATTATTGCTCAAAGGAAGAATCTGTTCCTCTACTCAGACTGTGTTTATGTGACAAAAGAGAAGCACTCAGTTCATCTACTGTGAACTGTGAGAGATCCTTTGTTTCTTCTATTGCTACTACAATAAATTCAAACCTTGAGGGTAAAATTCTCAAGATCTTCTCTACAATCCTTCTTTCTTCAAGAATCTCACCATGAGATCTTATCTGGGTTATTAACCCAATAACCTTAGTGAAGAATGAATCTATTGTATCAGATTCCTTCATGCTGAGTGTTTCAAAGTCTCTCCTCAACATCTGCAACTTTGCAGTCTTCACCTTCTCCATGCCTTGATAGGCAGTTTTAAGAATATCCCATGCCTCCTTCGATTTTGTTGCTGCTGCAATCCGTGGAAAAACACTTTCATGTACTGACTGGAAGAGAAAAAAGAGGGTTTTTGCATCCTTCTTCCTGTCGCTCTTCAACTAGTCTCTTTCTGCTACTATCAAAGCAGCCAACGCTGTTGCATCTGCAGGTTCAGCATAGCCAGTTTTAACCAGCTCCCATATTCCTTGAGAAGCAAACAATGCTTTCATTTTTATGGACCAATAACTGTGATTTTTCCCATTAAACTATGGCAGTTGGGAATTTGTCAAATAAGTTCCAGCATCTGCCATCTTAACCTGTATAAATAAATAAGAGATACTGATTGTATAATTAAAAACAGGCAAAAACTTTCTCTGCTGGAGAAAATCTGCTCAATAAGCTTCTTATAGCTCCTACAATGAAAAAACAAACTCTGTTTTTTGAATCACTGAGTGCCTAGACTAGCTCTGATACCATGTTGGAATTTCTGATAATTCTAAACAAAACTGAAAAACAGAACCATACTCTATTTTAACACAGCAGAAATAAAAATCGTTTGTGGAATACAGTGTTTCAACAACACTGAAACTGGTGTTTCAGCAACGCAGTTTCGTCAGTTGTTGTTTGCAGTGTATCAGCAATGGTGTTTCAGCAATGCTGAAACTCGTGTATCAGCAACACTCTGTTTTGACATCAAGACTATTTTCTGGTTACGGTGTAACAGCAACGCGCAAATAAAATTTCTATTTATAAACAGTAAACCAACTGATACAAATTCGTCTTCCTCACATAGAGGGATTTTCACAAAAGATTATGCTAAAGAGCATCTTCCTCTTGACAGAGGGATTACAGCAGGAACGCTTCAGTTCCACAAACCGATTTTTCACTATCTGAAAATTACAGTTTCAGCACTGTTGTGCGTTACAAAAAGGAACTCTCTATCATTCTTCTAACCTAAAACAGAACTATTGTTCATTACATTTATATGTTAAAACATATTTGACTTTAAACAATAAGATAATACAAATATCTTCTAAAGCTTATCTGCGTATTGAATGCAGCAAGCGGTGATGCCTTTTGAAGAAATGAAGTCAGCGGTTACAGGGGATTTTAATTCTGAAAATTTAATGCACATTAATGTGCAAAATATCAAGCACGTTTGAGGCATCCAACAATCTAGAATATCTACAGCAAATCAAATTTCTGTCTAACTATTTATGTTGCAGTTGGAATTAAATTCCAACAAATAAATGGCGTCTAAGTTAATTTTAAACAACATACTACCACAATAAATGGCGTCTCAGTTAAATTAGAGGTTATCTATGAAACTCCCTACCACTTGAGCTAAATATACAAATACTTATATTTTATATAAGTATAAATATAATGGCACATCATGAAATTGTTTATATTATTATTTGTATTAATGAAATTCACCCAAGTATTTTATAAAAGTATAAATATAATGTCACATCATGACATTGTTTATGTTATTATTTATATTAATGAAATTCAATCGGGTGAAGAAATTGTTTATATTATTATTTATATTAATGAAATTCAATTGGGTGAAAATATGGATCGTAATTGTGAGAGCAAAGTAGTTTTTGAAACATGTTGGCAAATGTGTTTTGTAGAGATGTTATTTGTTTTCTGAGTGGGCCAGCAAAACTATATGTTCATTTCAAAATTGTGTGGGATGCTAAGAATTACATAATTTGTTAATGGCAAAGGATAAGGATGGCAAAAATATTTATAAATCGTTATAATATTAAAGATTATTTTTTATTAAAAAAATTTAAAAATAATGAGAATGAGAAAGGTTAATAAAATAATAGATATAATTTTTTAATATTAATAATTTAGATTAATTTAATAATTTTATGATATATATTTATTTTAGTTGTATTTTTATTAAAAGTATATATATATATATATATATGTTTCATTTATAAATATATAATTATGATTATTTTATTTTTATTTAGTATTTCTTGTTTTACTTTATTACATGGTAGATTTTATGGTTGGTGTATATATATTTTTTTTCATGTATAAAAAATTATTTTAATTTTTATTATGTGTGTGTGTTGATAGACATGTTTATTTTGGAATGGAGTTGTCTTGAGGTGAAATCTTGATTGTGCTATTTAAACCGGTTTTTTAATTATATATTTGGATTCAGCGCCCTGAAAAACCCTAGGAGCCTTTGATTTTGCAAGGATTACCCATCAAGCTTGTGATTTCAATAAATTATTGCGGCATTTTAGATAAATTTGACCGGAAAAACCCACCGGAAAAGCTTCCAAAAAGTCGTACTAAAGACAACTCCTTTTGGAATCGAGTTTACAAAATTTTAATTTAATTATCAATAATTATTAGGTGAATGGAAGAGTTTTAATCTTTATAGAATATTTTTAGTACTATACACAAATTAAAAACTAAATTTTATTTCCAAAGTAGTTATGTTTTTTTGAACTTTTAATTAGATTTAATAATTAAAAAAAAACGTCATATCATCAAGTGTCATATGAAATGAAATATGGTTTTTTGGGTAAATTGTATTGGCCCATGGTACTATAACAATGCTTAATTACAAATTAAAAACCTTCATGGTTAGTTACATGTTTTTTTAAATGTATATATGTTTAACTACTATATTAATTATTTTTACCACTAATAATAATTAATTTAAATAAAATTGTAATTTAAGTTATTTTTTTTATTTTATTTTATTTTAACAATTTGAGATATACAATGAAATAAGTATTGTGATGCCTAAAGTATTCTAGTAATTGATTTGCTTATTAACAGTATTAGTTTAGTATTGAACAGTAAATAGTATTTAACTTCAAAGATAAATAAAATATTTTTTATTATAATTATAAAAAAAAAAAATCACATCATTTAAAATATCATTTAAAGTATTGGTGTCATATTTCTCATGTCACCGATAAAATTTCCTAACCCTAAGCACTCGCCCCCAGGGTTGGAATTTGGATGTCTCTTTACCCATCATATAATATTTTTTTGACGTTTTGGGTTCTTATGCTCCCCGTCAAGAAACGTTATGTTTAAAATTTTGCCCTTCAAGAGTAATGTTCTTACAATAAATTAACCCTTCACCAATAAATGTTTGATTATAAAATTACTTTTCAATAACATAATTATGTTAAATTTTCACATATTTATCATAAGGAAAAAAACAAAATGACCATAACACACAAATGACTTATTAAATCTCGAATCTTGGTTTGAAATTGCATGGAACCTTCACAATAAAGTCTTTGGAACTTGAAATCAATTGTCCTTGCCCCAGACATGCCATAGCATTTGTATATATGAGATATGACTAAGGATATCTTATAGGAAATATAAGATGATCAACATAGTAAAACTATTGAATGTTATCAATAACTCAAAAGTAGATTAATTAATATAGTTTATGTTATTATTTAGCATTGTTTTGGATAATGAGATATACAATAACGTTAACAACAATTAATGTATAGTGTTTGAACCTTTTAAAAATTAAAAGACAGACACTATAATAAATGGACATTGTAGATCTCTTAACATCATGTTATAGGATTATGTTATGATTTCCTCCTCTATTACATTCTTAGAGAACAAACACTTATAATATTAAATGTGGTAAAAGCATGCTCTTATCAAATCCTTCCATCTATTTATCATCAAATTGTAGCAAAATCAATATATATAAACAAAAAACCATTGTGTGTTAAAGTAACATTAAATAAAATCATAAAAAACTCACTCTAATTAACTAGTTGGTTTATTTTTTAGACAAAATAATTTTCACCTTGGTGTATTATTTAGAGACTATACCCAGACATATCAACTAAAAATTAAATATATTTAAATTATAATACTTTGACAACAATAATTGTGGAGATTTCAACAAAAAAAATTGAACATTTGAAACATGTTTATTTTTCTTATTGAAAGTATATAATCAATCATAGGTAGAGTACTTGATGGTTATCCATTGCATATATTTTTTTTTGTCATTTAAAGGCAACAATTTATATTATACCACGAGAAAGTTTTGATTCCCAATAAGACTAAGTTCCATGCAAATTAGGAGATAATTTTTTACATTATCTAATATAAGATTTGATACAAAACATAAATATATGACACCGTAAAAGGGCACAAAAACATAGCACCAACATCCAGTTTTCATATCCATCTAATAAGAGAAATTTATTTTACAACAAATTATTAGTTGTTTCAAAGTGATGTCACAACATACAAGTTTCAAAATTTCATTGCTCCAATGATAATGTAAGCAAAGAAATAAATCAAGTTTCATGGAAGCTATTCATTAAATCCAAATATAGATGGAGGTTGGATATATGTGCAAAAGATTCTCCTCATATTTAAATGCATCTTGAGAAACATAAAGGGAAAGATGCTATGCCATAGTAGAAAAATGATCCAATCTACATGTGTGACATCTTTTACTGCATTTTTTAAAATGTTGGTAAGATGTGGGACACCTAGGTATATGAAATGCAAATAGCCAAACAATATAATAAACATCTCATTCTCCAATATGTAGTGTAGTGGGGCCTTCAATATTATAGAACATTATTATTTTAATATTAATTTGACATCCCGGATGCGGGTGTTCAATCGGCATGAGGGTACGAAGGTGGCGCTTCACATGGGCAGGTGTCAGCCCATGCGCGCCACGAGGAACCATGCAGATCAAGTGAGCTGGTCTCACGCAGGGTTTTTAATGTGGTTCGTTTACTCCTCCATCTACCTCCTGGTAAATTGTGCAATGGCACTTCATAATGTCTGTGCTCCCGCGGCCTCCTCGCATTCCTCTGCGGTTTCTTGGCATTCCTCGGCGGCCTCTTCGCATCCCTCTGCTGCCACTTCGCACTCCTCTGCGGTGTTGTTGGTAGCTCAGGGGCATTCACTCTCTGTGCCCAAGTCCGTCTCCGTCTCAGGCTCGAGAGTGTTTCACGGGAATTTAGCTCCAGTTCAACGAGCTCACGTTCTGGTTAGTTGCTCCCCTCCGCGTATTTGTGCGTTGGTCAATCCACTGTATATTGCAATGCCGAGAGAGCGTCCAAGAATGGGTAGCAGATGCGGAGGCTCCCGTGGGCGCGCCACCTCACAGAGGTCTGCCCCCATCTGTCCCTCCTCCTCGATTGAGTTGGCACTTGATCAAAATCACCCTCAAGTTTCCAGAGCTGGAAGAGGCAGAGGTCACGGGTGTGGAAGGTTGGTTGAATGTGATCATGAGGCGCATCCAATAGTCCACTATCGTATCCCCTGCACTCTTGCCAATTCCACTTTCTTAGTCTCTGTTACTATAGAAAATTGTGCAAATCTCAGTGGCCAGGCAGCAGCACATTAGGCAATTTCACCAGAACAAGGGACAACACCTCCAATTGATACTCAACGCCCGGTCACGAGAAGCTCAGGGAGTCCCAACCGGCTCAGTGGTCCTTCGCGCAGACTCGGAAGACTCTTTGCAATTTGGGTGCAGGGTAGTGGAGGAACCCTACACTACGGATGACGACTGATCTTGTATGGCACTCTGCTCTCGGCAGCCTAAGAAGTAGGCGCATTACTCTGTTTTTGGAACTCGCAATTCTGCCTGTGTAAGGTCATAGTATGTGTCTACATGTCTCTGTGTCGACTGTTTGGATCTATGTCTATTTGTCCTTGTTCAGCGCTATACAACAGTGCAATAGATGTTTGTCTCAGCTTGTTTGTTTCACAATATTTAGAGTCTTAGGAGAAGATGTAACAGATGGAAGTCCACCATTTTTGGAAGGTGTTCAGCTGTGCTAATTGTCAATCTCATGACAAGATTTTCAAGGCTACGGCCTTGCTGTAACATTTTGAATCTTTTTGTATAATAATAGAAGTAGACAGATTGAGAAAAAAAAAATATTAATTTGACATACAAATGCAATACTTTGACCTTAATTATACTGGATAAAAATATATCATGTTGGAGTTCAATTTTGTTTTTTTATAAACATGTTTATGCTTTGGATTCTTTATATTTTAAATTCTTATCTATGTTTAATAGGTTTGGGATTAAAATAAATATTATAGCTAAAAATACATATATCCAAATAATAATTAATTATTGTTCTTATAATTGAATGATCTTCCTTTCAAATATTTTAGTAAGGGGTTTTTAAGATTTGATCTTTCTGGCCACTTGGTAGATCCACATTTAAGATGGATCTAAGTTGGTTTAATTGTTAATTATAATTATCATTGTCATTATAATTAATAACTTTGATTTTTGATTTTTAATTTAATTTATTTATTTTTCTAATTGTATTTTGATTGAGTCAAATGTTATAAAAGAAATTACAACATCTCTACAATATTGGAGAGCGGTATGCTCACAAATATTTTAAAAAAGAAGGAAATCCTCATTGTCTTAAAATATAAATTGTAACAAAAAATAGTATTTACATCAAAATAAATTTATTAAATGAAAAAATCATTGCTCAAATACAATATTAAAAAAATATCCCATTTCATTGTTGTATGTTTTTCATTGTTGTATGTTTTTTATTGATTATTTAATATAAGGAAGTATATCTAAACAGGTTAGGATGATCATGATTATTAATTAGTAAGCCCCCATTCATTACAGCAGAGGAAAGATTTCTTCAAACCCGTTACTGGTGCTATTGTTGGTAGTGCATTGCCTCTTGGAATTCACTTCCCATAAAGTTGAAGATGAATCCAGAGGGTGGTTACTTCTGGCTGTCTCCACAAAACAGACCAATATAATCCCTTTAAATTTGCAAGTGATCCACTAAATTAACCGACGACAGCAAATCATTTATTTAGTTCAACTCAGAGTTTACACCCTCAAAAATGGCAGATAATCTGCAACCAAACATCCACCAAAAGTCCGTTCTGCGATTTGGCTAACAAAATAATGTGCATAATCAAAAATAAAAGAAAGGCCGGATTTACTTTAGGTTTTTCTAGATGCCTTTCCCAGGATTTCAAAATTTTATTGTTGTGAACTTAATTTGAAGCATGGAGTGGATGTAAAATTATCCACACATAAGAATTATCACTTACAACAGTACTATGACAAAAACATACCAACGTTCCTAGAGACAGGATGGCTTGCTGGAGGCCGGACAAATGGCCATATCGAGGAGAACAAGCACCTGGCAACTTAGTCTACTACCTTCGCTTCTGCGTTCTTGAATGGGTATTAATCATGTTTTCAGCAAAATATTAACCGTCCAAAATACGTTTCGTTTTGAACGGTTCCAAACACGTCTTAAGAAACGGTCTTCAAAATTTTCTAACCATCAAATACGTTCAAAAGGCCTTATGACGGGAAAGTTCCATCCCTGGTCGTGACATAGCGAGAAAATACGTTGTATGACCGCGAAGAAATCAGAGTAAAGAATTGAAAATTTACAAAACCTGCCAATGGCAATGAAGTGACTGACCATTACTCCAACGAAATTTTCTCTCCTCTCCCTTTCCACGGACGGCTGAAATTTCATGGCTCTTCCTGCGTAGATGTGGCCTACCGAAATTTTCTCTCGCCTACCCCTCCAAGAAGCGTTAAAAAGGGTACATCTCCATTTCATTTCCACAATTCATTGTGCTACTTATCTGATTCATCTCTGAGTTTGGACTTCAACTTTTGACAGAAACCATGATATCATATGAAATGAAGCCGAATGAGAACGAGAAAGGAGATGAAATAGTTTGCGTGATTGGGGCAGGGGGTTTCATTGCATCGTGGATTATCAAGTTTCTCATCAACAAGGACTATATTGTCAGAGGAGCAGTTCGCACCAACCCAGCTTGTATATCCACTAATTACCAGTTTTCCTGCCACATTGCATGATTTAATTAGATTATTTGTTTTTGCATGGAACATGTATGTAAATATATTCTCTTACATCATATCTGGAAGTAGAGTTTCTGAAGAGATTTGTGATGAGTGTAGATGATGGGTGGAAATATGAGCATTTGAGAGAGCTAGAAGGAGCTAAGGAGAGGCTTCAGCTGGTCATAACTGATATTCTTGATTACCAGGGCTTGCTTACAGTTAGTCGAGGTTGCCATGGTGTCTTTCACATGGCTGTGGTTCTCAACAAGGACCATGTAATTACTTTTCTCGTCATAATTCCAATTCCATGCAGTTGGTTTTAGCTGAAACGATTATGATGCCATTAGATCTTGCTAATCATTGTTTTATAATTAAGATAAAATGTGAACAGAATTGAAAATGAAGGAGATGTAGCTCACAGGTGAGGCCTGCACCTGGAGACTACACTTAGAACAGAGAGATCACTCTCATACACTCTATTATTCATGAATGAAAGATTACATCATTTAAGTACAACACTAGGAATTAGGAAGTTGCAACCAAACCCCTAAACTCTAGGAACTAATCCTAAACTAGGGAGATACGTTACAACTATGTAACCATTTTCTCCATTAATACAAAATAATATAATTATTTTCAACTCCCCCACTTAATGGAGAAAGGGTTGTCCTGGACTCCTAGCATCCTTCTAAACAATTCAAATTTCACACATGCAAGAGGCTTTGTAAAAATATCAGCCATATTGTCACAAGTTTTACAATATTCAACAGTAATTTCTTTTGATTGTATCTTCTCTCTGACAAAATGGAACTGAGTGTCTATATGTTAAGTGTTTTTGTGAAACACTAGATTGTATGCCAATTTAATGGTGCTCTGGTTGTCACTTTTGATGGAAGTGGAATTCTTCTGTTCTTTTCCTGCATCATTGAGAAGCCTTCTCAACTAGATCGCTTCACACGTCGCTGCTCACAATGCTTGATACTCAGCTTCACATGAAGACAAAGCTACAATACTCTGCTTCTTGCTGCTCCATGCTATGACCCCGGATCCTATGCTGAATGTGTAACCTGTGATAGACCTTCGATCATCCAAGTTACCTGCCCAGTCTGAATCTGAAAAACCTGCTAGAATAACATCAGATGTGTCAGTGTATAAAATGCCATAGTTAACAGTACCACAAATATACCTCAACACACTTTTTGCTGCTACCCAGTGACTTTCAAGCGATTTTCACATGAATTGGCTCAACACACTAACAGAGCATGCTAAGTCAGGTTTGGTTGTTGTAAGATATATCAAGCTGCCAACTAGTTGTCTGTACATTGTAGCATCAACCTCTTTAGTGCCATCGTCACTGCTCAACTTCAGATTCTGCTGCAAAGGTGTCGTTGTTGATCTACACTGATCCATACCAAACTTTTCTAACAGATTTCTGGCATACTTCCCTTGGGTAAGAAAAGTTTGCCCAGTATCTCTGCATACTTCTAATCCCAGAGAGTAATGAAGTCTTCCAAGATCTTTCATCTCAAAAACTTGTGCCATAAGCCTTTTGATTCCTCTGATTAAATCATCTACATCTCCTATTATAATCATGTCACCTACATACAAAGAAATCAGAATAATCTGCCCCTGGTTATTGTACTTGGTATACAAATTTGGGTCATTCAAACTTCTATGAAAGCCATACTCTAAAAAAAAAGAATCAACCTTTTCATACCAAGACCTGGGTGCTTGTTTTAAACCATATAAAGTCTTTTTCAATCTGCAAACAAGATGTTCCTGCCCCTTCTTTACAAACCCTTATGGCTGTAATAAATAAATTTCCTCTTTTAACTCACCATTTAAAAATGCAGATTTGACATCAAGCTGGTGTAGCTCCCAATTATATTTGGTAGCTAAAGCAATAAGCATTCTGATTGTATTTAACTTTGCTACAGGTGCAAAAGTATCATCAAAATCTATACCTTCCTGCTGTGAATATCCTTTTTCAACTAACCTAGCTTTTAATTTCTTTATACTTCCATCTACATTCATTTTTGGTTTAAACAGTCATTTACATCCTATGGGTGTTTTATTCTTAGGTAGTTCAACTAAATCCCAAGTGTCATTTCTAAGAATTGATTCCATCTCTTCATGCATTGCAGCTCTCCACTCCTTAAATTGACTAGCTTCTTTGTATTAGTGGGTTCTACAATGTTCAAAACTTTTGACATCAAAGCATAGTCTCTCAATTTTAATGGTTTTTGAGTCTTCCTACCAGATCTCCTTGGTAGGGGACTTACCTCAAATTTGTTTTCTTCAGCTCTAAATGGGCTTTCTTTATCATCTTCTTCATGTTCTTCTTTTTTCTCTTCTTTATGCGCCTGCTCTCTTTCATCCTCGCTATTTTCATCCATCAACAATGGAATGTGCCAATCATCATAAATGTCATCTTTCCATTCTTGTACCTGTTCATGAAACACTACATCCCTGCTTGCAAATATCTTATGAGTCTCAGGATTGAATAATTTATATGCTTTAAATTTTGTGCCATAACCAACAAAGATGCATTTCACAGCTTTAGGATCTAATTTCTTCCTATCAGCTTTGGGTATATGGGCAAATGCTTTTGACCCAAATACTCTTAGATGATTTACTACTGGTTTGAATCCATATAGAGCTTCAAAAGGAGTTTTGAAGCTAAGATACCTGGTAGGACTTCTGTTCTTCAAATATACAGCAGTATTAATAGCTTCTGCCCAAAAACTATTAGATAGATCCTTACCTTGTAACATGCTCCTTGCGCACTCCACTAAGGTTCTGTTTTTGCGTTCTGCAACTCCATTCTGCTGTGGTGTGTGTGGCACTGTAAACTGCTGAACAATCCCGTGAGATTTGCAGAATTTCATGAATTCCCCTAGCTTGTATTCTCCCCCTTGATCAGATCGGAGAATTTTTATACTCTTACCAAACTGTTTTTCCACCAAGGTTTTAAATTCTCTAAAGCACTGGAAAGTCTGACTTTTCTTACTCAGAAAATAAACCCATGATTATCTAGTGCAGTCATCAGTAAATAGCAAAAAATATACGCTCCATCTAGCGACCTTCATTGCATAGGTCCGCATATATCAGTGTGCACTAGTTCTAAAATATATGTTTCCTTCCTCCTATCATGCACAGGAAACTGTTCTCTATGCATTTTACCTAAGGCATATCCATCACAATTTAACTGAATATTACGAAAGATAGGGAGCCCCTCAACCATACCTTTTCTCTGCAATAGCATGAGGTCCTGCAAATTCAAGTGACCGAATCTCTGATGCCAGAGTTGTTCGGCTGTTGATCCTCTTGCAACCATGGCTCGCTTTGATATACTTTTCACATCTAGTCTATATAGGCTTCCAACACGCCTGCATGTTGCAACTATTTCTTCCCCACAATCCTTTATCACACAATGAGTCTTGAAGAACTCAACTTGCATATCTTGATCAGTTATCATGGATACGGATATCAGATTTTTCTTAATTCCAGATACATATAAAACATTTTGAAGATGACTAATTTTTCCATTTGGTAACTTGACTGGAATAACCCCATAACCTTTAATCTCATATCCACTATCATCTCCTAAATATATTTTTGATCCGTATGTACTTTCTTCAAGACTATCAAAAAAATCTTTTTTACCTGTCATGTGAGAGGATGCTCCAGAATCAACATACCATATATTTTCCTCATCAGATGCTGAAAGGGCATGGTCGACTATGAACAGTCGAAATTCATGACTGAAATCTTTATCTTCTTCAATAAAGTATCCTCTGTGCTTTGCTCGCTTCCTCTTTGCATCATCAACCTACTTAAAGCATACATTCTGCACATGGCCCTTCTTTCCACAATAATAAAATTTCTTTACAGAATTATTTGCAATCATACCTTTATGTGGACTCTTCTGTGATGTTCCTTCTTTCTGCTATGATTGCTGTTGTGGTTGCTTCCATCTCAATGATCGTTGTTTCGCCATCAGCGCATGATCATCACTCTGGGAGTTCAAGTTCTGCCGCCGCTCCTCCTCTTGCAGCAAGATCCCTGTCAGATCATCAAATGTGGGCGCTTTCTCCCTTGCCACCAATCTAGTGATGAACATTTGAAATTCATCTCGCATCCCGTTCAGTGTGATTGAGACAAGATCAGAGTCAGACACCACCTCTCCATTGTTCCCCAATGCATCTTTCACATCTTTGATTCACGCAACAAATGCAGCAGCAGTCTCATTTTCGTTCATCCTCATCGAAAATAGCTTGCTTGTAAGTGCCATAACTCGACTCGTGTTCTGGGTCTGATACAGATTTTTAATGGTCGTCCAGATCTCCGCATACATTTTACAATCTCTGATGTGTGGAATAACGATGTCCTTTACAGACATTTTCCACAAAACTTTTTCCTCGTTCTCTCACTTATCCCAATCTTTCTCCTATGCCCCCGCATTCACCCTCTACTCATCACCTGTAACTATGGACCAAGCATTCGCACCTTCAAGCAAGGTCTGGATCTTAAACTTCCAGTTCGTGAAGTTAGATCCATCGAGTTTGCCAGACTCGTGGAGGTAAGATTCCATCGTATTACTCATTCTGATCAGATTTAAAAAAATGAATCTACCCAATAGTAACAAAAAATCGATACCTTTCAAATCGATATGTCATCGATCTATTGATCTCGTGATCTACTCACTGATTCAGATCTAGCAATATCTGATAACTTAGCAAAATCAATTACACTTTGATGAGCAAATTCGTCGTTTTTCAATACAGCCAAAAAATCGATCTGATCAAAACTGATTTGATCTGCCTCTCCCAGATATATCTACAACTTCTCCGATCTACTCCCTTCACAAATCATCAAACAAAGATGAGGCTTCCTGCAGATCCCCTTGAAGGTGGATTGGCGCGTTCCCGAATGAAAAAACTGTGCCCGAATAAAATCGGTTAGAGTAAAATTTCCTGGCGCGCGAGATCCAGGATATTCCGCGCCAATCTGTTATTTTGGCACTATGGCGCAACTAATGGACGAACAAACGCACCAAAAGCCCTTCCTGGCACTGCTGTCAGCGAGAAAAGTGTGCCAATTCCCTTCTACTCAGAGAAAAAAAAAACATCCGAGTCCGAGCCAGGTGTTCTGTAGTCCACCTGCTCAATTGAGCACAAAGCTCTTCTGTACACGCGGCCACAAAGGCACCTCAAACCACACAGGTGATTCGGCCACAATGCAAGCTGGCCACAAAGGCACTTCAGTCACAAGAGGTGATACAAGATCAGGCTCACCCAATCTGAGCTCTGATACCAAGATAAAATGTGAACATAATTGAAAATGAAGGAGATGTAGCTCACAGGTGAGGCCTGCACGTGGAGACTACACTCAGAACAGAGAGATCACTCTCATACACTCTATTATTCATGAATAAAGGATTACATCATTTAAGTACAACACTAGGAATTAGGAAGTTGCAACCAAACCCCTAAACTCTAGGAACTAATCCTAAACTAGGGAGATACGTTACAACTATGTAACCATTTTCTCCATTAATAAAAAAATAACATAATTATTTTAAACTAATTAATGAAAGCAGGAGAAAGTTATAGAGCCTGCGACGGAAGGGACGAGGAATTTGATGGAGGCTTGCACAGAAACAAGGGTCAAGCGCGTTGTCTATACGTCTTCTATCGGTGCAGTTTACATGGATCCTCACAAAGAACCACTTGCTATAGTCCATGATGACTGCGGGAGCAATTTGGACCACTACATATAGACCATGGTATTAATTAGCTTATCAATTATTACATACAGAGGTTGAATCGGCTTACTAATTGGCCTCTCTCATGCATTACAGAATTGGCATTGCTATGCAGAAACATTGGCAGAGAAATCTGCATGGGAGATTTCCGAGAGAAGGAACTTAGAGCTTGTGGTGATTAATCCAGGCCTGATTTTAGGTCCCTTGTTGCAGAACGCCATGAACCCCAGCACTGCTCATATTATGAAATACTTGTCAGGTTGGTATTGCTTAAAATTTATTTATATGTTATAGTCAGTTCGTTCGTAATATGCACAGATGTTTTTAATGATTTAATTGATATTCATAAATCTGGATGATGATCAGGATCTGCTAAGACGTATGCAAACTTAACACAGGTATATGTAGACGTGAGGGACGTGGCAAAGGCTCACATTTTAGTTTATAAAATGCCCTCAGCCAGTGGGCAAAGATATTTGTGCGCAGAATGCAACCTCCATCGAGCAGACCTGGTCGACATGTTGGGCAGAGAGTGCCCTCGCTGTTCCAACCCTACCAAGTACGTACACACACTCAACTCTCACATAAAACACATTTCACTTTGGGTTTTGTCAAACTTTGTTATATTTAGAAACATAGAAGATAAATGAAGCTTGCAACTTCATGCGCGTAGGTGCTCAGACGAGAAAAATTCAAGGAAGTAGCCATACAAGTTCTCCAATGAAAAGTTGAAGGATCTGGGCATTTTGTTTACGCCCATTAACCAGTGATTAGCAGATGCAGTGGCCAACTTACACAACAGGGGATTTCTTGAGCATTAAGTTAGAGGATAGGCTGACACCACTGAAAGCCTTTATATCATCCTGTGGGATGTGAGAATCGTTGGAGTCGTCGTTACATTTCTTTCGCAGTAATAGGCACTGTTAAATAGCAACCAAAAAAACTCCAAAAGTTCTGCAGGCAAAGTCAAAAACTCCAAAAAGTCTCATGGACAAGGCTTTTCTTTTTATATAAATGACTAGACAGCCAAATAAGTTAAATAGTTGATTAAATTGCATGGTTGTATTATATTTATGTAGTTGATTAAATTGCATGGTTATATCATAATATATAATTACAGTGTGAACTTCTTAGACTAAGGGTTTCTTCTGCTAATTTTACATTTTATTTTTCAATTGTGTGTTATTTTAACTTTTTAAAGTTTAGAGTATTTTTTTTTTTTTAAAAGTTATATGTATATAAATAAAATAATTAAAAAATTGTTTAATTAAATGAAATGTTTTTAGTTATAAAAAAAATTATTCAAAATTAAATATACAATTAAGAATATATTTTTTTTATTAAATTTCATTCCATAATTTTTTTTAAATCTATTCAAAGGTGGTGGTGGTGGTGGTGGTCTATCCGACCTAAAGAAACGAATTATTTAGTTTGATTTAAGATTTATTCTTATGCTCAAAAACCGTGGAGAGAAGACTTCGAAGCTCACTGTAATTTTAACATCGTAAAAGGCTAGGAAGTTCAGTATTGCAATAGAGATTTTGAAACTGAGATCTAATGTGGTTGTAAGCGGGGCACTCTAAGAGGAAGTGATTTTCATCCTCGATGTTCTTATTCTCACAGAGATGGCAGACCTTTCCATCCATGGTGTTTTAGGAACTGTCCAACTACCCATTTCACTATGGAGCTCATGAGAGTTCGTTAAAACAGAGAGATACTTTTGATCTTCTAGGGTGGGGTTGATGACCTCCTTATAATATCTTAATTTTCTTTTAGCTGCTAAATCTTTCTCACACCACATTTTTTCTTTGAACTTAGAAGTAACAATATTTTTAATGTTATTAATGTTTTGCAATGCAACATTCTCGTCAATCTCCCAATGGTTTAACCAGGCCCTAGTGTTTTTATACCAGCCTCACTGAGCCTTAGGTGGTTTTAGCTGAAATTAAAAGCTAGTTTAGAAGTCTATGATCTCCTATGTTATTGAGTTTGTGCTTGTACAACGTCATGCTTCTACAACATAAGCCTAGCCATAGCTAAGCTCTCGATAGAATAATGACTCACTTCTATAAGGAGAATACATCTCTCACATAATATATATATATATATATATATATATATATATATATATATATATATAACTTAAATGTTTACCATGAGAAACAATGCACATTTTCTCATCACCTTTTCAGTCTCTACTTGTAATTTATTTGATGATTGTTATCCTATTTTAATATATTTGAAAGAAATACAATTTTAATTAAATAAAAAATAAATCGAAGAAAGATATAAAATATATATAATTTTATTTATATAGTTGTAAATTTTAATAATTAATTTAAAATCAGTTTTTTTTTTTTTTAATTTAATTTATTATATTCAAAATAGTAACTAAATATTATCACATAATATTATTTAAAGAAAAAAATAATAAATATATACAGATTTATTTAATAACATTTAAATATTTAAATTAATTAGATTTAAAAATATTAAATCTTGAAATATCAAATACTATGAGAGATTAAATTTCTTCATTTATAACTTTTTTTTACGGTTTAAAAAAGGAGATTACTTAAATATTTTCTTATTAAAGAAAAAATTGTCTCAAAATCATATAAAGATTTTTAAATATAAAAACAAATCATTTCAAAATTGAATATATAATTTATTAATTTTATGTTGATTATAATTTTGAGAAATCATTCCTACTTTATCCAAAAGCCAATACAATAATGTTATAAAGCAAAATTAAAACAAAAATATAAATCTATATAGCATATAACAACCATTCTAGATATCCCCATTTAACATATTCATCTCTCACGCATATATATCCTTTCAATGTCATTATCATTATAAAAAAAAATATATTATTTTTCCATATTCGAAAACACACTCTAATGAAATCATTTTACTTTTAAAAATAAAAATGATATTAAATTATTTTAATCAAAAGTAAAAATGATATTAAATTATTTTAATCAATATACATGTTGGAAAGAAATATTTTAATTACAAAATAACTCTATTATAATAATAATAATAATAATTGCAATTAACTCAATAATAATAATAATAATACCATTCTCTCTTCGGAAAGAATTGTGATAATGTCGAGACAGTGTCTGTCTTTATCACGAATTAAAGAATAAACCAGTGGGAAAACACTCAAGGATAGTCTCAAAAGGTACAGGACTTGAGGCTAGACAGTGAAGTCCTGAGGCCCAAGGTACCCGACTGTAGCTGGATATATTTACTAACTGTAAAGAAACGAAAGTGCTCGGGGGAGAGTCTGGATGTAATTGCCACACTCGCAGCTGGGAGGAGAGACTTTCCAGACAAAATTGGAGTTATATGTTTACAAGCAGTAAGCAGATAAGTAACATAGAATTCTTTCATAAATGATAGTGAATTATAGGAATTATTCATTAAAGTACTGGAACAAATTAAGGGAGAAACTTCTTGAAAGTATATCAGAATAGAAAACAGAGTTGAAGATACTAATCAGGAATAAACAGTAATGCCTAAAAGATAACCAATATACAAGCATTGCATGAAGAGTGTTTCCCTATATTGAGTGTTTCCCTATATTAAATAGTTACAATACATAATCTTAGACTATAGAGAAATCCCTTCCGTTAAACTGTGTGAACAATTCCTTAGATAAATTATAACAGAGAAAAGAACAATCTTGGTAATAGTAGTTCCGGAGTTTCTGAACTAATAGCATAAGAAACCATGCATAACATTTATAAAGTGATTATCTATCTATCTTCTAATCTGTTGCTCGAAATAAGAAAGAAACGGGAATAAACATTGCAGTCTTTCAAAAGAACGGACAACAAAATAGAAAATTATATATATATATATATAATTCCCATTCCTTTAAAAGTATAAGCATGTACATCGACGGTAGCAACCCGCATAACTTAAGTACTCCACAAGCAATTACTCAACAACCTGAATGTGCCAATATTAAAACAAAAAGCAAACTATCAAATTCATAACCCTATCGGGATATTTATCAATAGAGAAACACATTCAATATTAAAACAAAAAGAAAACTATCGAATTCATAACCCTATCGGGATATTTATCAACAGAGAAACCCTATTCAACATCGATTCTCAAAAATAAAAAGGCAGCCATGTAAACCAATGTCTGGGACTCATATACAGTCAAACCCTTGTGCATGCCGAGTAAACCGAATTTAACTTTTATACACAAAATCTAAATAAAAGAGGGATTCGACAAGTTCAAGCATGAGCCTCTGTCGACAATCAAATCATCCACTTAGTATTTCACAGCACAATCATATATGGAACCAGAGGAGATGTTTCCTAACCTGAAAGCAACCACGAGGTAGACAAGCCTTAAGAACTTCAGCATACATTGTTGTAACCACGAACAAAGCCGGGTCTTGGTGGTAGCTTACCTGCAAACCAATACCATCGATCACCGAGTAGTTAGGAGTGAAAAACTTGCTAAGAAAGCCAGAAAAATTAATGACCAAAGGGCAGTAGTATTACCTGAGCTTGGAGGGCTTCCATCGATGGTGGTCTGCCTTCCTTGTAGAAAAAGTTATTAATCAGTCAGAGCTAGAATCTAGACTGTAAAGCATTGTAAAAGACGACCAGAGGAAACTAAAAAAAAAAAATGTATGCTTACCTTCATTAAACCAGCATCGGTCCCGGTCACCTTCCGTAGAGCCAGAGCATCTTCGAACCACTCCTGAATGGTGAAAGCCATTAGTTAGCCACCAAACCAGTCGAAAGATGGAAGAAGAAACTAAAATCAAGTCGCATGGGAAACCTGAACAATGTGAAGGTAGGTGGTTAGGGATACCTTGCGGTGACAAGTTAATTGATGTCACCATAGCCAGCCTGAAACCCGCAGGCCAAACCAGTTGCAGAGTGGCAAGAACCTCTAACATACAACAATAAATGACCTCCCATCTGGCCCGACGCAGTGAAGCGGGTAGTTGGGTAAACCCTAAACCCTTCTCACCATCGGATCGCCTCCCGCAAATCAACGGATGAGAGTTAAGCTAACTGTCACAGACAGTCTTGTCTCACTGACAAATGCAGGTATTAGGACAGGCCTTAGTTATGTTGCGTGTCTCGACGTACAGTGGATATTTAATCGTAAGTTGTGTTACAGGTTCAACATTCGGAGCTCCATGTGACCTTTTAATGCTAAGCATGCCCATATTTAACAACTATGTAACATATTAAGTGTTTTAATTAGAAATGAAAACTTTAAACCCCGTATCCGCCACCCTGTGTATATTTAATATATTTTAGGTTTTCTTTTATTACTGCAATGATTTCTTATTTTCCATTTAATAGGTGTACAATAGGTGTGTAGGGTGTTACAAATGGTATTAGAGCTCAGGTTCGTACACTGAGACTCTTTGGGAATTATATGTACATGAAATGAATGTGATTTCTTAAAATTAACTAAGTAAATATGTATGTGAACACAAAGACCCGCAACAATACAAAAAGGGTCAGAATGCAAAGGAGCCCAGGACCACCAAACCCGCTAGAAACAACTTATGTGAATGCTAACCCTGATATTTGGATACATCTGGGAGAAGAATCGAGTCAAGCTAATGTTGTTTTACTCGAAACTGTTCAGCAGCTACGTGCTGAAATGACTAATTTAAGAAGAGACAATGAACGACTACGACTAGAACATGAGAGAATTCTTAGAAGTTTATCCAATCGACAGAACCAACGAGATCCAGACCCTAGTGCTAAAGATAGAGAGAAGACCCCAATGGCTCAGCATGGAGAAGAAAATGCTAAGTCAGCTAAAAAACACGGGGAAGACAAAGAAGGTCACTCAGACAATGTTTCTGACCAGTGCAAGACAAAAAGAAAGAAATCTGAATTACAAGGAGAATTTAAAAAAATTAAACTGTCACTCTTTGAGGGGGAATCCGAAGAAGTAGTTGAAGCTTGGTTAATTGATATGAGCAAATATTTCTAGATTTATGATTACACTGATAAACTGAAAGGACATTTGGCAGTTTATCAGTTAAGGGGTAAGGCTACCCTTTGGTGGGAAGAAATCAAAATAGTAAGGAAAATTGATGAAGAACGTGTTACTTGGAAAGAGTTTCAAAAGAATTTCAAGGATAAGTATCTGACCGAACGTTATTATGACGAAAAAACAAAGGAATTTCACGAGTTAAGATCGGGAACCTTAACCATGGATGAATATGTAAAACGATTCACCTCCCTGCTGCGCTATGTGCCTTATATGCAAGAGGAAAAGGCCAAAATTCAGCATTTCATCAGTAGCCTACCCAATTTTATGAAGGAGAAGCTTGAGTTCGATTACCCAAGGAAAATGGATGATGTAGTGCGGAAAGCCCGCATCTGCTACCATCAAATGAAACAGAAAAATGAGGGACCTAAAGGAGGAGTGAACAGAAAGGGAAGGAACTTGATCCCAAATAGGCAAGCAAAATTTGTTAATGGCAGAAATGTACAGCAAAAACGTCTGAGTAAATTCCCAGTAAGGAACCAGACCAAAGTTGCATATTCTGAAAATAGACAGTCAGAAGGAGCTAATAAATCAGTTAATGACCAAAAGTTAAAGCCATCGCTGCAATGTTGGGGATGCAGAGAACCCCACTATTACAAAATTGTCTGCATAAAGCAAGAACGGAACAACTATCAAATATGCAGGAAGCATCCACTGTCAGAGAAGTGGCGAGGAGCATGCCCAGAATTAATGTTGCATTGGATGATCATCAAGCAGAATATCAACCCAACATGATTGAATGTGAAGGTATGATCGCTAAGAAACTTGTCTCTGTTTTGTTTGATCTCGGTGCTAGCCTAAGCTATGTTAGTCCTAAGGTGGTAGAAAAATGTCAACTGTAGAGCAGTAAGATTCCAAAACCTTGGTTAGTCCAGTTAGCCACCGGGACAAAAAGAAGGGTAGTTGCAAAAACAGAACATTGTCCTATAACAATCTTAGGACAACCCATTCACATTGATCTTAATATACTTCCTTTGGGTTCATACGACATTTTAATCGGGATGGATTGGTTGGAAAAATGTTGGTCCCTAGTTGACTGCAAGCAGAAAACCATCACTTTTATCACTGAATCAGGACAAAGGAAGGAACTTCAAGGAATCAAGACAAATACCAAATTGCATCCTATTACTGCTAGTCAGCTAGGAAGATGTATTAGGAAGGGCTGTCAGATATATGTTGTCCAGGTGGGATTTACGAACACCAAAAACAAAATTACCTCCTTCGAAAACATTCCAATCATTTAGGGATTTGTTGATGTATTTCCTGAATCCATTCCTGGATTACCACCCAAGCGTGATATCAATTTCACCATTAAAATAATTATGGGCATAGCCCCTGTATCCAAGGCCCCTTATCGCATGAGCATACCTGAGTTAACAGAACTCAAAATGTAGCTCCAAGAGCTTTTGGAGCCTACATATAATAAAATTTCAAAGTAGATTAGTGGGGTTGACTCTCTTGTCTTAGCTAAGATGGATCCCCATGTAGCATGGTGCAAGCTCATAAATTTTCCAAAGAATGTGGATTGACAATGTGAAGCAAAAATTGAAAATTATTTGCTTCAAGTAGAGAAGGTACAAAAATACACATGTAGAGTTTTGTTTTTGTTTTAATTTTTTTTCATATATCAAACATTTTGTTAGATAATTATGAAATTTATGTATCACACAAATCCTTCTCCTCTATTGTACCTTGACATACAATAATGTGGAAATCAACAACTTATGTGCAAGTAGAATGTAAAAGACTACAAACTTGTGATGAGTGAGACAATTCAATATTGAAAAATGGTTAGAAACGACTATGAGAGGAGAAAGAAATATGCACCAAATCGGCATGGAAGGAAACAATCTCAACATCAAATGTACACTTCACAACGTTTTTCCACATTTTGGGAGTAGAGTCTGAGGCATAAAAATCCTTTTGTGTTTATTTATAGGCCCCTACCTGGTAAAATACATAGCCAAAATATCATGGTGAATAAAGGAAAGCTCATGACTGCTACCATAAGAGTTCACCATGGTACCTCTGAATATTGAATTAAAGTTGCTATGTCAGCTAAAAGAATTATTTAATCAATTCTCAACAAAAGATCTACTTCTCTCCTATCAAACAATGTAATGTTATGTAGCGATTAGCTTTATTGATATATCTAGCTCTGCTTTAATCTAGTTCATCCAATGGTAAATTTTGAATTTGTCATTTTCAGAAAAACTAGGCCAAATGCGCAAAAGAAGTTCAAGAAGGACAAGCAAAGGCTAATCCAATCACCTTAAGAGAAAGTGGTAAAAGATTGTAAGCGTTTGGTCAAATGAGACACTTCAATATCGAAAAAGAGCATTTTTTTATCAAATATTTGCTATTGGAACTTGAAAGAATATCTTTGAAGATTGAGAGACAATCTATCTTGGAAAGGTTATAGAATCTGTAAATTTGGCATAATGTAAGTGATTCCTCTTTATCCTTTAACTCTAAATGACATGTAAATTTGGCATAATGTAAGTGGTTCCTCTTTATCCTTTAACTCTAAATGACATTTTGTTTACTGATTTTTATATTCATTGATCTTGTATATGTCACATAAAATTTATACTTTAAAGCATTTCTTTTACAACATCTACTACAATTGCAATTATATAAAAAAATTAAAAAAAAAAAAAAATTTATTTTTAGATACCATGTATATTATTTTGAAATTAAATGTAACTATCAGCCATTAAATAATAATAATAGATGTTTTTTCAACTAACAAAAGGTGTAACAATCAGTCGCTAAATAGTAATGGTAAAAATTTTAAAACGTTTTCAAGCTTTGATTAAATTAAATAAAGGAAATGTCCGTCACTAAATAGTAGATTCTTTCTCAACGAACAAAAGGTGTAACAATCAGTCGCTAAATAATAATGGCTCTTTCATTTAGAATCATATACTCAAAAAATTTAAAAGCGTTTTCAAGCTTAATAAAATTTATATCAAAATCGTGAAGCTTTCGAGTCAAATGAAATTAATTAATAGGTAGTCGTACTCGAACTTGTGACCAAAGATATTTTTTTAAGGAGGACCATCGTTTAGTTTACCATTTTTGTGACTATCTTCTAGCTTACAATTTGATGAGTTGGATTTAAAGAGGATTTTATAAATAATAATACAAGATTAAGCAATTTTAACTAAGAATTTGGGACGATTCTAGTATTTAAAGCACTAATCAGTGTAAATCTGTTTTAAATATGGATTTAACATGAGCAGAGAGGGATCCAATTTCTTCACATGATTTTTTTTTATGAGCCAACATTATTTAAATGTTTTGTATAATTCTTTTTTTTTTTTTTTTTTTTTTTTAGACTTTTTGAATTTTTTTTATTTTGGCTCACATGAGCAAAATTTCAACTTTGATGAGTACGGACATCCTTATACATCATATTGGGCTGTAGAATGAGCCTCTCTGCTCAATGAGCCTCTCGACTCAATAATATGTAGACATGGATTTTGAAGAAATTGATAATCTTATGAGGAGGCTAACACCTGAAAGACACAAACCGACACAAACCCAGTGGTGTTTAGATTTAAGTGTGAATGTATTAACATCATAGCCTTAGTAATCACACATTTGAGATTTTCATTTCCAATCACAAAATATATTTGTTTTCTAATCAAACTAACAAATAGACCCATTTTATAAAAACTGAGATCTATCACCAATGTGCCTACACTAAAGAAAGTACATAAATCTGTCAAAATCAAACAAAAATGTAATGTTTCAAGTACATAAAGATGGAAGTAGATTAGTGTTTTATGTAGAATACCAATGGCCCATGGATGTAGACATGTCATGTGAGTGTCAACCTTTAAGCCTTAGGCGTCAATTTTCATGCTCTATGCTTAAGTGTGTAGAATGTAGGATCACACGGTGTGGCTAAAGACCCAACAAGGACAACGATTTTTTTAGTAAGTTCAAAGATCCACTATGAATGAGTCTATGTTTGTTTTGAAATGTCATCTCAAAGTCTTAGTCTTATCGGTGTTGGATAATGTCATTCCTATCTTGAAATCTCAACCAACAAAATCATTAACTTTTTTTGTTTTCTACAAATTTATTTGAAATTGTTTATATCTGAATAATTTTGTTATTAAATAATTTTTTGAAATATAAAAATTAAATAATCCTTTGAAATATAAAAATGAATTTAATGTTTGGGAAATTTGTAAAGTGATTAAATTATATAAATATAATATGTTCAAATTATATTTTTCGGAGTTGTTTATGGAGGTGGAGGAATTGTCTGGACAGCCAAAAGTGGCGACAAAAAAATGTCAAAATCTCCTGTAGAGGCAATGTTTGAATCATGTTTTTGATGGTGGAAATGGATTCAGCACCATCAAAAAATTTCTAGGACGCTTAAAATTATGAAGTTTGACAGTTTTTACTTGGATTTACAAAAATCCCTAACAATTTTTTTCAAAATATTTCTGAGAGAAAAAAACATAATCGTTAGACTAGGGCTAATTTTTCTAGTTTCTTATCAAATTTCCAACTAAATCAACCAAAAAAAAAAAATCTTAAGAACCCCGAGGATTCACGAGTCACGTCATTAGAGTACTACACAAATGCTCTCATGAATTTGCGAAGTATATTCGCGTATTTTCTAGCATTTGGGCGCGTCACAATTTGTCTACATATGTATTCGAGTCAACCCACAATTTACTAACCAATGGAGCATGATCATTCCAACCAGGGTTGGAATTTGGATGTCTCTTTACCCATCATATAATATTTTTTTGACGTTTTGGGTTCTTATGCTCCCTGTCAAGAAACATTATGTTTAAAATTTTGCCCTTCAAGAGTAATGTTCTTACAATAAATTAACCCTTCACCAATAAATGTTTGATTATAAAATTACTTTTCAATAACATAATTATGTTAAATTTTCACATACTTATCATAAGGAAAAAACAAAATGACCATAACACACAAATGACTTATTAAATCTTGAATCTTGGTTTGAAATTGCATGGAACCTTCACAATAAAGTCTTTGGAACTTGAAATCAATTGTCCTTGCCCCAGACATGCCATAGCATTTGTATATATGAGATATGACTAAGGATATCTTATAGGACATATAAGATGACCAACATAGTAAAACTATTGAATGTTATCAATAACTCAAAAGTAGATTAATTAATATGGTTTATGTTATTATTTAGCATTGTTTTGGATAATGAGATATACAATAATGTTAACAACAATTAATGTATAGTATTTGAACCTTTTAAAAATTAAAAGAAAAAAACTATAATAAATGGACATTGTAGATCTCTTAACATCATGTTATAGGATTATGTTATGATTTCCTCCACTATTACATTCTTAGAGAACAAACACTTATAATATTAAATGTGGTAAAAGCATGCTCTCATCAAATCCTTCCTTCTATTTATCATCAAATTGTAGTAAAATAAATATATAAACAAAAAACCATTGTGTATTAAAGTAACATTAAATAAAATCATAAAAAACTCACTCTAATTAACTAGTTAGTTTATTTTTTAGACAAAATAATTTATTTGAAAATTCAAAATAATTTTCACCTTGGTGTATTATTTAGAGACTATACCCTTTAATATAACTTGTAGACATATCAACTAAAAATTAAATATATTTAAATTATAATACTTTGACAACTACAATTGTGGAGATTTCAACAAAAAAATATTGAACATTTGAAACATGTTTCTTTTTCTTATTGAAAGTATATAATCAATCCTAGGTAGAGTACTTGATGGTTATCCATTGCATATATTTCAAGTGTCATTTAAAAGCAACAATTTATATTATACCACTAGAAAGTTTCGATTCCCAATAAGACTAAGTTCCATGCAAATTAGGAGATAATTTTTTACATTACCTAATATAATATTTGATACAAAACATAAATATATGACACCCTAAAAGGGCAAAAGAACATAGCACCAACATCCACTTTTCATATCCATCTAATAAGAGAAATTTATTTTAAAACAAATTATTGGTTGTTTCAAAGTGATGTCACAACATACAAGTTTCCAAATTTCATTGCTCCAATGATAATGTAAGCAAAGAAATGAGTCAAGTTGCATGGAAGCTATTCATTAAATCCAAATATAGATGGAGATTGGATATATGTGAAAAAGACTCTCCTCATATTTAAATGCATCTTGAGAAACATAAAGGGAAAGATCCTATGCCATAGTAGAAAAATGCTCCAATCTAAATGTGTCACATCTTTCGCTGCATTTTTAAAAATGTTGGTAAGATGTGGGACACCTAGGTATATGAAATGAAAATAGACAAAAAAATATAAAAAACATCTCATTCTCCAATATGTAGTGTAGTGGGTCCTTCAATATTATAGAACTTTATTCTTTTAAGATTAATTTCACATACAAATGCAATACTTTGACCTTAATTATACTAGATAAAAATATATCATGTTGGAGTTCAATTTTGTTTTTTCATAAACATGTTTATGCTTTGGATTCTTTATATTTTTAATTCTTATCTATGTTTAATAGGTTTGGGATTAAAATAAATATTATCGCTAAAAATAAATATATCCAAATAATAAGTAATTATTGTTTTTATAATTGAATGATCTTCCTTTCAAATATTTTAGTAAGGGATTTTTAAGATTTGATTTTTCTGGCCACTTGGTAGATCCACATTTAAGATGGATCTAAGTTGGTTTAATTATTAATTATAATTATAATTATCATTATCATTATAATTATTAACTTTGATTTTTTATTTTTGATTTAATTTATTTATTTTTCTAATTTTATTTTGACTGAGTCAAATGTTATAAAAGAAATTACAACATCTCTACCATATTGGAGAGCGGTTTGCTCACAAATATTTTAGAAAAGAAGGAAATCCTCATTGTCTTAAAATATACATTATAACAAAAAAATAGTATTTACATCAAAACAAATTTATTAAATGAAAAAATCATTACTCAAATACAATATTAAAAAAATATCCCATTTCATTGTTGTATGTTTTTTATTGATTATTTAATATAGGGAAGTATATCTAAATATGTTAAGGTGATTATGATTACTAATTAAATTATTAATTAATAAGCCCCATTCATTGCAGCATAGGAAAGATTTCTTCAAACGCGTCACTGGTACTATTGTTGGTAGTGCATTGCCTATTGCAATTCACTTCCCATAAAGTTGAAGATGAATCCAGAGGGTGGTTACTTCTGGCTGTCTCCACAAAACAGACAAATATAATCCCTTTCAATTTGCAAGTGATCCACTAAATTAACCGACATTAGCAAATCATTGATTTGGTTCAACTCGGAGTTTACACCCTCAAAAATGGCAGAGAATCTGCAACCAAACATCCACCAAAAGTCCGTTCTGTGATTTGGCTAACAAAATAATGTGCAGAATAAAAAATAAAAGCAAAGCTGAATTTACTTTAGGTTTTCCTAGATGCCTTTCCCAGGATTTCAAAATTTCATTGTTGTGAACTTAATTTGAAGCATGGGGTGGATGTAAAATTATCCACACATAAGAATTATCTTATCACTTACAACAGTACTATGACAAAACCATACCAACGTTCCTAGAGACAGGATGGCTTGCTGGAGGCCGGACAAATGGCCATATCGAGGAGAACAAGCTCGTGGCAGCTTAGTCTACTACCTTTTGTTGAAATAATAATTTCACCTGCCGCATTTAATTTCTGAAAACCACCAGTCTCCCATCGGACCACTTTCGCTGAGGCAGTGGTATTCTCTCAAACGCCCCCGATACAATCAAAATTTGACGTGTGTCCCAAGTACTTTTTGAAAAACAGCTTTTTATCAGGACGTAACATTCGTTTTGTTTGGGCAAGCGATATTCGTCCAATTGCAAGGATGGATGATGACTGTTGATTAAACCAAAGTCAATGTACATGCTTGCAGCAAATGGATATTGCGTGAAGTTTCATTTTGACCGCTGATTTTATGAGTAAAATATTTAATGAAATTTATTATAGGATCATAGATGTAGGTAAGTCTTTTAATTTTAATGTTTTATATTTTCCACGGAAGTATGGGTGTAGTTTTTTTTTACGAAAGAAGTAAAAACATATATGTAATTTTTTATGTTCTTGCGTTGTGTAATGTAATGAGGAGAAGGGAAGCACGTATTAGTGTGTATAATGAAATATTTCACACAGCAGTGAAGAGGGTAATGTAAGTTTTTTTTGGGCGAATGTGTAATTTCCACACAGCATTGTGTTGGTCTCTCCAACAGAGACAGAAGTTCTTTTTATTTTTGTAATGCAACAGCGTGAATGAAACAAGAGGATTTTTTTTTTAGCAGTAAATGTAAGATTTTGTTTTTACACAGCAGTGAATGTAATTTTCTGTAGTTGAAGTCTGTTTTTACAGCAGTGGATGTAAAAGAGATTTTTACACACAGCAGTGTAAAATCTCAGGAGGAGACAGAGTAAATTTTGTTGTTGAAATGTTCTTGGTGAATCCCTCTGAGAGAGAGGAAGAAATTTGTAACTGAAGTTTTCTTTCATTAATGAATACAAGTTTTATTTTGTATGAGGAAAAACTATGTCTGCTAAGAAATTTTTTTTAAAGCTTCCCTGTCCTAAGATCCTGTGGCAAAACAGAGAATTGTCTCTGTGTTCAGTTTATTTGTTTTGGAATTTACCAGAAAATTCCCAACAGTGGTATCAGGGCTTGTCCAGGCTCTTTGAAGGTGTCAAAGAAGCTGAAGGAAGGTTCTTTTTGCTGCAGCAGCTTCTCCAGCAGAGTGAAGACTCAGTCAAAAATCCAAGGTATTTCTCAAAGTTTTTTTTTTGTGTTTCTGTTGAAGACAATGAGTTATTTTAATACACAGTCAAGCATTTTAAAGCATAGTTAAGGAGTGCAAGAATGGCCAGCACCAGCACTAGCATGGGTATGTTTAACACTCAGCTCCCATAATTTAATGGGAAAAACTATGACTATTGGGCAGTAACCATGAGAGCCCTGTTTGCCTCACAAGATTTATGGGAACTTGTTGAATATGGGTTTGAAGAACCAGGAGATGAAGATGAGTTTAATAGATTAACTCAGGCAAAGAAAGATCTGTTGAAGAGCAATAAGAAGAAGGATTCAAAAGCCCTCGTATTTTTATATCAAGCAGTGCATGAGAGTGTGTTTCCAGGGGTAGCAGCAGCCAAGACATCCAAAGAAGCATGGAAAAATCTCAAGACAGCCTATCAAGCCATGGAGAAAGTGAAGACAGCAAAATTACAGTTGCCGAGGAGAGATTTTGAGAATCTTTGCATGAAGGAGTCAGACAATATTGACTCATTCTTCACACAAATAATTGGTCTGGTCACACAGATAAGGACTCATGGAGAAGTTCTTCAAGAAAGGAGGATTGTGGAGAAACTATTGAGAGTCCTACCCTCAAAGTTTGATGTGATTGTCACCACCATAGAAGAGACAAAGGATCTCACAAACTTTTCAGTTGATGAACTTCATGCATCACTGATAACACATGAGCAGAGGTTGAGTAGAAATGAAAACTCATCTCTAGAGCAAGCCTTCAAGACCCAGATGCCCTTTGGAAGAGGAAGAGGTCAAGGCAGAGGAAACAAGAGAGGAAGAGGCAGAAGCTAAAACAGAGGTGGAAGAAACAGTCCAGCAAACACTCAAGGAAGAGGCAGCAATCCAAATCAGAACCAAGGCCAACGCAGCAGTCAACAAAGTGGACAACGTCATGCTCAAGGACAAAGGTATGAAAAATCCAATGTGCAATGTTATTATTGTAAAAAATATGGGCATTATGCAAATGAATGTAGGAAGAAGCAGCATGATATGAGTAATAGATCTAGTGCAAATTTCACTAGAGAAAATACCAGCCAAGATAATGTGTTGTTAGCTTGTAATATGGCTAAAACAAACAGTGATGATATATGGTTTCTAGATTCCGGCTGTAGCAACCATATGACAGGAAACATAGCCCTGTTTTCTGCTTTAGATCAAAATGTGAAATCACAAGTCACACTTGGGACTGATAGTAAAATTTCTGTTACGGGAAAAGGAGAAGTAAAAATATTTACAAACAAAGGTGAAAAGAAAACCATAGCAGATGTCTATTATGTTCCTGGAATGAAGTGTAACCTCTTAAGTATTGGACAGCTTGTTCAAAAGGGGTACAATGTTTTCTTTGAGAATGATGTATGCACCATCATGGATAGAGCACCCAGCAAAAGATGCATTGTTGAAGTGAAGATGACGAGGAACAGGATGTTCCCTCTCAGAATAAGGGAAGATTTGAAAAATAAAGAAGTAATAGCAGCACTGACACAAGAGGCTTTCCAAAGCATACCAAAGGATGAAAATTGGTTGTGGCACTTGAGATTTGGGCATCTCAACTTTGGAGGTCTTAACTTGTTGAGTAGAAAAAGAATGGTAAGAGGATTACCATTGATAGAGAAACCGGACAGCCTTTGTGAAGGTTGTATCTTGGGGAAACAACATAGAGAAAGTTTTCCATCAGGGAAAAGCATAAGGGCAAAGGCACCCTTAAAGATTGTCCACTCAGACTTATGTGGACCGATGCAAACTCCATCACTAGCAGGAAGCCAATATTTTCTAACATTCATTGATGATTTTACTAGAAAAACTTGGGTTTACTTTCTAAAGAACAAAAATGAAGTGTTTGAAAACTTTCGAAATTTCAAAGCACTTGTAGAAAACCAAAGCGGGTTGCATATCAAAGTTTTAAGAACTGACAGAGGAGGTGAGTATATCTCCAAGGAATTTCTACGTTTTTGTAGAGAAAATGGAATTCACAAACAATTTACAGCTAGGTACACCCCGCAGAAAAATGGAGTAGTTGAAAGGAAGAATAGGACCATCATGGATATGGCAAGGAGTATGCTAAAGGCAAAGCATTTGCCAAATGATTATTGGGCTGAAGCTGTACATTGTGTAGTATATATTTTGAATAGATGCCCAACAAAAGCAGTCACGAACAGAGTGCCAGAAGAAGCATGGAGTGGGAGAAAGCAAGGGGTCACCCACATGAAAGTTTTTGGATGTGTGGCTTATGCACACATTCCAGATCAGCTAAGGAATAAGTTGGACAGCAAAGGGGAGAAATGTATTTTCATTGGATACAATGAGGAATCCAAAGCTTACAGGTTGTATATCCCATCTACCAAGAAGTTTTTTGTGAGCAGAGATGTTCAGTTCATTGAGGAGGAAGCTTGGGATGGAAGCATAGAGAAAACAGTGAATGTTAAAAATTGTTTGTCTCGTGATGAAGATGATGAGGAGATGGCTGAAATACATCCCCAAACAGCAGTGCCAACACAAGGACAGCAAGAGACACCCTTGAGGAGAAATGAAAGTGCTTCTCCAAGCACACCACAAGGAGGAAATTCAAGTGCATCTTCAAGCACTTGTACACCAAATGAAAGAGGTAAGAAGTTCAGAAATCTAAGTGACTTTTATGATGAAGGTATGAATTCCTTGTTTGCTTTGTATTGTCATGTTGATGACCCTGTTCATTTCGAAGATGCAATTAAGGATAAGAAATGGATAGAAGCTATGGATGAGGAGATCAATGCCATAGAAAGAAACAAGACATGGGATTTGGTTGAACTACCAAAAGGAAAAGAAGTCATTGGAGTTAAATGGGTTTACAAGACCAAGAGTAATGTTGAAGGCAAAATAGAAAGACACAAGACAAGGCTGGTTGTCAAAGGATATAAGCAACAGTATGGGAGAGACTATGAGGAAACTTTCGTACCGGTTGCAAGAATGGAAACTGTGAGAGCAGTGCTATCCATAGCAGCACAAAACAAGTGGAACGTTTACCAAATGGATGTGAAGTCAGCATTCCTAAATGGAGTGTTAATGGAAGAGGTTTATGTTGAACAACCTCTAGGCTATGAAAAGAAAGGCCAAGAGCACAAGGTGTGCAGATTGAAGAAAGCTCTTTATGGGTTGAAGCAAGCACCAAGAGCATGGTACAGTAGGATAGATTCCTATCTACTAGAAAATGAATTTGCAAAATGTGAGGGAGAACCCACCCTCTACATCAAAGAAAAAGATGGTAAAATACTGATTTTTGTGTTGTATGTTGATGATGTTATTTTCACAGGCAATGATGTTTATCTTATTGAAAACTTCAAAGCAGTCATGAAAGAAGAATTTGAGATGGATGACATGGGTTTGCTGAGATACTTATTAGGAATAGAAGTAGATCAAAATGAAAATGGAATTTTTATCTCACAAGCAAAATATGTAAATGAAGTGTTGGAAAGATTTAATATGCAGGATAGCAAGGCAGCAATCATTCCCACAGTGATAGGATTAAAAATTAGCAAAGAGGACAGCAGCAAGGATTTTGATCCGAGTTTGTACAAGAGCATAGTTGGTAGCCTCATGTATTTGACTGCAACTAGGCCAGATATAATGTTTGTTGTTAGTTTAATTTCCAGATTCATGGAGAGGCCAAAAGAAGCACATTGGCAGGCAGCAAAAGGAATTCTGAGGTATGTTAAAGGTACTAAAAGGTTTGGAATTTTATATACTACTTCAGAATGTTCAAATTTAATTGGATACACTGATAGTGATTGGGCTGGAAGAATAGATGATCGGAAAAGCACATCCGGTTATGTTTTTCACATGTGTTCAGGAGCCATTTCATGGGCTTCTAAGAAACAGCCTATTGTGGCGTTATCTACAGCAGAGGCAGAATATGTGGCAGCTACAGCAGCAGCATGTCAAGTAGTTTGGATGAGAAGAATTTTAAGGATCTTAGGCCAAGAGCAGGCAAAAGGAACAGTGATTTTTTGTGACAATAGCTCAGCTATTGCATTATCCAAGAATTCCGTGCTTCATAAGACAACGAAACACATTGACACAAAGTTTCATTACATCGAGGAATTAGTAAGCAATGGAGAAATTGTCTTAGAACATTGCAGGACTCAAGAGCAGGTTGCAGACATTCTGACCAAGCCATTGGACCAGAAAAGTTTTGAATTTTTGAGGAAGTGTTTGGGTATGACTGAACACCCAGCAGTTGAAATTAAAGGGGAGTGTTGAAATAATAATTTCACCTGCCGCATTTAATTTCTGAAAACCACCAGTCTCCCATCAGACCACTTTTGCTGAGGCAGTGGTATTCTCTCAAATGCCCCCGATACAATCAAAATTTGACGCATGTCCCAAGTACTTTTTGCAAAACAACTTTTTATCGGGACGTAACATTCGTTTTGTTTGGGCAAGCGATATTCGTCCGATTGCAAGGATGGATGATGACCGTTGATTAAACCAAAGTCAATGTACATGCCTGCAGCAAATGGAGATTGCGTGAAGTTTCATTTTGACCACCGATTTTATGAGTAAAATATTTAATGAAATTTATTACAGGATCGTAGATGTAGGTAAGTCTTTTAATTTTAATGTTTTATATTTTCCACGGGAGTATGGGTGTAGTTTTTTTTTACGGAAGAAGTAAAAACATATATGTAATTTTTTATGTTGTTGTTGCGTTGTGTAATGTAATGAGGAGAAGGGAAGCACGTATCAGTGCGTATAATGAAATCTTTCACACAGCAGTGAAGAGGGTAATGTAAGTTTTTTTTGGGTGAATGTGTAATTTCCACACAGCAGTGCGTTGATCTCTCCAACAGAGACAAAAGTTCTTTTTATTTTTGTAATGCAACAGCGTGAATGAAACAAGAGGACTTTTTTTACAGCAGTAAATGTAAGATTTTTTTTTTACACAGCAGTGAATGTAATTTTCTGTAGTTGAAGTCTGTTTTTACAGCAGTGAATGTAAAAGAGATTTTTACACACAGCAGTGTAAAATCTCAGGAGGAGACAGAGTAATTTTTTTTGTTGAAATGTTCTTGGTGAATCCCTCTGAGAGAGAGGAAGAAATTTGTAACTGAAGTTGTCTTTGATTAATGAATACAAGTTTTATTTTGTATGAGGAAAAACTCTGTCTGCTCAGAATTTTTTTTTAAAGCTTCCCTATCCTAAGATCCTGTGGCAAAACAGAGCATTGTCTCTGTGTTCAGTTTATTTGTTTTGGAATTTACCAGAAAATTCCCAACACCTTCGCTTCTACTTTCTTGAATGGGTATTAATCATGTTTTCAGCAAAATATTAACCGTCAAAAATATGACTTAAGAAATGGTCTTCAAAATTTTCTAACCATCAAATACGTTCAAAAGGCCTTATGACGGGCAAAATGCCTGTCAAATTCCATCCCTGCTCACCACTATTCGCGATCATCATGCTTTTGGAAACAATTACTAACCAGAAACTAATAGCGTAGGTCTATCCCATAGGAATAACTACAAGTTAGAATATTATTGTTCTTATCCATTAAGTCGTGGAACACATAAAAAATGTGGCAAAGTGATCACAGAAACGACAACTGAAGATGCAAACCAGCGAGAAGGCGAGTAATCTCTCGAGGGATAATTTATGTCTTTCAATTAGCATTCCTCATATTCTAGACCTTTTCTTTCAATCGAAATTCCTCGTATTGTATACCTTTTTATCGTCATAGCTATAATTGCATTGAACTTTTTTTCTTTGTAAAATTTAGTGGCATCACATATATCATCATGGCACCACAACGGTTTAGAGATAAAGCTCAGAAAGGATGGACAGAATAAAACTAAGTAAATAATCAACAAGTAACACGGCTCAATATTTCCATATTTATGCAAATTTCCTTACTAGGATGCCAAATTTTGATTTCCTAGAGTTTTTATAGTGGTCTATAAATATATTCCTTCATATTCTTTGAAAGAGTTTGAATTTTTTACCCTTCGACATTTATCTTGTAAAAGTTGAGGATCTTTTATCATGTTGTTGGGGCATAGAATTATATTTTACTGGATGGCTGAATTTTTTGTTAGATAATTTGAGAGAGTAGAGAAAATGATTAAACATACAACACTAAACACACTAAGATATCTTTAGTGATCACAATAGTTACAAATATATAGGGCATAAAACACTGACTTCGACACATCTAGATCACAACTACAACTCATACATAGGAAACAACAACTTCTAAATTGACTCTTGGTGATTTATATGTTGGATGTGGAGCATGATTATTCAGAGGTCTTTGTTCCAGCTGGATGTATACCCCAAGAAGTTTGTACACCCCTCCACACGGGGGGGTGCGGGGGGGGACTTGTCTTCCCCGCGAGGGTCCGAGGGCTAGGGGTCCCCTAGCGGGGGCTCGGGGGCAACACCCCCGAAGCTAAAAACATATGTAAAATTGCCTTGTAAAAGTATAGTAATTTCTAGTCAATCTGGGTCGTTCATTAGGCAGATGATCTGATGGTAGAACTTATGTTTAGTTTAGGGTTTTTTGCCCTAGAAGACAATCCCTCCTTTCATATGGGGGCATTGTATTGAGGTTGTATAATAGATGTGTATTCTCTGAGCGAGAAACAGAGAGGTGAGACTGTGAGAGAAAACAGAGAATATTACAGCGGATCTCCTGTAGGTTGTGTCTCTTCATTTTGCTGAATAATAGAAAGGAAGGACTGGCTGTTCGGGGTGGACGTAGCCCAAACTGGGTGAACCACATATATCTGTGTCTCTCTTGTTTTATGCGTTTTTTGTGTTTATATTTCTCCAATATTTTATGTGTTCCATTGCTCGGTAATATATAATTTTCTAACATTATAATGACAACAACACATGACATGGAAACATTACTTCCAGCACCCTCCCTTAATGCTTACATGGAAAACATTGAAAACACATATTACAACAAGGATAATCTATGTTTGACTGGTCTTCATTAGCACTCACATCCATTTTGGAATCTCGCAAACACCGCTCTTTCACCACCACATCTTTGAGCTGTCACTTGGCCTCCATTTAGAACATAATTGCTTCTGACCATCATTGATGAGCTTTGCAAGATCAACAATATTGACGCCTTGGCTCATCTGGGCTTCTGTGATAAGAGCCACCATGTAATGAACCATCCTATGGACTAACCACCATTTGTCGGATATTTTTCTTTTGGTTATCCCTCAGTTGCTAGGATGGAGGTCTGGATACCGAACGTGTTCAAAAGTTGATCAAACAACTTGACCTTACTAACACAAAATAATTGATGTTTCAAACACAGGGGCTTCGAGTTTAAGAACCAACAACAACTTTTATAACCAATAAAAACACACAAGAATTGATTTTTCGGACACCAGGCCTCCAATTTAAGAACCACCAACCCTTTTTATAACCGGAATTGAAAACTACCACAAACATTCAAATAAACTTACACAATAGAAGAAAAAAACCCGAGATAAACACTGACCCACGATAAGCTTATAAAATACATTCATTGCTACAATAGACATCTTAATTTAATGCTTTGGAGCCTTGCATAAATCTAAGCATGCAACTTTTTGCCATTAGCTCCAACAAAATTGAATTTTTTAGCCTACTAACCCAAGGCATTGGAAACAATTGTTGTAGATGTACTTCGCGGCTTGAAATAGCAGCGATGTATCCATAAAACGATTCAACTTTTGCTTCAAAGATTCTTCAACCTTTTTGGTTTCAAGCTGGTTTGAAGAGAGGATACAAACAACTTGATGTTAGTCTTTTCATTATGTTTTTTTGGAATGTAGTATTTATAAGCCATTGTATTGACCCATGGTATTGTAACAACACCTATTTATAGATTAAGGATCTCCATGGTAAAGTGGAAATAAATATTTATGATTAAGAGTATTGTTCCAATTTTTTAAATTTATATATATTTAACTTATATATTAATTATTTTATAATTATTAATAATAATAATTTAAAATATAGTTATAATTAGTTAGTTTTTAAGATTTTATTTATTTGTTTGTTTTTAGCAATGTGATATGTATCATTAAGTAAATGTTTTGATGTCTAGAGTTTACGAGCCATTTAATTTATATCACCATCCAAGATAGCCATTTCAACTATGAAGCATCCACGTTGAGGATGTTCCCTATCTTCCATGTTAAGTTAGTTTGCATCAATAAGCATATTTTTCAATCCTTGAGTTGCATGAATTTAGATAGGAGCATTATGTTTTCCAAATTTCAAAATTTGTAAAATTTATATTGTTTCTTGTTGTTAGTAGTTAAAGTGTGGACTCATTGTAAACCTATAAAAGGGCACTTTTCCAAATGAATAAAGTGAGAGGTACGATATTATATAATCTCATATTTTTTTTATTATGTTTTCATTGTTACAACTTTCTTTTCTTTATCGACTATAGCATCTTGTTTGTTTTTTTTTTTTTTTTTCATTTCTAAGATAGTTGGTGTCTATTTATTTAGTCTAAAGGTAATAATATCTTGAATTACTCATCCTCACTCATACATTAGGGTTCTCTGGAGACCTTCCTCCTATGGATTCCTTATAAGGATCCTGTACTTAATATCTATGTCCATTCTACCCACTAGATGGCATAAATGACAATTAGCTCACTCTCTTCATCTCTTGTGAATTTTTTCACTACGATCACAAAACTACATCTAAGTATTCTCAAATCTAATTTAGTCTCAAGTATCTTTCCGATTAGACAAAACCCTCTCTCTTTTGCCACTATAATGGTCATGATGTGAAACTATAGAATATTGCAAACATAGTTTTCATGCATGCCCTACCCTAATGGAGGTTCAACATGTGGTGTTTTCAAATTATCAACTTAGAAGCATTACTTAGATCTAAATTTGACTTACCAAAGGATAATTTAGTACATTTATTTTTTCATAGGTAAGATGACATTTTTTCAAAATATTCAAATTTTTTAGCTCTATCCTCATATATGGCCCCAATTTTAGTAGTGACAATATAAAGCTTTCTTTTGAAAGTCTACTTTTCTTAGAAATTTCCTAGCAAATTTTTAACAAGTTATTTAACCATTGTATCAAATTTATCATAATAATATTTTCATATGGTATAGAATAACAAAGGAGAGACAAAAACTTAAAACTACTCTTTAGTCAAATTTATGTAAATTTACAGAAAATATAAAATATTTACCAGAATAATTAAATATTAACCAATAAAAAACAAAATCACAAACATTAACACAGTCTTTATCGTGGGAAAACCCCAACTTTGGAGAAAATCCTAATCCAATGGAATTCAAAAACCCCAACTCTGGAGAAAATCCAACCCAATGGAATTCCATTAGTCCTTGTCAAAAACCTTAGCCAAGCCGGCCATATAATCTTTCAGTGCTCACCTCCGTGACCATTACAACAAAGTCATCCCAGCCTTTTAAAGACTCCATTACATACAATCCTATAAGCAAAAAACTATGAATATACTATATCACATGCCCAAAACCACCACTATTTAATATAATCAACTTAACTCTATCCCATCAAATTTACCTAATAATTCAATCCTCCCATTCTCATATTTATAATTTCCTTTTATCCCCTTCTCATATTTACAATTTCCCTTTTAATTTAAAAGGGCACTTCTAAAATACCACAGAAACAATATTTAAATAAGAAGATCAACCCATGGCTAAATTGAAGTACCTATAAGTAAAAAAATTATAACGTGGTGCTCGCCAACTATGCGCTTCAGCTCCCGAGTGCTTACGATAAGACCGGAGTCCCCTCCTGGGCAGACGAGTTTGGGTATGGAGTGAGACCATCTGGTGAGCACCCGCATATTCTGTTTCTTCTTACTGCCCTCAACCACCGCCTCCACCACCTCTCCTTCCGACGAAGCGAAAACCGTCGACCGGGCTCTGCAGGTGGCCCGGTCCGGGAAGATTCCATAGGTGTTGGTCACAATGCAATCAGTAGAATCGTTACGCCTGCATCTCACGGGCTGGGGAGGTAAACTTCATGATATTCCATCCCTGTGGATTAGGAATATAATGAGGATGAGTAGGAAAAGAAACCTCATCGGATTAGCATGATGAAGAGAGTTTTTCCATTATTCGGAATGGAGATGTGTGGTGTGGGAAGATTCGTGTTCTCTGCACGTAAACGCGTGTGAGCGTTTTGGTAGGTGGTTTGAGTTATAATTCGTGTATGAATGTGTTTGCTCTGAATGAATCAGACTGTACAGTGAAAGGGAGGTGGAATCTGAAAAGGTGGAGGAACGCAGGCCTCGCCATAGAATAATGGAGAGAGCACTCGACTGTACCTTTAATTTTTTTTTTTTTTTTTTCGTAAATTTGGGTTTAGTTATCTGTAATTTTGTTAGGTCATCATACGACATTATGATGTCAATGAGAATGTTACTGAGTGATGTTTCCCAGGAAAGCACGTGCCTCAAGAATTTTATATCACGCTTTACTAAAATATCTTGTAAATCAGAGTGAGTGTAGAGGCTAAAACTTTTGTATTTTTAAAGCCTCCATATCCATGGATTAAATCTTAAAAAAGTGTTATATTTCAATTTCTCATGATAACACTTATTTTAGTTATAAGTTATTTTTCAATATTAAAATGAAAACTAATTTTAAATTATATATATATATATTCACATCGTAATTTGATGGTGTGAAATTGTGCATATTTTAGATAAAGAATTTTGTAATATATTTAATTACATGTAGAATACATTAGTTTACCCATATTAAAATTAAAGTTGAAATTATATAGAAGATTTGTAGTGACATATTTTTTGATTTTGCTAGAAGTTCGTAGCAGTATTGTTAATGCAACCCTGCAGTGCAATAATGTAGCTAATTTCTTCCTCTTTGAGCTTATTGGTATGTTTACCTCATATGGATGTCACTACAGGCATTACATTAAAATGTGCCCAAGCCTTTGGGTCTATACTCTTATTTTCTTATTGTCTGAGTAGGGACAATATTCTACCCCTCTGTACTAATTAATGAGATGGCCTCATAATCTTTGGTGATCTAGTTTCCGTCTTGGATGACGTATGATATTGTATTTATGGCATATACATGATGAGATATGTTGCTCATGGGTAAGTATTTCATATTACAGGTTGTTTGGTGTTGTAATCATAATAGATTGTGGGTCTTGTCATTCATGGCAGATGTCACTTTTTAGAACCTAAGATGTGCACTCATCGTTTGGATAGAGACAATATTAGAGCATAACAGTGCACAGCGGAAAATAAAAGACAAATACAGTATAAAAACCATACACAAATGACACAGTGATTTAACGTGGTTCATCCAACCAATCTGGGCTACGTCCACCAAACACAGGCACCGGTAATCTTATTATTAATCAGGAGATTACAAATAATTATTTCCTTATACTCTCTACTACCACATCCCAATATCTATACGGGCATATATTTTATAGCTAAGAGAATCCAACTGACTCATAAATCCTCTCACAACAAATATGGGATGCATTAACTCTTTCCCAACAAAGCAGAGCTAATTTAGCAACAAATCCTATTGTTGTCACATTCATGAGATTTTGCCCAATTTGTTAAAACCGAAAATTTCAACAATCTCCACCTTGACAACAATTAGCCTGATACCCTGTTTCTTTATCATTTTTATCTTTTCTGCAAGCCAAGAGAAGCCAAACACCAACGTAGCTTCTCTAACAAAACTGGTTTCGTGAACATGTCTGCACATTTCTCCTTTGTATGCACCTTTTCAAGAGAGACTTCCCTTTCAGTGATAACCTGTCTTACAAAATGGTACTTGATTGGTATATGCTTTGATTTACTATGATAGGCCGGATTCTTAGCCAAATGTATTGCACTTTGACTATCACAAAATAACTTGATGCTGTCCTGCAACCTACCAAACTCACCAAACAAACCTTTCAACCAAATCACTTCTTTGCAAGCATGAGAAGTAGCAATGTATTCTGCTTCAGTAGTGGATAAAGCAACAATGTTTTGTAGCTTTGACATCCAGCTAATAGCTCCACCTGCAAGAGTAAAGACATACCTTGATGTTGACCTTCTCTTATCCAAATCACCTGCAAAATCGAAATCAACATATCCACAAACAAATTCACTACTTTTATTATAAGTGATACAATAATCACTTGTGCCTCTCAAATACCGAAGCACCCATTTCACTGCTGACCAGTGTTCTTTACTTGGATTTTCCATATACCTGTTGACAATCCCAACTGCATGTGAAATATCTGGTCAAGTACAAACCATCACATACATCAAACATCCTACTACATTGGCATATGGAATTCGAGACATATATTCCTTTTCTTCATCTGTATTAGGACATAAACTGGAAGAAAGCTTAAAATGGGAAGCTAAAGGGACTGACACAGGCTTCACATTGTTCATACCAAACCTCAAGAGTATTTTCTCAATATACTTCTGTTGTGATAGCCACAGCTTACCATTGCTCCTGTCTCTGAAAATCTCCATGCCCAAAATCTTTCTTGCTACTCCCAGATCTTTCATATCAAACGTCCTTGCCATCTGAGCCTTTAACCTATTGATCTCCACTATGCTTTTGCTTGCTAAAAGCATATCGTCAACATATAACACTAAGATAATGAACATGACATTATTTAATTGCTTAAAATAAACACAATGATCATATTCACTTCTTATATATTTCTGACTCAACATGAAAGAATCAAACTTCTTGTACCATTGCCGAAGCGACTGCTTCAGGCCATGCAATGATTTCTTGAGCCTGCAGACAAATTTCTTATTGCGATGCTGAACAAACCCTTTCGTTTGTTCCATATAAATTTCCTCATCTAAGTCTCCATGTAAAAATGCAATCTTAACATCTAGTTGTTGCAATTCTAAATCAAGCAAAGCGAATAATGCTAACACAATTCTAATTGAAACTATTTTAACAACTGGTGAAAAAATCTCATGAAAGTCAATGCCTGCTTTCTGAGAAAAACCTTTTGCGACCAGCCTCGCTTTGTACCTGTCCTCAGTATCATTCACACCCCATTTCAACTTGAAAACCCATTTACATCCCACAGTTTTCCTGTCTTTCGGAAGTTCAACCAGATCCCATGTGTCATTCTTACCTAAGGCCATCATTTCATCCTTCATGGCTGCTTTCCACTTGTCACTTTTCGAACCTTCTATAGCTTCCTAATAGCACAGAGGTTCATCGGCATTAGCGGTAATGCAATTGAAGTAACATAATCATCATACCTTTTAGGAGGGCGTTTGATTCTTGCAGACCTCCTTAAGGATGTTTCTGGTGCTTCCACAATTGGCTGACTACCATCTGTAGGAACTTCTTCATGATCAGCATCTGAGACTTGTTCATGATCTACATCTGAACCCTGTTCATGATCTGATTCTGAAACCTGTTCATGACTAGTATCTGAACTATGGTCATCATGACTATGATTATAAGTGCTTTCAAACTGAATGTGCTGAAAATCAGATACATCATCCTGTTTCAATCTTTTATCTACATCTAATTGTACAAGAGAGGATTCATTAAAATTTACATCTCTGTTGATGATGATCTTGCAGGTAGTAGGATCCCACAATTTATATCCCTTTGTTCCATCACCATATCCAACAAAGATATACCTTTTTGACTTTGGATCTAATTTAGTTCGCTGATGTTTAGGCACTAGAGCATATGCATCACAATTAAACACTCTGAGTTTAGAATAATCACAAGGGTGACCTTTCCATAACTCTTGAGGGATCTTGCAACCTATCGCCGTGGATGGTGATCGATTTATCACATAACAAGCTGTAGCCACCGCTTCTGTCCACAATTCCTTCTGCAAACCGGCGTTACTCAGCATACTCCTTGCTCTCTCTAAAAGAGTCCTATTCATGCGTTCAGCAACTCCATTTTTCTTAGGAGTATAAACAGTGGTCTTATGTCTCTCGATCCCTGCATCCTTGCAATAGTTTTCAAACTCCTTGGAAGTAAACTCACCACCATTGTCAGTTCTTAAACATTTTATAGTTCTACCAGTGATGTTTTCTACCAATGCTCTAAACTGCTTGAAAATTGTAAAAACGTCAGACTTCCTTTTCGACATGTAGACCCACACTTTCCTAGAAAAATCATCAATAAACGATACAAAATATGACGAGCCACCATATGAGGTTGTAGGGGTTGGACCTCAAACATCTGAATGGATATAATCAAGTATTCCTTTACTAGTATATTTGCATGTTTTAAACTTTTGCTTACTTTGTTTTCCAAACAGACAATGTTTATAGAAATCTAACTTTCCAGACTTTAGATTAGGAAGTAACTTGCAATCAGCCAAAAATTTTAACCCTCTTTCGCTCATATGGCCCAACCTTTGATGCCATAAGCGAATGGAACTACTGTCATGTTCAGACACCGTAGACACATGATCTGACCTTGTTCTTCCTTCTAACTGAAATAGATTTCCTACCTTCTTAGCTTTCATTACTAGTAAAATACCTTTGTAAATTTTCATTACTCCACCTTGAATTACAGTTTTATATCCATTTGTGTCAAGTGCTCCTAGTGAAATTAGATTTTTCCTTAAATCTGGTACATGTCTTACATCAGTTAACATTTTGGTTGTCCCATCAAACATTTGCAGCTGTATACTCCCTATTCCCACAATATTACATCTGACATCATTACCCATGTACACGACTCCATCATTAATTGGTCTATACGTCTTAAACCATTCTCTATGAATACACATGTGGTTTGATGCACCGGAATCTAACAACTAATGTTGATCATGATTTGACAAATTAACTGATAACACTTCATCACTCATACCTGAACTAGATGCCGAACCTGTATCTGTCGTTTTTGCTTCCTTCTTCTCTGTCGAAGAATCTTCTTTAGAAGTTTGTTGTCGCTTCCAGCATTCCTTCTTCAAATGCCCCGATTTGCCACAAAACCAACACTTTACCTTACTCTTCTTCCCTTTCGACTTTGACCGTGAGTCGCTTTGCCTGCTGAAGCGTCGTTCTTTAGAACGACCTCTGACCATCATTGCTTCTAATGTAGAGGTATCTAAATTCGACCTTCTCCTTGTTTCTTCATATAATAAAGATGCAACTACATCATCAAACTCAAGGGTTTCTGATGAACTAAGACTTATAGAAGTAACAAAATGATCCCATGACTCGGGCAACGAGCACAATAAAGTAATAGCTTTATCCTCTGATTCAAATGTTACTTCTATACTTTCTAATTTCACCAGGAGAGTATTAAAAACATTCAAATGATCAGTAATCAATGTACCTTCCTTCATTCGCAAACTGTACAACTATCGCTTTAGGAGAATCATATTGGTTAAGAATTTTGTCATGTACGGCTTCTCAAGTTTCGTCCACAAACCAGCAGTTGTTTTCTCCGACACGATATTAAACAAAACATCATCCGCCAAACACAGCCGAATAGCACTCATTGCTCTTTCATCCATCTCGGTCCACTCATCATCTGTCATGTTGTAAGGTTGTTTGGACTTTCCCATCAACGCCTTTGCCATGCCTTGTTGCACAAGCAAATCGTACATCTTCACCTTCCAGATCTCGAAGTTGTTTTTGCATTAAACTGCTCGATTTCAAAACGAGCACTCTGATTTTTTTCCATATTGTATTAACCAAAAAACAATCTCCAATTCCAACTTGTTAATCAATCAAATTAATATCTAACAAAAAATTGCCTTCGCCTTCTACTGTACTGCCTTTACTTTATCAAAAAATCGCCCTGCCTGTACAGACTGCAAATTATAAATCAAAAAACAAATAAAAAATTGCAGTTTTACCAACACAGTCGTCGGTTGGCGCGCTTAAGGGGGTTTGGCGCATCCTCAACAGCGGACGATCTGCGCCAAAAGCAAAATCGGTTAGAGTATGGAAATTGGCACGACTAAACCCGTCGGATCCGCGCCAATCGGGATATTGGGCTCTAGCGCGATTATCAAGCTCGGATCTGTGCCAATTGGCACTCCTATTCCTTAATTACCCGCGCCAATCCGTTCACTGCCTAATATTGGCGCGACTATTTCGCCCGAAACTGCGCCAATCGCCAAATCTCAGAAAAAACTCCGCCTGTCGCTCTGTCGCACGCACGCACTCGCTCCTCAACACGCTCTGATACCATTTGTTAGAGCATAACGGTGCACAGCGGAAAATAAAAGGAAAATATAGTATAAAACCATATACACAAATGACACAGTGATTTAACGTGGTTCACCCAACCAATCTGGGCTACGTCCACCAAACAGAGGCACCGGCAATCTTATTATTAATCAGGAGATTACAAATAAATATTTCCTTATACTCTCTACTACCACATCCCAATATCTGTACGGGCATATATTTTATAGCTAAGAGAATCCAACTGACTCATAAATCCTCTCACAACAAATATAGGATGCATTAACTCTTTCCCAACAAAATAGAGCTAATTTAGCAACAAACCCTATTGTTGTCACATACATGAGATTTTGCCCAATTTTTTAAAACCGAAAATCTCAACAGACAATAGACAGTCCCTTATTAGAAACACTAATAAGTTGATCCTGAGGGAGGTTCAACTACTGTATTAAACTCAAGATCGTAGTGGTGGGAATGTGGTGGTTGTGCTTTACTTCTCACTACTATAATTCTAACTTTGAAGGGAGGTTCGAGATTGGCCTTCATCGTTTCATAAACACTGCTATTTTTCTTCTTCATGGTCTTAATTACAAAGACTAGACTTGAATATAATAAATTGGACCCAAATAATTATACATCTAATAACTATCAGTTATCCAGAATCCAGAACCAAGTGGTTGTTTCAGTCGCACATAGTACTGGAAATCGAATAAATGTATATAATGAATTAATGACCTACTCTCTATGTCTTCATACTTTGGTATTGAAAGAAAAGACTTGGAGGCAGTAATAGTCCTTGTGAGGCAAGTCAAGAGTTGCATTGATGGTTTTAATAAGGACAAATTTCAACACATTCTAGTTTCCTACTTCTTGTAAAATTAAAACCACTCAATTATTCATAAAAAAAATGGCAAACTATCATTCAATGCTTTTCTGTAAAGTGTAATAAATACAATAAGAAACACAATAAACAATATTGTGATGTTTTTCACCTGAAAACAATGTAATTATTGCCAGAAGTATCCACCTTAACCCATTCACTGCTTCAATAGGTACAACATCCATCCATGAATAAAGTTCAAAAGAAACAATCCTCCTACTAATAGATTTGACTTAAAAATACATTGCCTATAATACTTGTAACATAGTCCCTGTTAGACTCGGTCCTGTCAGTCCCTTGTCAAAATCAAATTTTCCAAGGTTCATTTCTTGTCATTCATTGATGTTACTGTGGTCCAGAAAAGAGTCATTTCAGAGTCAAGTTTTTATAGTTGGTCTTCAAACTTGTCAAATGATTCCTACAGGCTAGAAGAAGGTTCAGTGAGTTTCTATCTCAAGACGGTTATCAATGCGAGATTGATTCGTCTTCAAAACCCTGTTTTGAAGAAAAAATCATCAAATGTGTTTTTCAGAATATGTAATTTGTCAAAAGTGTTCCAAAGCTCTAAAGTTCCTCAATGGCACCAGCTTCAGCAACCCTACAACAAATAGACAAGAGTTATCAGTTCAACTTGGAAAATTAGTTAAAAGAAAAAGGCAGTGTCTAAAGGCAAAAAATGGCATAAAATTAGAGGTATCACACATGCTGCTGGTTCGACAGAAGATCCTTGATAAAAGGTCTAGTTCTTTGTATGATCAACATCAAATGTCAATGGTGTAATAAATTGTTTACGATTGGGCATCCACCTCTGCTTCTTTTGTGGACCCATTGCCGTGAAAACTGAAACGAAAAGCCGAGTTGAAATGTTAGAGTTAAGTTTGGAGTGTTTTAGAGCAGTGGATTTGGAGCTGGAGGTGCGCGCTACGCGCAGAGGGAGCGCGCTACCCATATAAGGTGCGCTACGCACTTGACCTTCCCCAGCCCTTTGCAGAGAACACGTGCGCTACGCGTATGCTGCGCGCTACGCATTGGGTAGATGTGCTACGCATATGGCGACAGAGCCGAAAAATTTTGTTTTTTTCGTCTGGCTTCATACCACAACAGCTCCATCAACTTGCAAGTAGGTTTTTAATCACTGCTCAGTGATTTTTTAACAGGGTCCTAGTATTTTTAAAGTGGGAAATGCTATTGGAATTGGGAAGGCACCAATTTCTTTTGCGTTCAAAATCTTCGGTTAAAGTTATTTTTGTTAAAAATTGTATTTTTATTCAAAATAAAAAATGCAAATTGGAGCAAATGCAAAGCACGCTCAATCAATGTGTCTCGATTGTAGTAGGAATGAAATTCGCAACTGGCTGAAGGGTATTCAAGACAGTGGTTACAATGTTCTAGGCCTTGCAACAAACATCGGAGATACTTTTATGAATGCATGTTATAGACATTTTTGGGCCCTACAACCCCAAGCATGAAATGTCCATAAACCAAGGGCTCCTAAGTCCCTAAAAGTGTTGTTCTAACCCCTAAAGGAACAAGGTCAACAGATTACAGCTTCTCCCAGAAGTTCTCCATGAGACTCTGCTCATAATTGGTCAAAACAGGATCATTGCAGCTGCTCCATTGGCTAAGTGCATTGCATCTCACCCAAATACACTGTGAGGGTGCGTTGCATTTCAAAAGTCCCTTCTGTGGGGTGCGATGGGTGAGAAATGATAAATGGCAGTGACATTCCGCGAGGTGGAGAGGCAATGGAAGCTTCCAGAATCTTCTCCTGTGACACTTGCCTCACTGAATTCGACCAAGGATGAGTAAGAGGCCATCAGTCTCCAAGTGGAAGCAAGAACTATCAGAGAGAAGACACTAATCAAATCACAAGCTGACTTATCCCCCTTACAGATATCTATATATGGATCCCTCATCCCAGAGATCCAGAGGCTAGAATTTTGCATATTGTAAGGAATTGTTGTTGGTTTCTTGAGACAAACATCAGATTGTTGGGTGATCTAAGCTTTGTTTGAGGTGAAGAGGGGCTTCTTTGCTGGGAGTTTGATGCTGGGTCAGAACAACTGGTTGTAACTCCTCTTGGCTCTTTTCTTTTTTATCAATAAAAGCTATTTGAGTTTTCCTCCATGCTCTTGTGTCATTGATGCTTGTTACATTTGTATGGTCAATTTACATCTGATCCTAGATTGTTTATGATTATAGATCCATGTCTTTGTATAGTGTTATGCTTCTGTGATATTACAGGCACTTTGTGAAGCTGGGCATGCAAGGGAGCAGGTAGCTGAGGACTATCAAAGAAAAGAGGGATCAAATCAGGAGATTAGCGCAAGACAGAGGTTGGTCTTTTGTTCCTCTCTATCGATAATTCATAAAGGAAAAACAAAAGTAGCTTTTCTCTATTTGTTTCTAAGGCAGCTGTCACACCTTAGTGGGATAGAGCAGTTCTATATAGACACTTTTCCCTGTAACAAAATGGCGACTCCGCTGGGGAGCTAATTAGTTTTTTTGTTTATCATTCTTTGTTGTTTGTTTCATAAACTTACAAGTAGCATTCGAACTGCATTTGCCATAAAAAATGAAAAGTAGACAACTGCTACTTCAATCCATCTACTGGATCTGTTTATTATTTAAACAACTGATTCAAAAACTATCTGATTGCCCTTGTGATAGCTCTTAGATCCTCCTTAGACCTACCCTTGATTATTGCATTACTGATTGCTTTTTGCTCGGCCAAAACCCAAGAACTGAACTGCAAACTGTGACCTGGAACCCGAACAGAGTCTCGTTTCTGGCCCAGCGTAGGTACTGTTCAGAGATTCTAAATTTCAGCGCACTTCCCGAGTGGACAACCTGCGCTGCATTTCAAATTCTCTGTGTTACAGGTGCACTGATCAGACTAGCTCTGTGCAATTGTGGCTTCTGTGGTTCATTCTTTCCAGTTCTATTCCTGAATTTTGCTGCCTGTGATCAGTATATGTTTGTTTGAAACCCCTTTTCCTTGTTGTTATTCCACCTCCTTTGTACAAAAGAACTGTAGATGTTTTTGTGTGTTTGTTGAGTCATTTACATTTCTCCTTAGCAAAAGTAGCGTAATCGTACTGTCGTCCTTTGATTTGAAACTATCGCAAGTGTCGATTTCAATCGTAGGAAAGAGTTTAATTGTTGTTGATGGTCGATTATCTTGTTACTATTGCTTTTGGTCTAAATTTGTAATTTTCTAGTGTCGAGAACAAGTATTCATTTCAAAATCGTAAGGTGTTGTGATCGTCTCCATTTTTTGATTTCGAAAAGAAACTTGTTGATATTTGTCGCTTGAAAAGAAATTCAGATTTGTGCATCAACTTTCTTTTTAGCATTCATATACTAAGAAAGTCGAAAACAAATACATGCATGTACATTTGCATATAGACAGTCTTATTGGCTTGATTTAGGAAAGTGCATTTAGAGTGTGTTCTTTGCTCTTTGTGAAAAGATTCTATCTTTCTTTTCCCTAGTAGCTAGGATTTTCATTGCATAAAGGAGATAAAAATTTTGTTTATCATCTTAGATTGCATTCTAGGAATTACATCTACATCTCGTGGTGAACCCGAAAGGCAAACTTCATAAACAAGATCAACTTAAAATAAATTCAATGAATCTAACAACGCTTTGGAACTTAACGCACAACATTTAGAAGTCTAGGCTAGAGACGTATTCCGGTGTCGTAAAGCCTGGCAACTGTTGTTCTCACTGATGGTTGGGTGATTCCTCCACTTTGAGATGATAAGTGCCAGTATGGACTTGTGCTCCCACGTACTATTGAGTATATTTTGGGAGACCCCAATAGGCTTAATCCTTTATCCATAGGAAGCCATGTCTGCCATGTTATCACTCAGGTTGTTCCCTTTGACTCCTAAGGGAATACGGTCGAGGTAACCACATACCAATCTTTGGATCACAGTTCCTAGCCTACCTGCAATCAGAGAGGGCTCTCTCTTTAGGATTTAGCTTTGTTTTGATAATGTTTAGGCTAGTTATGATGTACTGAATTTTAATTTTTTAATTTCTGGTTGAATGATGTCTTCTAGCAGCTGAGATGTGATCTTCAGAAGGTTCAGTCCATTGGGCAATGGAGTCTGTGATTATGTGTTGTTTGAGGTATTGAGTAAGAGTGATGAAACCACAGGGCCATATAGGTACTCATGAAACAAACTTCAAATTGTGAAATATGAACTATTTCCAGCCAGTGACAGGCAACTAAGAATCTTTCACTAAGCTGGTGATGTGGAGAAAGGAAATATCACTCAGGAGCAGATTAGAATTCCTGAACAGTATTTACTATGAAAGATTTAGTATGAAGGTGAGCAACTAAGAATTACACATTCATAACTAATTCTGAAGAAAACATTCATAACAGCATAGATTGAGTTTAGGGTGTTCAATGAACAAATCCTGAACTATTCTTTTTCTGTACTGTTAAACCTGTGAAACATAGAGCATGAGTGGATTATGAAAGAACGAAATACATAATAAGATGGTTCAGAAAACTTATTGTGACATGAAATAGCGTAGGAATCCTGTAGCAGCAAGCAAGCACACCACAACACCTCAAACAACTCAGAACTTCAGAAATTCCATTAGCTTCCTATATTAAAAGTCTGAAATTACAGCATAGCTTCTCCAGAAGAAAAATCAACAACCCCAATAATTTTATGCGTGGGGATATATATACAATCGTTTTACAAAATATCTTAACGCTAAGTCATTTGCTCAATAACTGTCTTTACCAACTTTCAAAGATAGCAGATACAAAAGTTATTGTTACTTTAAATGGACAATGAATGACTTTTCAGCTCTGTCAGAAATTCTTTGACTTTTGGAGGCAACTGGGTTGGTTGGGTGCTTCGTATTGATTCTAAGTAATACGCCCTTTACAACTTTGTCGTGGTGCGGCTATCTCAGCCCCGTCATCTGCATCTGTAGTCATCTGCTTTGGTGGTTAGAATTGATTGCTGAGTTGGCCCTTTCAATTGCTTTACCAGTTAGAGCAAACATATTAATTTTCTAAAATTGCTGACTTGTGATAAAAATACAAAAATATGGTGAACAACCTGTTTCTTTACAGCAGTGTTTGTATCATGCCCGTCCACCATTCCTGATTAGGCAATTGGTGTCTTAATATTATGCCTAAGGTTTCATCTGCCTCAGTATATTTGTAATAGTTTGGAGGCACTTCAAAAAGGTGTCTGATCTCATTCACAATAAAAAACAAATTCTCTAGTTTATCATAGAGACTCTGCCCAGAAGGAGGCCCTGTTTCCTCTGGGACACTTGCTGCTGCAGTGATCTGATTTGTGGCATATGTATTGACCCTCTTGGCATAGTTTTCATGAGATGGTAACCTTCCTGCACTAGTTACTAAGCTGGGAAGGCCTCTGTTATGCAATGCTGTAATTTTCTCGATGAATCTGTTCACCTTTGTCTGCATTTCTTGACACCTTCTATCCAATGTTTGTACATGATTTCTCAAAGTGAGCACTCTCTTCACTAGTAAAATGGTATCAGTTCTGTTAGTGATACCCATTGCTGCCAGCTGAGGGCCAGTGCGGTTGTTCAGGAAATTGATCATCCTATTGGCTATTTCAGGCATATTGCCAAGAGATGCTCTTGCTCTTTGACTTTCTTTTTGGGCCCTGCCTATGAGATCCATATGCTCATGGATAGTTTCAATATATTTCCACTGGTCTGTAATAGATTGACCAATGTTGGCCCACAGGATCTTCTTAATTTCAACTACAACTTTATCAAGAGAGAGCTCCTTCTCCAGTTCCTTTATTCTCTTCTCAAGAGCCCTTACCTCTCTTGTTTTTTCAGCTACACTTTGCTTTGATTTATCATATTTTTCCTCAATGGCAGCCAATTTATCCTTGGTCTCTTGCAGCTCAGCCATCTGTGCTTCTAAAGCTTCCAGCTCCTTCATCATGTTCTACATACTTAGGCTGGGTCCCTGATCTGGTGTTGTTGTTGGCGCTGATGTTGAAGGACCAACCTCTGATGTTTGTCCTGTGGGAGGAGCTGCTGTAGTAGTAGAAAGTGGCACACCTTCAGTGGATGTAGATGTCTGTGCTGGCTGCATTGGTGCCTCACCTTGTCTTGATTTCAGTGCCACCTCTACTGCACTCTCTGTTTCCATCAATCTCTTGTATAAACTCAGTAGTAGAGCAACTACATCCTGATCCTTCTTCTGCTCTGCCACTTCTCCAGTTTGAGGGTGAAGGCTAGCTGGCAGCTTGATATTCTTTCTCATGGCTGCTATGTCTTCATCCCTTTTCTTTAATAATGCTTGCACACCCTTAGGGTCCTTTGGATCATGACCCAATTCTATAATGATCTATTCCAAGGACTTGATTCTGTTGTCCTTGGCCTGAGATGATGCCTTCTCCAATTCCAGTTGAGCAGCAGTGTTGTGTAGAGAATTTTGTAATTGGTGTGCCAACAGGGTCTTATCAGCTAATGTGGAATATATCATTTCCCCGGTTTGCCTGTGTAGCTCAATTTGATCCAAGGGGTGGATGTCTCTGGCAAAAATTTCCAGATTAGTTCTGATATAATCGGCAGCTGTTTGAGGTTGCTGCATGGTAGGCCTGAAATGACTAAGAGTCATTTTTTGTTCTTGAATGTCATAAGCAGACATTAATCTCTGTTGATTAGTTGGCGCCATTTTCAGTAGATGGTTGTAGATTTGGTGTTTGAGGGGCTCATTCCTTTTCTTGAAATCAACAATGTAAACTTTGAAACGGGAACTATAAACTCAAAACGGGAACTTTGGCCCAAAAACCCCAAAAAAACCACAAAAACAGTGCTCAAAACGAAAAGTGTGTATACTGGAACGATGTTTTCTTTTTTTAGGTGTCAATTTTGCGGCTGTTTTAAAAATGGAAGTGACTACGAAATTTTCTACAAAATTTTCCTGCAAAATATAGCTTCAGAACGAAAGTGTTGATACTGGAATAATGATTTATTTTTTTAGGTGTCAATTTTGCGGCTGTTTTAAAAATGGCAGTGACTACGAAATTTTCTACGAAATTTTCCTGCAAAATATAGCTTCAGAACGAAAGTGTTGATACTGGAATCGACCCGCTGCCGGTCCAGCGGGGCGGGGCGGCCCGGGGGTGCCGCTGCGTGGAATTGGTAATGTGGATCGTCATTTGATGCGTGGAATTGGTAAAACCCAAGCTGCCCGTCAATGGATAATGTCTGCGTCTTTTCACTTTGCCGAGTCTCTCTGTCGCGTACTGTCTCTCTGTTCGTTGTATCGCACATACAAGCTGACGTCCACCCTCGAAACCTGTAGTCGGGGATGCGAAGGCAACCTAACGTCACCTTAAAATTTTCATCAAAACTATAATGCTAACTATATATAATTGGAGTACAGACAAAATAATAGAGCTCGACCAAATATATATATCGTTGCTCAAACATTCACATAATAAATAACAAATTTAATATATATAATTAATTTTTCAAAAACATGCTACTTGGACCATTGCTGACCTAAGAGGCATCCTTCACAGTATCATATAATAAAATACAATATATTACAATAGTCTTTAAGAGTCCATGAAGTGTAATATGGTCTTGAAATACACTATACATGTGAGGACTTCCAACCAAAGGGCGTATGCATCACTAAAGAACTTATCCAATCCTAATATTTGTATTGTTCCAAAGCATAAGGGTTCAATGAATATGCACGGTTGTTTTTTAACTAAGCGCAATCATATCTATGAGAATCCTCCTATTTGAATTCTCTCATGCATCCCCCTAGCAACTTCCCCTGAATCCTTCTTCTTATTCCAAGAATGGAGGTGAGACACCTCTTTAGTCTTCCTAGTCGTCTTCATTTCCGCAATGCCCAAGGAATTGATGTATTTGTGACCTACTCCTCCACTTGGGAAAAAAAGAAGTTTATTCTTCAATATATCTCCCACTTCATAATCTCCATTAAGAAGATTGTGATGATCACATGGATTTTTATTAGCGTGGGTTGTTGCAATATTCCTCCTTTTGAAGATTCTACCTGCATCGACTACACCGTCATTCAATACCATTGCTACTGCTAAAAACGAATAACAAGAGAAACCAACTACGTGTCTTGATGCCCTGTCTTTGACAATAATACTTCAATTATTGATGATGGAGCCTCTCACCACTTCAATCAATAAAACTGTAGTGTATCCCATCTGCACCACGCTCTCTGGATCATTTTCCACACTAGCGGTACTGGTATTAGCACTGCCAGCCTCTGCTTCTCTAGAATAATTATCTGCAAACAAGGATCTAAATCTAAATGGCTTTGCGGCCGCCCCACCATTGATACAGATGATTCCGATCAAGAGCACGCAGCTCAAAATACTGTGATTCTTCATCTTAGTACCCTCTATATTCACTAACTCTACTCACAAATTGGCCCTCTATATTCACAATGAAGAATAATCGAAAATGTCGTGTTATAGAAAGGGAAACGTGCTGCAGCTCTAAACTGTCTCAAGAGACGAAACACAATAGAAAATGTGAAAATTATGAATTGCAATTACAGCACTCCGAGCAGCTGCAGCAAGAATAAGAGAGCAGTTATGAATAGGTGGCCGGCAGAAGTGATAAATGCATCAGCTCTCCCTCTCTCTTATGCAGCATTGGAATGACAGGCCTTCCTTCTTATAGAGCATCGATGGAGGCAATATTGTATTGCAATGTCAATCACAGGGCCCCATGCATACATCCCAAAGAATCAGAGCACATTGTAGATCAGTAGGCCATCGCACATTGTTGACTCACATAGGAGTAGCTTCTTGCAAGAATGAAATTCAACTATTCCAAACATTAAACAAGCTAAATTCTTGAATTATTTTCAATGATCAACAAATAGAGCCTAAGAATTCTGGCTTTTTGGCTTCAACACGACGACGAAGAAGCCAAAGTTAAGATGAAATTTCCATTAAAAAAACTAAAATTAAGATGAAATTTGCATAAAAAGCTAAACAAAATACTTTCTTAAACTAAACTCATAACGTTAATGATTTGTATTCCTCATTCTTTTCATGTTTCATGATGTGTAACATGTTATTATTAAGATTATTTGAAAATAATCAAATCAAGATGTTTTTAAGATAGTTTTAATCTCCCACAATTAACTTCCACCATTACTACTTCCACGTATAATGTCTTAATAAAAACTAAAACACACGAATTAATTAATTTATACTACTTCCACGTATAATGTCTTAGTAAAAACTAAAACACACAAATTAATTAATTTATATATCATATATATATAGTACTCACACATATAATGTCTTAGTATCTTAGTAAAAACTAAAACATACGAATTAATTAATTTATATATCATATATATATATACGTTTATACTACTTGTACATATAATGTCTTAGTAAAAACAAAAACACACACATTAATTAATTTATATATCATATATATACACGTGTATCGTATGTCATAAATAGCAAATGTATCTGTGATGGCCTATAATGATCAAACCCCAGCAACAATGTGCGATGGCCTACTGATCTTTGAGAATTCATATCATATGTGAATTCAAAGATGCGAATCGACTTGCACAGAGTCCACAGCTCCCCCAATCTAATTCGACCTTATCACACGCACATTGTTCCCTTCTCAGTTTATAATATTGTTCCAAACAGGCAAGTACTCATGGGTAATAATTGCCATGACCGAACTGCAATTATACACAGATGAGGAGGAGGATCAAAATCTGAAGGGTCATCAACGCAGGTTGCCCCTCGTGCTGTTCCTAAGGTTAAAAGTGTAACATACGCTCCCAATCGAACAGGCAGTCCTCTCAGAGCGTCGATTCCGGGAATCGACGCTCGGGCGGGGCGGGGCGGCCCGGGGGTGGCGCTGCGCGGGCGGATCCCGGCGCAGCGCCACCCCCGGGCCGCCCCCAAGGGGCAGAGCATCGATTCTGGGAATCGACGCTCCGCCCCGCCCGGCCCGAGGAATGTAGTGATAAACTTGAAAGAGACAGTTTTTCACAAATATAAACTGAAAGAAATAAAAGCTTGACGTCGAAGTGTTCTAATATGCACTATTAAATTTTCTAATAGAAAAATAAATCTACCATGATATGAAATCAGTTTTGAGAAACAATTTTCTGTATAAATTTTGAAGGATATATACTTAAATATATAAATATAATTCCAAACGTTTTCGAGGCGAGCCACAATGACGTAAATTTGAATAGTTTCTATTCAAATTAACCAAAATTCCTATGCTTATGAGCTTAGAGATTCTGATGTAACTATTTTCATATCTAAGAAAGAGAAATAACTGAGTCTGTATTTCTGCAAAATAACGCATTCATTAAACCAATTATGTAAAGTATTTGGTGTCGAGTTCTGCAAATAATCACTGCAAATTTCGAGATTAGATTTTTGTGGTCCAATAAAACTCATTTATCATTCTTCTCTGAGATAGACTCCCTGCTTCTCGGATTATTCCCTTCTTAACAACTTGAAATCAAGTTACATTAATAACAACTCGTAGTTATTCCTCAGTAAAACAGAGGATTTTATACTTCACATCAGTAAACGGACCTAAAATTCTCGGAAAAACTCATAAATTCAAATAAGCTCTTTCTCAAACTTTGTAGTTGCAAACTTGCAATCAAGATGACTTAAAATCTTAACAGACTTCTTATTTCACATGAAATAATAGAAAAGATGAGAATAAATTTAGTTTCACCTTAGTATGAAGCATTAAAGGATCCAGGGAATGAGAAAAACAAAGATTTAACAAGCATATTATCAACAAACACACAAATGTTCAGCTTTCCATTTCTAGATAACAAAAGAAAGCAAACATACAGGCAGATGAGAAATTTCCGACCACTAAGAAACCAAAGAAGAAATTTAACTATTTCCTTGGGATTCGTTCAATCTACATTCCAAAGATTAATTAAGCACTAACTTGGAAATATCTCTTCCGGTTTCTTTGTATTTTTTTATCCCTTGGAATAAGAAGTAGGGTTTCTTCCCAAATAATAGCAGTTTCCCTCCCTGGTTTCTTTTACTCCCCTGTAGTTTGACCAGAGCAGAGCAGAGCAACAATGCATACTCGACGCAAAATACACCATCTGAACTCGAACAACACGACAAAGATCTCATTTCGATTCAATTCAATGGCACAAGGGTGATGAATTTTGGATCCCAACCACTACCACGACACAAATCTGGGAAGATATTTGTTGTCCTCTGAACGTTGACATATTTTGGGGAAGCACTAGATATGAGGGTGTGATATTGATATTCATGAATTTGAGTGCATTAAAAGCTTTTTCAGTTAGAGTTTCCAAATGGGATGCATGGGTAAACTAGTGGGATATGAAGCTCCTCAATGGAAGAACAGTCACACCAGCTTGGGCAGTTCTCGACCCATGCTTTATGGATAACAAAACACATTTAAAAGGGAAAGTTGTAAAAATAAAAATAAAGAAAAGATCATGCCAAAGGGACTCAGAAAAACGCAACGCAAAAGCTCAGTTGTAAAATACAACGAAACCACAGCTGTTGTTGTTTCACTACACCATAGATACTTACAGATAGTAGTTACCATCAATATCTCAAGATGGATGTGTATGGAATGATTTTTCCATGAAGGATCCGAGCGTTGTTTTCTAGATTTCCTGGTTGGGCGAAGAGGATAGGATAAAGTAGGAAAGCAAATAGAAGATCATGCGAGGATCCAGATAAAGGTTATCCACAACCTACAACCATAAAGCCATGCAGAGTATGGGTGTCATTCTAATTTTTTATGGAAAAAAAATATAAATAAATAAATAAAAACTGCAGGTTTCCTAAATGGTAAAAATGAATTAAGGAAAAGATGTTGAAAGCAACATTGTTGCTATAACAAATGACAAAAAAAAACAGAGTATGGCGTAAGGGGGTAAGATTTTTGCTTTTTTTTGCTGCATTTTAGGTTGATAAGTCATGGTGTGGGAAATAGGTGAATCGCTGCAGATGTTTTAAACGCAGAAAAACAAGTTATTTGACGCAAAGGAGAAAAGTCGGATGGAACGAATATGACATTTTTTTATGCTCTGTCTATCAATGAACACGAACATCAGACGTTGTTCGATTGATATATATTAATAGATCGCGTTTTGAGCATTTCACCATCCATGCCATACATACGTTCACTTCCGAGCTACGCGTTTTGAGTATTCCAATATACGCACCATATATGGAACTCGCAGGAGGGTGAAACGATCACCGGCATCCACTTTTGTCAACAACTGTACAATAAAAATAGTGTTGAATAGGTGTTTTCAACCCTACCATGGAGGAAATGCCCCCACATTCTCTACCAGGCGAACATTGGGCGGGGCGGAGCGTCGATTCCTGGAATCGACGCTCTGAGAGGACTGCCTGTTCGATTGGGAGCGTATGTTACACTTTTAACCTTAGGAACAGCACGAGGGGCAAGCTGCATTGATGACCCTTCAGGTTTTGATCCTCCTCCTCGTCTGTGTATAATTGCAGTTCGGCCATGGCAATTATTACCCATGAGTACTTGCCTGTTTGGAACAATATTATAAACTGAGAAGGGAACAATGTGCGTGTGATAAGGTCGAATTAGATTGGGGGAGCTGTGGACTCTGTGCAAGTCGATTCGCATCTTTGAAGGTGAATTGCTGACGGCCCCCTCGGAGGGAACCCTCCTCATATTTTTCCCGTAAGGGGAAGAAGGGCACGACGCGGAGGGCGAATCATCCGCCCACGGAGCCATTGGGGATTGGCAGTCGATCTCTGTTGGCCCATTGGATTCCGGATCGGAAACGTAGTCTGGAAGTCTCAATAATGGCGATGATGGGATTTTTTGCCTCACTGAAACTGGGGCTAGTCCATTTACTGCGTCTACATACCTCTGCCATGGACTCATCTGGTTTTGTAACGGTGAAAGTGGTGGATTTTGAGGAAACACGAAAGCTTTCAGGCGAGGACGAGGACTGCTGTTTTCTCTCTGCCTGTCGTATCTGTCGTATTCTTCCATCATGTTCTGTAAATCCTCGTCGCATTTTACTGATATCAAGATGTCCAGATCCAGCGATGGCAACTGGTATTTCACAATGAGGTTCATGGTTTCGAATATACCCTCCAGCTTTTTCATAAAATCTGGATAATAAACGCGTAAATGGAGTTAGTTAAAAAAAACAACATATCTAGTAAATTATTTATAATTTACAGGTTTGGAGTATGTTTTGAAGTTATGTTGATTTGGTTGAGAGTTTTTCTTTCTTAAAAATAACGAAATAAATTAACTTTCTCAAGTAAGGAAACAAATTAATCTTCTAACTTAGAGGGCCTTTGAGGATTTTTGCTTTGCAGGATCATTGTATTTGAGGATTTTTTCTTTGCAGGCTTCATAGGCACTTCCACCATATTTGCTTTAGCAATCTCAAACATCATTTTTATTTTCATATTCTCTTGTGATATATACCCAAGTTTATATAACATGCTTTATGAATCGCGACTCCCACGCATGGAAATATTTGTAATAATAAACATTTGCTTCGAACATTAATATTCCTTTTATGGTTTTCTATACAAATTGTCGATTGTACAAGTGCTTTATAAATCATATCTGGGTACATTGTGTGGAGAACTATGGTATCCCCACGCAACTAGATGCAAAAAAAATTAATTATGTTTTGCTAGGGATAGTAAAAGGTTACCTATTATGTTATGCATGTTGCTTGTACATCTTCTTTGGTGGTTGTTCATTTTTCATTAGGAAAATAAAGAAAAACCCTTATGTTCTCACATCTAAATTTTGTTTCACCATTTTGGGTATTAAATACCTTGGAAGGAAACACATGTGAATGATAAATCCTATAATAGTATGCTTGACATATATTACTAATATTACTAATTTTAAATTAGTTTTTCTTTCAATTTTTCTTAGCTCTCATGTATTACTTTCTTCGACTCTGATATTTTTCTCATTACATTATATTAGTTACAGTTGATACTTTTCAAAAATAGCTTGAAAGCCTTCATTCAACATATTATGTTTATGTGTGTTAGATAGAAATATCTAGAACAATAAATTCACTTAGTATTAAAAACAATCTACACATTCATTTACACATTTTTTTATGTTTTCAAGAGTACTTATATGTGTGTGTGTGTATGTGTGTTTAGTCTGTGGATAATGCAGGCTTAACCTAGGGCTTGCAACAATCTTCAAGCCTATTAATTAGCGTTTATGATTGTTCCCCTTTGGTTCAATGACTTATAGTTTGTTTATTAACCTCGATAACTAACCTAACCCAAAGAAATATTACATTCCTCTTTTGATTTCATAATTTTCAAATTACAAAACATTAATACATTGGAATAACCACAAGCATAAAAAATAAAGACAAAAATCAGAAAACAAAAATACATGTTTAACATTCATTCGCTTATATGAATAAATGACTTGGCCTACCGCAAAACCACAGTGAATAGAAATATGATCTACCCAACCAATGGGAACTGGTATCTGTACTGGAACTCCCCCTGAGAAAATTTTCTTTTTGTTTTTCTAAACTAAGAGTTGTAACTTCTATTTCATTAAATCGGAAAGAAAAATACATAAAATACAACAGTCCCCAAGGAACTTCGGGCTAAAGAAATATCAAACTGCTTAAAGCCATAGACCCACAAACAGAACAACAAAACCCTCGAAAAACAAACATAAGTCAACACCGTTCGATCACCCCTCAAAGATCTGACGGATGAGGCTCATATCGGGGCGAGAACCTGCAACCACGTTAAAATTAGAATCGAACCCAATGAGGAAATACGGACCATTCTAAAATGATTTTGGGTCTGAACGGGGGGATAACCCTCGAGCATGTAGTCCACCCGAAATCCACTGATTCCCACCATGAAGCACAACAAACTCAAAGGATAACACTCACCTTGACCTACATACATATCCTTATTCGTCGAATCTCCTCGCTAGATCTAACGGCAGAGGAAGACATCGCTTGACCTACATACATATCCTTAATCGTCGAATCTCCTCGCTAGATCTAACGACAATTGAGAAAAATCCATTACAATGCAATTTCATTCAACAAAGAATTAATGCTCTTCAATTTCTTCGAGATGCAATGCAAGAAATTGGGTTGAAGAAAGGGGACTTTAGTGAATCACGTGTGGCAAAAAAGGCAAAGGAACCCCAACCACCATTACATGGAATGTTTGGAAAGACATATATTGGGATATTTGCAGACATCAAAGACCCATTAGAAGAGGAAAATGAGCAAAATGAAACAGAAAATATTGTGGAAGAGGACAATGATGAAACTCTAGAGGACGAAGAATTTGGATTACGTGACATTGTTGATTAAATTTAAGTTATGCTTGTAAATCAAGCTTTGCAATGTTTTGACTTTGACATTTTATGAGAAGAATAAACACTCAATTAGGGTTGTTATATGTTCAATATTGGTAATATGTGATTTCTGCATTGATTTTTAAGTTAATCATTATTTTTTGAAAAAAAAAAAGTTATTATTATCTTTTTGACATGTAATTCATAAAAAAAACTATTATTTGACCATTTTTAGTTAATATTTTTATATAAAAATTGTGATTTTGACATGTTAATTCTAGCAAAAAATTATCAAAACGTTTAGCTTTTTTGTTATATTTATGTTAAAAATGGTTATTTTTTATGTCCATTGTTAAAAAATGTTGTTTTTTAGAAACAATTATTTCATGTGGATTGAAAAACTAATTAAGGATGTCTAAACATCTAGATTATCTAAAATTCAAACTATCGACTTTCTAATTTAAAAACGCAAAACAATAAAAACCCCACTAAAAAAAAAAAAAAATTAAGATAGAGAACAAAAAAATATGAATACAATGACAACTTCAAAAACTATCAAATTTAGAAAAAATATTTTACATTTCACACACTAGAAAATTTAAAGTCAAAAAATAGGTCTTTTAAAAAAAGGGTGTGATGCAGAATACTCACTTTTTAAAATCAGGATGAAAATCACTACCATTCACTACCATTCTAAAACTTAATGCACATGAAAAAAATTAAAGTTCCAAAAATCATGTTCTAAAAAAAACATGTGTATTCTGCATCACCACTTTTGAAAATCGGGTCATTTTTTTGCCACCTCTACAAAATGGGTAACAGTATCAGTTCCCGTTTCAAAGTTTACATTGTTTATCTATGAACTGCTGCTTGATGCTAGAGTCCGCCTTAGATTTTTGTCTTGAAGAGATCACCTCTGCCCCATGTGGGATGTCCTGTCCTTGCTGTAAAGAACTGGTCGATGTTTCGATACTAGGAGGGGGCATATTGTCAATTGGCCTCTCTGGTAATTCCTCCTCAGAAAAAGGGTTTAACCTCTGTCTCTTTTCTCCTTGCTGGTCCATAGAGGTAGTAAGAGGAGTGTCCTCTTACCTGTCCCTTTTCCTTTTCCTGTCCTCATTAGCAGGTGTTTGTAGAACAGAGGACTCAACTGTTACCTCCTGCCTTGGAGGAATTTGCTCATGTGTTTGTTGTTCTGTGGAGGCAGGTTGTTTGGCAGTGCCTTCCTGCTGCTCTACTTGCTGCTCCACATTTGGAGGTGATTCTTCTTGCTGCACTGTTTCGCCTTTAGTCATGTCTACTGCTGGATTGGCTGTTTTGGCAGGTTGCTGAGGAATGGTGGATGAAGAGGCAGCTTCTCCATAATGCTGAATGCCTGAAGACCAAACCTGTCCAAAATATTCCAAGTCAATTGCCTTTTCTAAAGTTTTAATGGCTTTCTCTGCTATTTCTTCTTCAGTATAATCTTCCACTAATGTGCCTTTTTTCCACTCTATTTGATTAGCATATTTTTCAACTTCTGGAATGCTAATGTGGTCATATGTAGCAAGCCTATGCTTGATTCTTCTGAGGCTTATGAAATGGTTAGGGTCATAGGGTGCCCAGTAGAAGCTTGCCTTGAGCTGGAGGGCTTTTAGCATTTGGTCTGCCTCATCCCAAGCTTCTTCTCTCTTATTAAAGACGAATGGACCCAATTGATGCTTAATTTTCAGTTGTGCCTTCTTGTTTTTGCTATGGAAGTGAATCATATCTGCATTGCCGAACTGCCTGAAGTATTCTAGTGCAAAGAGTCTCATGGGAACATACTTTGGTAGCCTGTATGGTGCTAATTCATAGCCATATATCCTGATCACTGTATGGTCTTGGTAAAAGTACCAATCCCCAATGCTATAGTTCTTGGATAGCTGGAGGATTTTCTGCATATCATCAGTGAGTCTAGGAGGAGGGGAACTCTGCAGCAGTAACAAGGCTGGATGAATGAATAGGTCAATAAACTCATAGTAGTTGTACGGTGAATAATGAATGTGATGACAGACTGATGTCCAGAATATTACAGATCTTATGTTTCCCTTTGCATCTAATTTCTTGAGGGAGACAGGGAAGCTGTCAGGCTGATTGTGTAAAAGTAGATGATATATGTAGGAGGTGTACTTGAATACCCTCTCTCTCTCCAAGTTCATGAACTGTTCATGAATTTTGTTGACTATAAATGAGGCACAGTCATACTGGATAGCAGGGGGTTGTCCTGGGGTAAAAATGGATAGCACCACCAGTGTTGTCTCATCTACAAACTCACTGGTCTTGAACCCTTGGATGGAAGATATAATGTCCACCAGCAGTCTCCCTATATCATTGAACCAGTCATGCAGATAAGGGGGAGGCTGTAGGGGCTGGTACTCTGGGCGCATAAATAATTGACAAATTCTTGTAATTTGTGAGTTGGAGAGCTTGGCACCCTGCTCTAATAAAAGCTGCATGGAAAGGGGGACCAGTGGCCTTGTAGGTTGGAACTGCAGCATTTGGTTTATGGCTTGAGGAGTAATATGGAACAAGACAGAGCCTGAAGGACTCAGAACAGCTCTTTGATTGGGGTCATAGTTTGTGCAGCATTGGTGAATCAAGTCAGGGAATTCATTGACCTGAGGGAGATAGTAAATTGGCAAATTGGATTTCCAGATTCCCAGGAGGTCTGTACCATCTCTATGCTTCTTTCTCAACTCACAAACTGTTTCTATATGGTATGTGTTGCACCTCTCTACATTTTCTCTCATCTGATAATCTCTGTCAGCAACGGCTAACCACTCCAGGTTCTTGTGTGGGGCATTTAATGGGGCAATGTTCAATGCCACAGGGGTCTCCATGGTCAATTAATATTTGGAATTATATTTGAAATTGTTTCTTTGGCGCAGCAATATAGAGCAGTGGATTTTGAATGAGCAGGGCAATTTACAGAGGGGACGAGGCAAATTGGGGTGAAACTGAGTCGAAATGCTCCTGGCAGAAATTCAACGAGCAAATGCTGGGATTGGGGAATGCTTGTTCGGAGAGCTTGCTTGGAAATGGTTTAGTTTCACAAATGTGCCATAAGCTGTTCATTTGTGGCAATTTGGCACAATGGGGGACTTCTGTGGGTGAACTTGGGATTACAATGTAGAAAAGAAGCACTGGTCACTGATGGTTCCTGGTAATCACTGTTTTTTCCTCTTTTCTAGTTTGTTCGGTGAATTATGCAAAAACCAAGGCGCGGAGGGGGAAACTGATAAATACCTGGTGCAATCGGACAATGGTGTTGAAAAACAGGTGAATTCAAGGCGCCAGCAGCAAGGGAGCAGTCTTCAGAGCTGGCGGACAAGCAACGTACTTGCTCATGCAGGAGTACAAAAAGTATTTTTTGCAAATAACGCGAAAAAAATGACTTTTTGGGCAAAATAGGAAAAATTTGGCCTTTGGCGCCTTTTGTTGGATGACGTCAGCATGACGTCATAGGTGGGGTCAGGTACGGAATGATGACGTGGTGGCCAGTGAGCGGCTCTACGTGGATGGGTGACATGGCGGACAGCTTGGAGCAATGGCGGATGGGGCGGTGATGCGATGCTGAGGCGGCAATGACGCAGGGGTGACGTAGGAGTGACGTATGGCAGAAATAGGAGGGCGGTAAGCGGTAATATCGGACCGCTCATAGTACGGGTGTGGTTTTGGCAGGAGGCCGCCCGACACAACCCAGGAGCGACACGCGTCCGAGCCCTGACGTCACCCTCTGACAGATTTCGGGCGCTAATGTTCAGGCATCGGGGGTGGTCCGATATTGCCGTGGGCCGTCGGATGGGAGGGCCCGGATCCGACGGTCGACGGGCTGCAGAGGTGAAGGATGGATACGGCGAAGCTTTAATAATATATTTTTTGTTTTTTGCGGTGAGCGCGTCGAATCTTGAACTTTGGAAAAGCGGAAAAAATGGGTTTTTTAACAAGGTTTATACAAATAGCGCGGGTAATGCACTGTGATGGGTCTGTAAAGGGGATAAGGGTAGGAGTAGGTTATTAAACAAACCAAATGTTAGTTTAATCCCTAACTTCAAACGAACCAAATATAACAAAACTTTTGATTCTGCATGATTCTCCAAATATTGAACATATGGCTATAATGCCAAAAGGGGGGGTATTTACATATTTTGTGGGCTTTTTTCACAATAGTGATATAGTAGTAGGGGAAAAGGGGAACATAGGGAGTTAAATAATAGGGTTAGAAGCCAATGTGAAATGGGGATATGAGAGATTTGGAAGTGAGGAATAGAGAACTAAGTTTGGTGATTAAACTTAGATTTTTTAGAAGTAGATGGGAAATGATTTTACACAAGAAATGTGGCTTCTTTTCGGAGAAGAAAGTTAAAACTTGTCATGAAATTTCCAAGAAGAAATACAAGGAGGATTGTTTAGGAAAGTCCTGAAGTCCTCCATGGGATGTTAGAAAGAGAGTCTTTGGGGGAAAACAAGGGAGTTAGACATGCTTCTATATTTTGCCTTCAAAATGCTGCATAGATACCTTTGCAACTGCCAACATATGCCTTCTTGATTAAGGCCAAAACTGAATAGGATCAGGATTCTGCAACTTCTGGCTACCTACCCAACTTAGAACCTAGCATTTTTTGTTTCTTCAGGGAGGGTGCACTTAGACTTGCAAACCCTCATATGCTCTTTTCTTTTTGCTGCCCTCCTATCTAAATCTACCCTTATATCTTCCAAGGGCCCAGATTAAGCTAGTGGGCTCCTTTCTTTCTCTATCCAGCTAGTCATCTGTCAAGCTTGAACTGTTTGAATAGGTACTCATTACCTACTCTAAAACAAGCAATTTAAAACATGGCATGGCCCAGCTTGAACTGTTTAGCCATACATCAAGATAGCAGTGGCATTTTGATTGGCCACTTTCCTGGTCTTTCTTTGGGGTTCATTTCAATTCTTTTTTCTTTTGACCAATTCCTTTTATTGCCCTTTGATTATTCTTTTAAGGCATACCCTCTTTACATTTTTTAACTTTTTGCTTTGTTCACCAAAAATGGAACCTTTTCTTCATCAAAGATGATCATTTTTAGCATTTCCACTGTCAAGCATGAAATATGAAACCCTATTGGTATAGGAGGCTAATAGTGGCTCCACTTGGGGATGACTTTTCCAGATGAAAAGTCAAGATCAGCAGGTCAGATTGCCTTCTTTTTCCACCTTTCTGCAGTTTAACCTTTCCTTTTGTTGAAGACTAATCATTTGAATCCATGAAACTTGCCTGCAATTCTCACTAAGCTGATTTGCTGTGAAATTAAATCCCTGTTTTGCCTTGCTTCTCTGATTGTTTCTCATCTCCCAGATAGTTTCCAAGTACCTTCTCTTATTTTCCCATGCCAAAGTGAATAATATTCATCAGAATAGTGTAGCACCTTAGTTTTTCTCAAAATCTGCTTCATTTGGAGCTCTATCTATCCGTTGAAAATAAACATACTGAAATTACAAACTTATGTACAATATAGAATTGAGCAGTGCTTGATCAGAGGGGATCAAAGTAATGTTTGAGCATCCTCCCATTGACTGGGCGTTCCTCAGTGTTTGAGCCGTCCAAGCTCTTTAGAAAATAAGTGTTATTAGCTTGTACAACATAAATTACATAAGGTCCCTTCCATAAGAAGTCAAATTTCCCATGTTTTCCTTTGTCCTCCCTTCTGGAATCCCATCTTAGCACTTTGTTTCCTATAGAGAAGTCTTCGGCTTCGGTTCTTTTGTCAAATATTCTTTTGAGCTTTTCTTGTAGTACTTCGGTTCTTTCATAGACTTCCTCCCTTGTTTGCTGCAGGTGAATTATCTAATTGATCCTTCTCTGAATGTCATTTGGCTCAGCTTGTATCTCTTGCAGTAACTTGATTACAGGAACACCTAAAGATGAAGGGAACCTTGCTTCCATTCCATAAACTAGTTCATATGGACTTGTACCAATGGATCTTTTGGTGGTTAGTCTATCTGCCCATAGAGCATTCATTAACTTCTTATGCCAATTCTTTTTGTTTTCTTCCAAAACTTTTTTGATGATGTTGATTAGGATTTTATTGGAAGACTCAGCTAGGCCATTGCCTTGAGGATAATAAGTTGTGGAATGACCTAAGATCATATGATATTTGTGGAAAAAGTTGATCATTTTTTGGACTTGAAAGCGGCAGCATTGTCTATGATAATTTTGTTTGGACAGCCAAATCTGGACAAGATGTTGGTCTCTAGAAATTATATGATAATGGAGTCATTGGCCTGCCTACAGGGGACAGATTCTATCCATTTGGTGAAATAGTCTGTAGCAGTCAGAATCCACCTATGCTGGCCAGAGGATGGGGGGTGAATTTCACCAATAAAGTCTAAACCCCATTGCTGGAATGGTCTCTCAGTTGAAACAGGTTTGAGTGGTAAAGGCAAGAGCTTTCTCTTCCCTTCAAAGATTTGGCATTTGTGACAAGACATTACAAATTTTCTCACATCAGTAAACAAGGAAGGCCAATAAAAATCAGCCCTTAGGATTTTATTAGCTGTGGATTTCTAGTATAAGTGTCCTCCATAGTCACCTGCATGAAATTATTTGAGGACATTGTCAGTTTCATCCAATGTTAAGCAATTAAGTAAGATCCCTTCATGATTTCTTTAAAACAAATCACTGTTAATAATAGAAAATTTTGATGCTTTCATTTTCAAGAACCTTTTCTTAGTTCTGGACAACCCTGGAGGAGCTTTCAGGTTTAACAATACAAAACATATATCAGTATACCAGGGGGATTGCATAAAGGCTTGGTTGATCTGTGGAGTCGCCATCTCCTGTTCATTGTCCAGTTCATTAATGTCAAGGGCTTGGAAATTGGTTTCAGCCATCAACTTAGCTAGACCCTGTCCTTTTATCAATTTGGTAGGCTTGATTTCCATGTCATATTCTAAGATTTTGGCGATCCATTTGCCCCTCCTACCTTCAATTCCTTCTTGGGTCAAAATGTCTTTCACTACTGTATTTGGGACATAGGAAATGATGTGGGAGTAGAGGATATAGATTCTAAAATCCTTGATTGCTTTCACCAGCGCATAGGCTTGTTTTTCCATGATCTGATATTTCAAGGGGGCATCCCTAAGAGCTCTGCTAAAGAATGCAATAGGTTTTTCACAGCCTTGATCATCTTTCTGTAGTAGAACAGCAGCAATTGTATGCTCAGAAGCAAAAGAAAAAATGATGAAATCTCTATCAAATCTAGGGCTTGTTAGGACTAGTGTGTTTGTCAATGCTCTTTTAATATCCTCAAAGGCTTGTCTAGCTTCTAAGGTCCATTTGACCTTGGAGTCCTTTTTTAGCATGTTGTTTAACAGTCTTGTGAGCTTAGCCAGATTTGGAATGAATCTTCTCAAGAAGTTGATTTTTCCTAGGAAGCTTTGGAGTTCCTTGATGTTTCTTGGATGTGGTACTTGTAGGATGGCTTGAATTCTGTCTGGATCGATCCTAATACCATATTTTGAGATTATATGTCCTAAGAGTTTACCTTCCTCTAGCCCAAACAGTGATTTCTTTGGATTTAAAGATATGACATATTTTCTACAAATTGTGAAAACTTGCCTCAAGTGTTCTAAATGTTCTTGGTCTGATTTTGAGAAGGCAGTTAGATCATCCAGGTAGACCACTAGAAAATCATGAATTTCCTTGGCAAAGGCTATATCCATTGCTCTTTGGAAGGTAGCCCCTGCATTCTTAAGCCCAAAAGGCATTTTGACATATTTGAAAGTTCCCCAAGGTGTTGTGAAGGCAGTTTTGTCTTGGTCATCTGGGTGTACTAGAATCTGGTTGAATCCTGAGAAACCATCTAATAATGAGATCCTAGAGGCTCCCACTACCCTTTGCAGGATATGATCCATTTTTGGTAAGGGGTAATGGTCTTTGAGAGAGACTTTGTTTAAATTTCTTAGGTCAACACACAGTCTGATTTCTCCTGTCTTTTTCCTAGTAGGCACTAGGTTTGAGATCCATTCTGAGAATCTGATTGGAGCAATGATTCCTGCTTGATACATACGTTTCACCTCCTTTTCAATGAGAGGAAGGAGCACCGGGTTCACTCTTCTAAGTTTTTGTTTAAAAGGCTTTTGGTTTTCTTTTAAAGGTATAGTGTGCTGGATGACTGAGGTATCATAAGACTTGAGGTCCTCATAGCTCCAGGCAAAGACATCTTGGAATTCTTTAAATAACTCAATGTATTTCAGTTTCTGCTCAGGTGGTAATGCTTTGGATAACTTTACCATTTTGGGATTTTCTGTAGTCCCAATGTTACAATCTTCAATTTCAGCATTCAATGGTTGCATTTTTTGTTTTCTTGAGATATCATTTGAATCAAACAGATCCTCCAAAGGGGTTAAACCTGTGGGCAGAAAATTATCTTTTAGCTCAATTACCTTTGCTTCTGTTTCAGCCAGTTCCTCTCCATCTAGCTGTTTCAACTCCCGTATAGTTTCCTTGTTAAAGGTGGTAGGATGCAAAACTAGACTAGCTGTTTCAGCTGATATTTTCTGTGTAATTGTGCATGCATGTGGTTGATCATCTCTAGTGCTAGTATCAATGTTCATGCCAGAAAATTCTTCCTTTAAAGTGAGGAAGTTATTTATCTGTGTATTACTCTCGAAGACTTGCCAATTCTTGATGTTATCCGGAACTGAAGGTCTATGTTTGATTTCAGCAGTAAACGTATGATTGGGTTTGAAAGGCAGTTTGCAAGTGCTGGCAAAGGTTGCCAAGCTATGCGCATGTAGATTGAGTTCTCTAGAAATTTTAGTCAATTGTGATTATGAGAAGGTATCAAGTACCTGTATAGCTGCTCCCCTATATGCTCTCAACCTTAGATCATTTGTGGCAAAGTTTCCTTTCATCTGTTGTATGATCAGATCTGAATCTCCTAAGATTGAAACTTTGGTTGCACCTAAATTTTTTATGAGTTTCAGACCCAACAGAAGGGCTTCATATTCATCCATATTGTTTTTGCATCGAAAGTTCAGTCTGTATGCGTGACCCTTAGCTTGGTCATTGTGCATATTATGGATCCAGACACCTACCCCAGCTCCTAACCTGTTTACAGAACCATCAAATTCTAAATACCATAAGGTTTCATGATCAAGATTTGAATTGAGGTCTTTAGAGAATTGAATCATGGGTAGGTTGGTTTCTTGGAAGTCACTTGATACATCATGTTCCTTTGTCTTATCAGCTATACCCACAGTCCCTTGGTCTTTGGAAGCACATTGCTCATCTAACTGCTCTGTCTCTACTGCCATTAATATTTCAGAATAAGCTTTGTTGCAGATGTCGGCATTGTAGAGAATAAATGAATCCATGTCAGAGTGTATTGAATAGATTGGGAAGTTTTGGGGCTTCTCTTGATTGCTTACCACATATTTCATTAATGTTTCGTGATATAATCTCTTTGGCTGTCCAAAGACTGAAATGGTTGCATAAGACATATCTAATTGCAAAGAGCCTTGGAGTTTGACCCCCCAGGATTTGGACAAGAGCATACCATACTTAGGAGGTATGTCAGCTACCACTACATCCATCAAGATTGTTTTGGTTGGGTATTGAACCAGGGAGACACATAAATCTCTAATCAAGCCTAAGCACCTGACTTCGCTTGAATCAAATGAGAATAGATCTTTATAAGGTCTTGTGATGTCTAAGTCGAGTTTTTCCATTACAGATTTGGGCATTAAGTTGTGTGAGGCCCCGGAATCAAACATTGCATTGTGTAGAACCTTATCATGAATGTTTAAACTGACATAGAAGGGTGGAATCCCTCCATTTTCTGTTTTTCCATTAACCTCAGGGCCAAACAGTAACTCTAGTTGATCATCTAGGACATTCACCGCATCTTTATTGTCTGATACTTGGAGTGACTTGTTAACCTGTTGTCTGTATATTTCATGTTTGGTTAATTCCGAAAGAGGAACTGATATCTTGAGCTTACTTATTTCTGTTTCCAAGTTAAAGGGCTTTTCAATTTGCATCTTGGCATTAAGTGCAGCAGGTTTTTCTTTTTCAGCTGGGTTATCAATGATCTTTTGTTCATGGTTGGTATGATCTTGAGTGAAATTGGTACCATGTTTGTTTCCAGGGGTGTTATCTAACTTTATTTTTGTTGGATGGAGTGGGACTGGCTGTTTTTCAGATGTCTGTTGTTCTGAAATATCCTCCACAGTGACTTCTGAGGAGTGTGGGTTTGAATTGCCAGCTGATTGTGGGAGAGTAGTCTTATCATTGATATTTTTTGGCTGCTTATTTTCCTTTGGTTTAAGAGGTTCTGGTACATCTATCATTTTGGTCCTTAGTTTATATTGTTTGTGTACCTCATACACAGCTGCATCATAACCTTCTTTGAAATCAAATGATTCTCCTGACTTAGTGTGAAATTGATTGTCATTATAAACCTCTTGATCTTCTTGTGTTAAAAAGACCTGATGTTCACTGTCTAAACCCATTAGATTAATGTGAGGCTCCTCATTTGGTTCATTAGATGTTGAGGCTTCAGCATAATTTTCTTGGAAAGGAGGCCTAATGTGCTGATCAGGATCAGTCCTCCCAACATTAGGATTTTGATTTTTTCTGAAATTTGGGTTTCTAACATTACTAGGTTGACCTTCCCATGATGATTTTATTTCTATGGTTTCCACCCTGTCCCCAAGTCTGTCCATCCCTTTGATGATTGCATCTAGCTTTTGCTCAAATGATGAGGATTCCTCCTTAAAAGTGGTTCTTCTTTCAGTTCTTGCCTGATTTCTCTTAGCAATCAGATTTGCCTCTACACTTACAACTATGTTTTGCATGTCTGCCAGGGTTGCAGGGGCTCTTTCTCTTAATTGATATGCCATATCAGCATCAAACCCATCTGGAAATTTGATTAAGGCAAGATCAGGTGGAGGTCTAAGATTTTGTGGAATGGCATTATAGATAGTGTTGAATCTAGTGCAATAGTCCAAGACAGTTTCTTGTGGGCCTCTCCTTATGGTGTCATATTCAAATAAAATGTGTAGAGGATCCTTTTTCTTTTCCCATCTGTTCAGGAAGGACTGATAAAGGGCACTTGAATCAGGTATAGAATTTGCAGCAAGTGCTCTAAACCAAGTTCTTACTTCACCTGTCAGACTTTGCACAAAAATCTTCATTCTCACATCATCATCATCTATCTCATAGTTTTCAAAGTAATCTTGCATTTTCTTGGTATGTTGTAAGGAAGTGTATGTACTCGTTCCATCAAAATAAGTAATCTTACTTTGGTAGTCCTGAGGCATAGCCCCCGGATTACCAGGTAACTGAAGGGGAGCATAACGATTAGCCATATTTGGAGGAATAAGTGGGACAACGGGTAGAAGGGGAACAACTGGAACAATAGGGACATCAATAGCAATTTGTGTATTGGGTGGGGGTGTAGACAGTATGTTTTGGGAAGTGGATGAGGAAGAGGGGGAAGAATGGGTTATATGAAGGTGAACTGATGGTTTAGCAGGGGTTGGGCTATAACTTTGTTGAACTGCGTCAGGGCTGGACTCGGCAGATTCTTCTGGTTCCTTTTGGTTCCTGAGAGTCTTAGGGATCAAATTAGGGTTATCGAAAACAGGTGGAGGATTTGGGTCAGGATTCGACCTGGTATGCCTAGTTCTCTTCTTAGGAGCCAGCTTTTGAACTTGTTTTTGGTAATTTTGAGAATATTTTTAGAATGGTCAAGGGGATGCTTAAATTTTGGAACCACTATCTAGAGCAGACAGCAGTTGACACATTAGTTCGTCCCCAGCGGAGTCGCCAATTTTTTTATCACTCAGGTTGTTCCCTTTGACTCCTAAGGGAATACGGCCGAGGTAACCACAGACCAATCTTTGGATCACAGGTCCTAGCCTACCTGCAATCAGAGAGGGCTCTCTCTTTACGATTTAGCTTTGTTTTGATAATGTTTAGGCTAGTTATGATGTACTGAATTTTTTTTTTAAGTTTTGGTTGAACGATGTCTTCTAGCAGCTGAGATGTGATCTTCAGAAGGTTCAGTCCATTGGGCAATGGAGTCTGTGATTATGTGTTGTTTGAGGTATTGAGTAAGAGTGATGAAACCACAGGGCCATATAGGTACTCATGAAACAAACTTCAAATTGTGAAATATGAACTATTTCCAGCCAGTCACAGGCAACTAAGAATCTTTCACTAAGCTGGTGATGTGGAGAAAGGAAATATCACTCAGGAGCAGATTAGAATTCCTAAAAAATGTTTAATATGAAAGATCTAGTATGAAGGTGAGCAACTAAGAATTACACATTCATAACTAATTCTGAAGAAAACATTCATAACATCATAGATTGAGTTTAGGGTGTTCAATGAACAAATTCTGAACTATTCTTTTTATGTACTGTTAAACCTGTGAAACATAGAGCATGAGTGGATTATGAAAGAACGAAATACATAATAAGATGGTTCAGAAAACTTATTGTGACATGAAATAGCGTAGGAATCCTGTAGCAGCAAGAAAGCACACCACAACACCTCAAACAACTCAGAACTTCAGAAATTCCATTAGCTTCCTGTATTAAAAGTCTGAAATTACAGCATAGCTTCTCCAGAAGAAAAATCAACAACCCCAATAAGTTTATGCGGGGGGATATATATACAATTGTTTTACAAAATATCTTAACGCCGAGTCATTTTCTCAATAACTGTCTTTACCAACTTTCAAAAATAGCAGATACAAAAGTTATTGTTACTTTAAATGGACAATGAATGACTTTTCAGCTCTGTCAGAAATTCTTTGACTTTTGGAGGCAACTGGGTCGGTTGGGTGCTTCGTATTGATTCTGAGTAATACGCCCTTTACAGCTTTGTCGTGGTGCGGCTATCTCAGCCCCATCATCTGCATCTGTAGGCATCTGCTTTGGTGGTCAGAATTGATTGCTGAGTTGGCCCTTTCAATTGCTTTCCCAGTCAGAGCAAATATATTAATTTTCTGAAATTGCTGACTTGTGATAAAAATACAAAAATATGGTGAACAACCTGTTTCTTTACAGCATTGTTTGTATCATGCCTGTCCACCATTCCTGAGTAGGAAATTGGTGTCTTAAGATTATGCCTAAGGTTTCATCTGCCTCAGTATATTTGTAATAGTTTGGAGGCACTTCAAAAAGGTGTCTGATCTCATTCACAATAAAAAACAAATTCTCTAGTTTATCATAGAGACTCTAACCAGAAGGAGGCCCTGTTTCCTCTGGGACACTTGCTGCTGCAGTGATCTAATTTGTGGCATATGTATTGACCCTCTTGGCATAGTTTTCATGAGATAGTAACCTTCCTACACTGGTTACTAAGCTGGGAAGGCCTCTATTATGCAATGTTGTAATTTTCTCAATGAATCTGTTCACCTCTGTCTGCATTTCTTGACACCTTCTATCCAATGTTTGTACATGATTTCTAAAAGTGAGCACTCTCTTCACTAGTAAAATGGTATCAGTTCTGTTAGTGATACCCATTGCTGCCAGCTGAGGGCCAGTGCGGTTGTTCAAGACATTGATCATCCTATTGCCTATTTCAGGCATATTGCCAAGAGATGCTCTTTCTCTTTGACTTTCTTTTTGGGCCCTGCCTATGAGATCCATATGCTCATGGATAGTTTCAATATATTGCCATTGGTCTGTAATAGATTGACCAATGTTGGCCCACAGGATCTTCTTAATTTCAACTACAACTTTATCAAGAGAGAGCTCCTTCTCCAATTCCTTTATTCTCTTCTCAAGAGCCCTTACCTCTCTTGTTTTTTCAGCTACACTTTGACTTGATTTATCATATTTTTCCTCAATGGCAACCAACTTATCCTTGGTCTCTTGCAGCTCAGCCATCTGTGCTTCTAAAGCTTCCAGCTCCTTCATCATGTTCTGCATACTTAGGCTGGGTCCCTGATCCGGTGCTGTTGCTGGTGCTGATGTTGAAGGACCAACCTCTGATGTTTGTTCTGTGGGAGGAGCTGCTGTAGTAGTAGAAAGTGGCACACCTTCAATGGATGTAGATGTCTGTGCTGGCTGCATTGGTGCCTCACCTTGTCTTGATTTCAGTGCCACCTCTAGTGCACTCTCTGTTTCCATCAATCTCTTGTATAAACTCAGTAGCAGAGCAACTACATCCTGATCCTTCTTCTGCTCTACCACTTCTCCAGTTTGAGGGTGAAGGCTAGCTGGCAGCTTGATATGCTTTCTCATGGCTGCTATGTCTTCATCCCTTTTCTTTAATAATTCTTGCACACCCTCAGGGTCCTTTGGATCATGACCCAACTCTATAATGATCTCTTCCAAGGACTTGATTCTATTGTCCTTGGCCTGAGATGATGCCTTCTCCAATTCCAGTTGAGCAGCAGTGTTGTGTAGAGAATTTTGTAATTGGTGTGCCAGCAGGGTCTTATCAGCTAATGTGGAATATATTATTTCCCCGGTTTTCCTGTGTAGCTCAATTTGATCCAAGGGGTGGATGTCTCTGGCAAAAATTTCCAGATTAGTTCTGATATAATCGGCAGTTGTTTGAGGTTGCTGCATGGTAGGCCTGAAATGACTAAGAGTCATTTTTTGTTCTTGAATGTCATAAGCAGACATTAATCTCTGTTGATTAGTTGGCGCCATTTTCAGGAGATGGTTGTAGATTTGGTGTTTGAAGGGCTCATTCCTTTTCTTGATATCTATGAACTGCTGCTTGATGCTAGAGTCCGCCTTAGATTTTTGTCTTGAAGAGCTCACCTCTGCCCCATGTGGGATGTCCTATCCTTGCTGTAAAGAACTGGTCGATGTTTCGATACTAGGAGGGGGCATATTGTCAATTGGCCTCTCTGGTAATTCCTCCTCAGAAAAAAGGGTTTAACCTCTGTCTCTTTTCTCCTTGCTGGTCCATAGAGGTAGTAAGAGGAGTGTCCTCTTGCCTATCCCTTTTCCTTGTCCTGTCCTCATTAGAAGGTGTTTGTAGAATAGAGGACTCAACTGTTACCTCCTGCCTTGGAGGAATTTTCTCATGTGTTTGCTGTTCTGTGGAGGCAGGTTGTTTGGCCCTGCCTTCCTGCTGCTCTACTTGCTGCTCCACATTTGGAGGTGATTCTTCTTGCTGCATTGTTTCGCCTTTAGTCATGTCTGCTGCTGGATTGGTTGTTTTGGCATGTTGCTGAGGAATGGTGGATGAAGAGGCAGCTTCTCCGCGATGCTGAATGCCTGAAGACCAAACCTGTCCAAAATATTCCAAGTCAACTGCCTTTTCTAAAGTTTTAATGGCTTTCTCTTCTATTTCTTCTTCAGTATAATCTTCCACTAATGTGCCTTTTTTCCACTCTATTTGATTAGCATATTTTTCAACTTCTGGAATGCTAATGTGGTCATATGTAGCAAGCCTATGCTTGATTCTTCTGAGGTTTATGAAATGGTTAGGGTCATAGGGTGCCCAATAGAAGCTTGTCTTGAGCTGGAGGGCTTTTAGCATTTGGTCTGCCTCATCCCAAGCTTCTTCTCTCTTATTAAAGATGAATGGACCCAATTGATGCTTAATTTTCAGATGTGCCTTCTTGTTTTTGCTATGGAAGTGAATCATATCTGCATTGCCGAACTGCCTGAAGTATTCTAGTGCAAAGAGTCTCATGGGAACATACTTTGGTAGCCTATATGGTGCTAATTCACAACCATATATCCTGATCACTGTATGGTCTTGGTAAAAGTACCAATCCCCAATGTTATAGTTCTTGGACAGCTGGAGGATTTTCTGCATATCATCAGTGAGTCTAGGAGGAGGGGAACTCTGCAGCAGTGACAAGGCTGGATTAATGAATAGGTCAATAAACTCACAGTAGTTGTACGGTGAATAATGAATGTGATGACAGACTGATGTCCAGAATATTACAGATCTTCTGTTTCCCTTTGCATCTAATTTCTTGAGGGAGACAGGGAAGCTGTCAGGCTGATTGTGTAAAAGCAGATGATATATGTAGGAGGTGTACTTGAATACCCTCTCTCTCTCCAAGTTCATGAACTGTTTATGAATTTTGTTGGCTATAAATGAGGCATAGTCATACTGGACAGCAGGGGGCTGTCCTGGGGTAAAAATGGATAGCACCACCAGTGTTGTCTCATCTACAAACTCACTGGTCTTGAACCCTAGGATGGAAGATATAATGTCCACCAGCAGTCTCCCTATGTCATTGAACCAGTCATGCAGATAAGGGGGAGGCTGTAGGGGCTGGTACTCTGGGCACATAAATAATTGACCAATTCTTGTAATTTGTGAGTTGGAGAGCTTGGCACCCTGCTCTAATAAAAGCTGCATGGAAAGGGGGACCAGTGGCCTTGTAGGTTGGAACTGCAGCATTTGGTTTATGGCTTCAGGAGTAATATGGAACAAGACAGAGCCTGAAGGACTCAAAACAGCTCTTTGATTGGGGTCATATTTTGTGCAGCATTGGTGAATCAAGTCAGGGAATTCATTGACCTGAGGGAGATAGTAAATTGGCAAATTGGATTTCCAGATTCCCAGGAGGTCTGTACCATCTTTGTGCTTCTTTATCAACTCACAAACTGTTTCTATATGGTATGTGTTGCACCTCTCTACAGTTTCTCTCATCTGATAATCTCTGTCAGCAAGGGCTAACCACTCCAGGTTCTTGTGTGGGGCATTTAATGGGGCAATGTTCAATGCCACAGGGGTCTCCATGGTCAATTAATATTTGGAATTATATTTGAAATTGTTTCTTGGGCACAGCAATATAGAGCAGTGGATTTTGAATGAGCAGGGCAATTTGCAGAGGGGACGAGGCAAATTGGGGTGAAACTGAGTCGAAATGCTCCTGGGGGAAATTCAACGAGCAAATGCTGGGATTGGGGAATGCTTGTTCAGAGAGCTTGCTTGGAAATGGTTCAGTTTCACAAATGTGCCATAAGCTGTGAATTTGTGGCAATTTGGCACAATGGGGGACTTCTGTGGGTGAACTTGGGATTACAATGTGGAAAAGAAGCACTGGTCACTGATGGTTCCTGGTAATTACTGTTTTTTCCTCTTTTCTAGTTTGTTCGGTGAATTATGCAAAAACCAAGGCGCGGAGGGGGAAACTGATAAATACCTGGTGCAATCGGACAATGGTGTTGAAAAACAGGTGAATTCAAGGCGCCAGCAGCAAGGGAGCAGTCTTCAGAGCTGGTGGACAAGCAACGTACTTGCTCATGTAGGAGTATAGAAAGTATTTTTTGCAAATAATGCGAAAAAAATGACTTTTTGGGCAAAATAGGAAAAATTTGGCCTTTGGCGCCTTTTGTTGGATGACGTTAGCATGGCGTCATAGGTGGGGTCGGGTACGGAATAATGACGTCGCGGCCAGTGAGCGGCTCTACGTGGACGGGTGACATGGCGAACAGCTTGGAGCAATGGCGGATGGGGCGGTGATGGGATGCTGAGGCGACAATGACACAGGTGTGACGTAAGGCAGAAATAGGAGGGCGGTAAGTGGTAATGTCGGACCGCTCATAGTACGGGTGTGGTATTGGTAGGAGGCCGCCCGACACAACCCAGGAGCGACACGCGTCCGAGCCCTGACGTCACCCTCTGACAGATTTCGGGCGCTAATGTTCAGGCATCGGGGGTGGTCCGATATTGCCATGGGCCGTCGGATGGGAGGGCCTGGATCCGATGGTCGACGGGCTGCGGAGGTGAAGGATGGATACGGCGGGGATTTAATAATATATTTTTTGTTTTTTGCGGTGAGAGCGTCGAATCATGAACTTTGGAAAAGCGGAAAAAATGGGTTTTTTAACAAGGTTTATACAAATAGCACGGGTAATGCACTGTGATGGGTTTGTAAAGGGGATAAGGGTAGGAGTAGGTTATTAAACTAACCAAATGTTAGTTTAATCCCTAACTTCAAACGAACCAAATATAACAAAACTTTTGATTCTGCATGATTCTCCAAATATTGAACACATGGCTATATTGCCAAAAGGCGGGGTATTTACATATTTTGTGGGCTTTTTTCACAATAGTGATATAGTAGTAGGGGGAAAGGGGAACATAGGGAGTTAAATAATAGGGTTAGAAGCCAATGTGAAATGGGGATATGAGAGATTTGGAAGTGAGGAATAGAGAACTAAGTTTGGTGATTAAACTTAGATTTTTTAGAAGTAGATGGGAAATGATTTTACACAAGAAATGTGGCTTCTTTTCGGAGAAGAAAGTTAAAACTTGTCATGAAATTTCCAAGAAGAAATACAAGGAGGATTGTCTAGGAAAGTCCTGAAGTCCTCCATGGGATGTTAGAAAGAGAGTCTTTGGGGGAAAACAAGGGAGTTAGACATGCTTCTATATTTTGCCTTCAAAATGTTGCATAGATACCTTTGCAACTGCCAACATATGCCTTCTTGATTAAGGACAAAACTTAATAGGATCAGGATTCTGCAACTTCTGGCTACCTACCCAACTTAGAACCTAGCATTTTTTGTCTCTTCAGGGAGGGTGCACTTAGACTTGCAAACCCTCATATGCTCTTTTCCTTTTGTTGCCCTCCTATCTAAATCTACCCTTATATCTTCCAAGGGCCCAGATTAAGCTAGTAGGCTCCTTTCTTTCTCTATCCAGCTAGTCATCTGTCAAGCTTGAACTGCTTGAACAGGTACTCATTACCTACTCTAAAACAAGCAATTTAAAACATGGCATGGCCCAGCTTGAACTGTTTAGCCATACATCAAGATAGCAGTGGCATTTTGATTGGCCACTTTCCTGGTCTTTCTTTGGGGTTCATTTCGATTCTTTTTTCTTTTGACCAATTCCTTTTCTTGCCCTTTGATTATTCTTTTAAGGCATGCCCTCTTTACATTTTTTAAATTTTTGCTTTGTTCACCAAAAATGGAACCTTTGTTTCATCAAAGATGATCATTTTTAGCATTTCCTCTGTCAATCATGAAATATGAAACCCTATTGGTATAGGAGGCTAACATGCCGCCCTATCGATTGCAATGCACTGAACACAACATTCGGGAAGATTGACTACTATACTGTAAAAAGTATTCTGCAATTTTGTGATTGGTTTGGTAATCCCTCTACCTAGATTTCCAGAGTAGTCCCTTTCGTTCCTTTTCAGACTCCTTAACGGAAAAGGTCCATCTGAGCACTTGTCACTTCAGGCTCATTAAAAATCGAAGGAGACTAGAGTCATCTTTTGTTTTTTCTCGACTCTTAAAAATTGAAAAAACAAGTTGTGTCAAAGCATCTAAAAATTATTTTAAACAGAATATTCATTACCCTTTCCTACATTGATCTTGGGTTGAGAAAATGGAATCAACCTACCAAGAAATTCCCCTTGGAGGAAATCCTATTCCCTTCTCCTCTTGAGGAGATGTTGGTGCACCCCATATGGCCACATTGTCACTTCCAGGACTGACAATTGGTTTGCCTGTATGGCTCTTCTCAACCTCTGTCGTTCAGAACACCACAATTCCTGAACAATCGAATCAGCAACTAGACGAGTCCAGAGTTACCCACCAACCTTCTACTTCCTCTAATTCTTCCTCTGCTCCTTCCTCTTCGCTTGACGGGGCTGGTAAAGCCAAAAGTCAAGTACCCGAGAAGAAGAAGGAAAAGAAGAAGAAAGAGAAGAAGAAGAAGGAGCCAAAAGCGAATGGGGGCAAATGAGCGTCGTCTAGTGAAAATCCACACACTACACCGACCAGGCCTAAATCGCCATGTGTCATTTCCAAAGGAGACCACTATCACAGAGATTGTCCTTGCATCCCTCGGATCTTAAGGGACCGGTCTCCTCGTTTGCACAACCCGGTGTCGTAATCCTCTGATGATCATGTTGAAAACACACCGTCGACTAGTGAAAGTGAAGCCCGAGGACAAAAATGAAAATATAGATTTCCTTGTAAACTGTGCGAAGGCGATCATGCCATCCACCATTGTCCCTTCTTAGATGAAGCTAAAAGAGTTTTGGACAATCATCCGGTTTCACCGTTACGACTTCCTCCTGGATATAAAAAAACTCTTGCCGAGTCCGTCACTAGTTGAAAATCCGGCTGGCCCACTCAGGTGGTCAGCCGAAGAACCTGTCATTGAAGATAAACCATCTAAACACATACCAGACGAAAGTCAAAAGTTCGAGGTGGCAGTTGACCCGGTCTTTCCTTCAGAGGTTCCATCTTCAGATGATACAATCACTGAAAAGAACAGGGATGACACCGTCCAAATTCTTTTCATAAGCACAGACTCCAACGAACATGGGGGCAATTTACCCGTTCCTTTATTGTAGGAAGGAAGTTCATCAGATTCGTACCCGGCCGTCTATTCGGTCCCACCTCCAAGAAACCTAGTTGTCTCCTTCGACTGGAATCAACTAGGCAGACCCTGTTTACCAGCTAGTGTACCATTCCGAATCATTGTTCAGATATATAGAATGGTTATGGCTGGTACCATCATAGATGAGGGGGCTTTTGTGAGTATCCTTTCCTCAAGTGCTTGGAAAGCGCTTGGTTCGCCATCGCTTTTTCCTGAGATGAGAAATCTAACAGGTTTTGATAAAGGAACCAGTCGACCGTTAGGGATCCTTCCCAATGTGCCCATAACATTGAGAGGGGAAACAGTTCACATGAACGTAATGGTAGTTCAAGGACCCCTGGATTACAATCTACTCCTTGGACGAGACTATATTTATTGCATGGGAGCAATTGTCTCCTCACTCTTTAGAGTAATGTGTTTTCTGCACGAAGGAAGAGTCGTCAAGCTCGTAGACCAGCTTTCATTTCCCGGATCATACAAAGCAAATAGTCATATACCATCCCTAAATGGTCTTTTCACGCAAGAAATGTCACAATCCCCAGTCCGTCCACCCGATGAGCGCGAGTGATTCGGGGGGACATGACGGAAACCCAGGGGGCATGCACCCTGGTCTGCTTCGGCATGAAAACTTCGGGTATAGGGTAGGTTTCCGAGAGAGAATACGACTAGTCTGTACTCCCGTCCGTGATTGGAAGAGGGGGTTATTCTAGAACAAGATTCTCTTGTCAAATTTACGTGAGTGGAGTAGCCTCCTTCACTCACCTTTGTCTATTTCGGTAAACATCGCCGAAGAAGTGTTTTGTTTGCGCTGTGAATAAAACAATCTTTGGGTAACCTGTAAGAGGTAGGCCTCTCTCGGTAAAACAAATGTTTTAATGGAATAAAGAAGGGGTAACCTTGAAACTCTGTTTTATACCTGGGGGTATGCAAGCCTTTTGGCGTGCAAGCGAAGAGCGACTATTTATTTTTTAAATTTGTAGGTCCTCTAACCCTTTAAACTCGTAGGATTGGTCGTTTCCTAACTTGCATAAAGAAAGGATGTGGGGCAAAACTCTAAAAATTGCCGTTTTTTATATGAGACATTCTTATCACACGACTGGATTAATCGAGCAATGTTACCGCAAGGTTCAAGCTTGTTAAAAAAATAAACCAGCATCGAGCAGTTTTAGCACATAGTTCAAGCTCGTTAAAAAATAAACATAAGACATGAGCAAATGTTTCCCCCCGCGTTTAAGCTCGTTAAAAACTGAACTATTCACCGGTAAATAACCATCGTGAATGTAGTACTTCAGCCATTAAAGCCTTGGTCGTGTTTGCACCATCACCTCCACTTTTGCATTGGCCGATCATTCACCTCCATTTGATTGTTTACCCATTTTGAGGAACAGTTGCGAAGAGTGATCTCACTAGCCATCCTTGTAACACTACCGTGATTGGAAAATTCCAAACCTTACCTGGAATCAGTTGCTACCCATTTTATCACTCGTTCCTCAAAAGACGAGTCTCCTTTAAGCTCTTTTCAACTGACTTGTAAAATATGAAAAGATTGCCGAGCCATTGGCCTCTCCAGCTCGTTAAAGGGACCGGAAGTGCTATCTCTCCTCTAGATTTTAATCTTTTTGGACCGGAGGGATTATTACACAAAAAGATTGAGCGCTTGTTTTGTTCGGCTCGTTAAAAGTATCGAAAATTCATCCCTTCTGTATTGTTTTATACTTTTTCGGACTTAAGGGATTAGATGACGAAAAAGGAATTTTGGAGTTACCTTTACGTTCATTTTCAGACTCTCTAAAATTGAAAAGGATCGAGTTATCTTTGTCGTTAAACTCGTTAAAAAGATTAATAGCGACAAACTTGTCTATAGACGAGAACGAGTTTCACTGTCGCTAGGCTCGTTAAAACATAGCGATGGGTTTGCCCGAAGGGAAAATTATAGAACAAGCATATGTTATCCTCCTCAAGCTTGACAAAAATAAAGAGGTACTGGTCAGCAATGACTGAGGAAAATTGGGAAGAAAACTTGAAGAAACTTTGTTGGTAGCAAGTCGCTCTTGAACATGACACATCCACTCCGTGTCCGAGTTGGGTTGGGTTGTTTCATTCACTGGTCACATCACCATGGTAACGCCATACCATCCACATTTGGGGTTAATGCTACCAATCCATCACATCAGTGTCGCCAATATGTTCAAGAGAAGTCATTCAGTGAATTCACCTGTGTCTCACCCACTACCATACATTATACTCCATTCTTTCATGACCGCCACCATGAACCTTATATCACCAGATCGTTTTCACCTCCATTAAAATCATTTGCTCTCTTCCATGTCATTGATGTGGGATTCATTAAGGCCCTCCTCTGACAGATCACTTCTTGTCGACATCAGCTCATTTTCTAAGAAGTTGGTCCAAGAACACCCCATTCAGTACTTTGAAGCTTGCATGCCTCAATGGCAAGTTTCTCACTTCTGGCGACAGGTTTACATCAATGGCCTTCGACCGAAAGATTTTGCCTGATGTTCGACGCCAAGTCCTTTATTCACACCACGTGAATTGTACTGCAGTACCTTGAGGGTCATTATCATTATCGGTGATTCCTCTCATGCTTGTTAACAGTTTACATCATTGACTGGTAATCAAGCGATGTCTTTCCATGTTCGACTTCAGAACATTTCTCACGTGGATTGACTTTTACTTCAAGCGAAGATAGGACGAGATTGAAGTACCCGAATCTAGTTTCATCCATCCAGGCTGCTATATATATTCAGGGAAATAAAGACATTAAATGTACATCATTGCTGCACAGATAATCATCCACTCAAAAGGATGATGGCTCTATCAGAATCATCAGTCTACACTCAGACGATTTTCTGTCCTATGTACATGAAAATTAATTTATAAAGCTGAGCATGGGAATGCCCGCCTCAGCCAGATCATGAAAATATTATGAAGATAATGTATTGTATTCTATCTTATTACAGGTCTCCTCCCAGCATTGAAAGAACTTCGGATCCTCACAATAAAGCATTTCACCCGACATCAAAATATTAATGGCCTCATGCTTTAGGGGGCAACTGTTATAGACATTTTTGGGCCCTATAACCCCAAGCATGAAATGTCCATAAACCAAGGGCTCCTAAGTCCCTAAAATTGTTGTTCTAACCCCTAAAGGAACAAGTTCAATAGATTACAGCTTCTCCCAGAAGTTCTCCATGAGAAACTGCTCAGAATTGGTCAAAACAGATCATTGCAGCTGCTCCACTGGCTAAGTGCGTTGCATCTCATCCAAATACACTGTGAGGGTGCGTTACATTTCAAAAGTCCCTTCTGTGGGTTGCGATGGGCGAGAAATGACAAATGGCAGTGTCATTCCGCGAGGTGGAGAGGCAATGGAAGCTTCCAGAATCTTCTCCTGTGACACTTGCCTCACTGAATTCGACCAAGGATGAGTAAGAGGCCATCAGTCTCCAAGTGGAAGCAAGAACTATCAGAGAGAAGACACTAATCAAATCACGAGTTGACTCATCCCCCTTACAGATATCTATATATGGATCCCTCATCCCAGAGATCCAAAGGCTGGAATTTCGCATATTGTAGGGAACTGCTGTCGGTTTCTTGAGACAAACATCAGATTGTTGGGTGTTCTAAGCTTTGTTTGAGGTGAAGAGGGGCTTCTTTGCTGGGAGGTTGATGCTGGGCCAAAACAACTGGTTGTAACTCCTCTTGGCTCTTTTCTTGTTTATCAATAAAAGTTATTTGAGTTTTCCTCCATGCTCTTGTGTCATTGATGCTTGTTACATTTGTATGGTCAATTTACATCTAATCCTAGATTGTTTATGATCATAGATCCATGTCTTTGTATAGTGTTATGCTTTTGTGATCTTACAGGCACTTTGTGAAGATGGGCGTGCAAGGGAGCAGGTAGCTGAGGACTATCAAAGAAGAGAGGGATCAAATGAGGAGATTAGCGCAAGACAGAGGTTGGTCTTTTGTTCCTCTCTATCTATAATTCATAAAGGAAAAACAAAAGTAGCTTTTCTCTGTTTGTTTCTAAGGCAGCTGTCACACCTTAGTGGGATAGAGCAGTTCTATATAGACACTTTTCCCTGTAACAATGCATGGATAGCGATGTTGTTTCTACTGCTTTACTTGAAATCTCCAAGCAATGGAGTCTAGACACGTTCGCCAACTTATTCACATAGTTATAATACCTTTGAAATTGCTAGTTGTTCCCTCCAGATAAGTGTCAATGCATTCACATGGCTTGATAGTGAAGCGGTTGCAAAGGTTGTTAGCTTCTGTGGATCTGTTGTCATATTGGCAGTTTCGACAAGCAATTTTGAACTCCAAAACTTTGTGGAAAAATATTTATTTGAAGCGGTTATTCAAGGTTTAAATTTGGAGTCAAATGCAATGATCCATGCAGATCTTGTCAGCCTTTGTCGTGAGATTTTTATTCACTTTTCCAACCGACATTCTGCACCAAGAGAAGTAATTCTATCGCTGCCTTTTGTTACACAAGATTCCTTTAGTGCTTTTGAAACTACTTTGTCCAAAGCATCTAGAGAAAAAGAGCAGAAAAGTCGATTCTTCAAAACGTGGTCTACGTTGAGGTGAGTCATTGGAGTTCTCACACGGATAACAAGTATATCCCTGCATGTTATTAGTCATTAGCAAGTGGAATTTCCCTTCCTTGTGTATTTTAACTGTTGTCACATATTTGTTGCCTAAATGCGCTTGCAGTGATTTTCCTCACATTTCCCATGCTGAAACGGTGTATTGAAAGGTCAAACTGGCGCATTTTTGACATGGTGGCAACAACCTTACCTGTACGCGATGTCTTCGATTCTACTTCTTTGGATTCGTGCTTTAGTTACTGCATAAAGATAAGACCGCTGGTTAGGCAACCAAAGGTGATCATGCGGATGAGTATTGGCAATTATGAATGGCATGAGCTTTTCCCACAAATAAATGGATATGTATAAGATATTGCGCTATTTTTATTAAAGATTAGTTCTTATTCAAAGGCAAAGGAAAGTCAAACCCAAATTAAACTCAGATTACCAATCTGAGCAGAAAAATAGGGACAGATTGCTTATCTTTGTCTTCAGTTATGATTTGGAAGGTTCACACTACAGCTTCCGCCTTTGTATTGGTCACAGAAAGTCTCGAATGAAAAATGTAACATTGTTCGTTAGAACCGATGAGTGGCTCTTTTACTATTTTCATCATTTCAGTTGAAACAGTTCCATACTTTCATCGATTTGTTTTCTCCTGGGCTTATTTATTGTATGAAAAATCATTTGTAAGGAGTGGGGGGAGAGTTCTGAAAGCTGGTGTAGGAGAAAAACAGAGCTTCTATTGTACAATTTTGACAGAGATTTTAATGAAAAGATACAGCTCTGGCGCCTGAGATTCCTGTGGTATGACATTTGACATATGTTTCTTCTCTGTCTCATACGTTCCTTGTTATGTTTACTGTTTCATTGCATAATCATTTCTAGATGAATGCTTTTAAGTAGAAGGCCAGAATCCAGTTTACTGCTCTGCCCTGGAGGAGCGTTCAGTATTTGTGTATCTTCTTCTGTCTGAGAAGGATTCATTATATATGCCCTTTTCGGCCTCTCGACTATCTTTCACTCCATACAATTCCAATTTGATTGTTAAACTTCATGCTTATCTTGCCTCAGGAGATAATCTGCGTTTTTCATTTAATCTCTGCTCTTGTTGTCTTTGCCCCACACAGCCCAGAAAACCCAATCATTTATCAAAAAACCCCTTTCTATCAATTTACTAGCCTAAAATCAGTTCCCATTTTAAGTCATCTCAGCCCCTTTGAAAATCTTTTGCCGAGATAGACCCGGAGAGAGCCCTCTCCTATCCTCGTAGGGCTAGCTACGAGGCTGAGCTTGGTTTGATGTTGCCTTGAACCTCGCCTTCTTCAGCCTGAGGCAGATTCGAGCGCTAACAGTCCCCTCTGATTTGAAGTGTATAGCTACCACTATGATTTCTATGGCCTTTATGAGTGGAACCAATGATATTATGTGCATGTTATGATTGTCCAAGTGGATAAGAAATGGTTTTAAAACATGTCAAATTGATCTGCAAGAAACATTTATAATTTATCTTAGTTCACTATATGGAGATGAATAAGCTACTAAGCATGACAAAATTGAGAAGCCTTTTACAAGGCGTATATTCTTGTTCAAGCCCATACCTGGAAAGTTCACTATCTGGAGATGAATAAGCTATTGAGCATGATAAAATTGAGAAGCCATTTGCAACCATGTATATTCTTGTTCAATCCCATACTTGAAATCCAAAAACAGAGAGGATAACACTCTTGAAGTTTTAAGTAAATTGTGTACAAAAGTAGCTTGTTTCTTTGGGAAATGAACTAAGAAATGGTAAGGATATATATATGCACACAGTTGTTAATTTAATCAAATTTGAAATGCTTGAGGAAATTGACCCCTCAAAAGAATTTCCTTCAAGCATCCTACCATCAAAATAAACATCATTTCCCTTGCACATACAATTGAAAACCAAGAAAAAAAAATCCTTATTTATTAACTTCTTGAGTATTAAAGCCTTTCCATTTTAGTATATAATAAAAAACTCAATCCTATAAATATACCCTAATAACCCATTACGACAAGACATTGATATTTGACCAACTTTCCATGCCACCTATGCTTAGGGTATAGCCAACTTGTGTAGGTTTTGTTGGATGCATTTATCAACTTATCCTTAGTCATTCGTTACTAGCCATTGCAACATTTTTTTTGTGCACCATGGAAATGGCTTGGCTCTCCTCTACCATCAAAATTTTCTTCTAGAGCTAGTCCATGTTTACACTGCTCAGCAAACTCTGGTGTCCCTCATTTCATTTTGAACCTCCTCTAGCGTTAAATTGTATAAAGGATTTTGATGAGATGACAAACACAAAGAATAGAAGAGAGGAGTTGGATATGATCATCTAGAATAAGGGAAACTTAGAAAGAGGCAATTTTTTTCCTTATTTTGTACACCAAGATTACAAGAGTTTATGGTTGAGGGATTGAATATTGAATCGATATTTTGATACATATCTAAATACAAATTTGGCACTATCTAACTCTGATTTTTAAGCATAAAAAAACTATGATTTTTCAATCACGAGAAATATATACAATAGAGGCCTAAAATAAGAGACGATATTTTTATACTGAAATAGAGGCCA